>VXAZ01009477.1:2446225-2805461 GCA_013399875.1 Gymnorhina tibicen
TATTTTGCCTGTTCAGAGACGCTGGGTCACAAATACTGATTTTTAATTGGGAGGTAGGGGAACTGTGGCACATGACCATACTGTTTGATAAGAAGTAGCAGAAAGCTCTGTTCTTTTTAGCTATTCTCAGCATTGAAACTAGATCTTTTTAGGGAAAAAAAAAAAAAAAGGTCAGATTTGAGGCCAGTTTCCAGTGCCTCAGAGCTTTAGAAAAAGCAAAGCACATGGTTGAACAGCCTTTACTAACTCCCTGTCTGTATTAATTCAGGTTTCATCCAGGGCTTTTTCCAAGTTACTGAATTAACTTCAGTAGTTAGTGTGCAGCATTGTCAAAGACAAGGTGACAGGGGATTTTGCTGCTTATTCATGGAAAATCTTGCCCTCCTTCCCTCTAGGCTCTTTGTCTTCCATTCATTTTATTCTTAGCATAGCAAAAATTGTCAGAGGGCAAGGCTGGGTCTCCCCTTCTAAAAACAGAAAGTATTGCCCTTGCTTGAAAAGGAAATGTGATGAAAGTTCACAGCCTCTCTATCTGGTTAGTAATTGCATATTTTGTTAGGATTTTGTTTTATTCTGTATGCCCTACTCTTATGCTGCATTGTTCTGGTGCTGGTCAGTCATGCCTGCAAAGCTGGAGTTCAGCACTTTGCTGAAATTCATTAGTGTCACGTTCTGTGGTTTAACCCCAGCCAGCAGCCAAGCCCCACACAGCCCCTCGCTCACTCCCCCAGCAGCAGGATCGGGGAGAGAACAGGAAGGGTCAAAGTGAGAAAACTCGTGGGTTGAGATAAAGGCAGTTTAATGGGGAAAGTAAAAGCCACACTTGCAAGCAAAGCAAAACAAGGAATTAATCCACCACTTCCCATGGGCAGGCAGGTGTTCAGCCATCCTCAGGAGGGCAGGACTCCCTCACACACAGCAGTTACTTGGGAAGAGAAATGCCATCAATCCAAACATGCCCCACTTCTTCCTTCTTCCCCCACTTTATATATATGAGCATGATGTCATGTGGTCTGGAATATCCCTTTGGTCAGCCTGGGTCACTTGTCCCAGCTGTGTCTTCTCCCAACTTCCATGCACCCCTAACTTCTTCACCAGCATGGCGTATGAAAAGCAGAGAAGGCCTTGGCTCTGTCTAAGCCCTGCTCAGCAATAACAAAAACATCTCGATATTATCAACCCTGTGTTCAGCACAAATCCAAAACACAGCCCCATACCAGCCACTGCGAAGGAAATTACCTTGGCTAAAACCAGAACACACAGTAGTCCTCTCTGCTGCAAACTCTTGCCTTGTCAAGAGTAAGTAACTCTATGTCACTTTGCTGCTGTGGTGTGCTGAGATTTCCCTGTTTTGGAGCAGAAGTAAAATTTTTCATATCTTTTTCCCTAATCTCTTGTGCTCTTCTTGCTTGAATTATATGAATTTTATTAAGAGTTTAAAATTAATATTAATAATTTTGTTTGTTTGTTAATTAGTGGCACTTGTCAATGTGGAGAGGATCCCATTTTATGAATGGTGAATGTCTACTGTGACTGACAGCAGTCATACAGCCTTCCTCTTTCCCAGGAGTAGGTTCTTGGATTTTTGACCTGGAAGCCTATACAATTTCTCTTGAAGATATTGGTCCTAATGTATATTTGCATTAATGAAGGGAAGATTGATACAATGAACTTTGGTGGTTTGCTTTTAATAGTTTTCCATTTCCTAGGCAAAAATGCTTTGGCTATGACATAATATTTTTTTATAACAGCTCCACTGTGCTTCACAAAGAGTGTTCTGCCACTGACCTCATCCTAGAATTTTCAGAGGGAGTTTGAAAATAAGGTCCATGATCAGTAATATAAGGATGTATTTGCAGTGTGCTGTAGCTGCTGGGGAGTTAAATTTGGACACTGTCAACCTAAAGGACAGTGGTTTCATTATTCCCTTCAAATAACAAGGAAAACGTGCAGCAGAATATAGTAGTGTTAGGTGAGAGGCAGTCTGAAAACTAGGGACTGAGTTTAAGAAATTGATAAAAAAATATCCCTTTACACAGAGGACTGTTTCTAGTAATTTTATGTGACTTTTCCCAGTCTTACTGAGAAAAATAACTGTAAACTCTTCAAAGTGCTTCTCTTTGCCCTTCAGCATCACCTGTGCCTTGCCCAGCTCTGCCCTGCTCTTGACTTCTCTGTGAGCTGATTTCATGCAAACCTCAACCCATCTGAGCTGTGAAGATATGACTCTGTGAGGGGAGGGAGGGATAGCAAAGCTGTTTGTCACCTCTGGGTCCATGGCATTAAGCTTTTCCTCTCTTACTGGGTGCTCTTGGTGGCTGCATGTAAGTGAATATGTGTAGTGAAAAAGAGCTACTCCCTTCTGAACTTGCCAAGTATTCAGAGGTGGATGTGTATTTTCCTACTGCTACTCTTTTCCAATGCATCCCTGAAGACAAGGTTTGAAACCAGCTTGTGCAATTACAGAGGCTTTGTCATCTGTCTTGAGTGAGGTTGCCATCAACAGTAGTAATGGGTGTGGAGCAGTCAAGGAAGATGAGGATGGATGCCTGATGCCATCTGCCTGCTGTCCAGTGGTGCTGCTAAATCCTCCTCTTCTGTCTTTGGATGATACTTTGCGCAAAGCCCTGGCTGGCCAATTAGATAGAAACTTGATGATAATTAAACAAGTAGAAAATAAAGTATTGCCATCTGCGCAGCATGAGTATGAAGATGTAGGACAGCTCTATTTTGCATGCAACTGGAACAGTCTTTCCTACTAGCATTTGGAAATCTTCATTAATTAACGTACTTACTACTGGGAGTGTGCTAGTCTGGGGAGACACACGTGGCCCAGCAATTTTAAGTGTGCTGTCAGCGGCAGTGCAGGGTTTCTTGTAGCTAGCAGGGTCCAGCCAGGGAGGATCTGTAGACCTTGCCCTTTCTTTCTTCCTCTTTTTGATCCGGAGCAGGATTTGGCTCCTGAACTTATATGACTCTGCAACTACATCAGGTCATATGGTGCCCTTGGATGTTTCAGAGGAACTCTGTAAGCGTGTGGCTATTGACATCAGTATTTGGCCAACACTCTCGTTTTTCCAGGTGTGTCTTCCTGATTACAAAAGTTGAATTTCAAGGTACATTCCTACATGATGACAATATATAATCTCTCCCAATTGTACCTCTTCTAAATGGTTATTTCTTTGCCCTGTTTTTTAATCATTATGTATGCTTAATTCCTGTTTGGTCAATGGTACACCGGATGATTCACATTCCCAAATTCCCTTGACAACGAAAGTCTAAATCTCTCATCCTTTCAGAGAGAGAAGTATATTTTAAACTGTTTTATGTAGAGAACAGAGGTGAATAAAAATGATAGGAGAATTGTGAATTCCTTCTATGTGCTTCCTAGTACCGTGGTCGGAGAATGTAATAAGCAATAAGAGATCAGGCTCATTATTCTAATTGCTTTGCAATAAGAACACGTTCTTCTCTTGGTATAAATAGCCATTGCTGCTATTGCAGCAGTGTGGATTTGTGGCAGCTGAGAATGTGGCCTCAATGCAAATGCTGTGCTTTCTTCCCGTGGCATACTTTTAGGAACAAATGTATTCTCTTGGATTAGAACTGGTTGTGACTTTGAAAGCCACTGAATGACTTCCGTTTCAGTGGAGGTCACTAGGAGCTGGATGCTTTGTGGGGTTCAAGCTCAAGAAAGTATTGAAGCTTGTGTAGCAGCTCAGCTGAACAGAGCTTAGATAAATACATAGATACTGAGACACACGTTTTTCAAAATTGGGGCCTAATTCATGCCTCTCCTTTAAATCTAATTTGGGATCAAATATTAAATAGTGCAGAAAAAAAATCTCATTCCAGCAATTCCTATCCAGCCAAAATTAATGACACTGTGGGGCTTTGCTGTTATTGCAGGAGCCAAAGGCAAGAAGGATAGAGACTGAATAATCAGAGTTAGTACCAAACTTGAAGGTGTTTTATCAGATTATGAATAAGGTGACTGATAAACTAGGGTTGAGAAACTGGCTTTATGTCAAGTGCTTAATAAGAAGAATTCCCTGGTAGCTTTCTCCTCATCTATCAAAGTTTTTTAGTCTTAGAATAGATTATCTGTAATACATGTTTCAGTGGAGGTAAGGGCAGAGGACCATTCCTTTTTTTAAAGAGAAATAAATAGTCCTGAAAGCAGGTAGTAAATTTTTACATTACAGATTAGGTAATATAGTAAAAATAAATTGTAAAGTAAATATAGGGACAAAATTGAATTATAAATGCTTTCAACAAGATACCTTCCTTCTTCCCTCGTAAATTACTGAATTTCCTGCATTTGGCATGTTGGTCCCATTCCTGCATCCACCCTGTGTTAAGAATCGAAGCAAAAACCATCAGCTGCAGCAGTCTATCATTTTGTGTTTCCAGTGGAGATAATTTAAGTATAACACAGTGACACTGAATACTGGTAAAAGATGACAGCCCATGATTAAAGTTCTGCGCCAGGTAAAATAAATGGCTGGGGGATTGAAGAGAAAACGACAAAAGTATTGTTTGATATTGTGTGGTATGTTGTTTTTTAATAACACTAATCAAATGTCTATTGTTGGTTTTAAGCACTAGAAATACTGTTTTTAACGGGCCTTTCAGGAAAGAAAAAACAGACATAAAATATGTACATTCCACATAAAATTCAAGGTGATAGTTCTGTCCTTAAGTTGCTGTTTCAGGGTGGGGTTTTTTTAGAAAAGATGTCACTTCTTAGCAGACTGGTTTTAAATTTCAGTGCTAAACTTTTGGTGTCCTGGATGCAGTAGGTAATTTTTCACTGAGTGGAAAAAATTGTGGATAATGAGTATAATTGGTAAGCTTAATTTTTTATAACACATTTAGCAGAAAACACTGGCAGATATATGTTTATTCTGTTTTTTTGTTTACTGAGATTACTGTGAGGGGCCATGTATTTTTACGTGAATATTATTTCTTATGTGTTGTTATTAGCTTCTTTCTATGAAAAATTCTGCACGGAAAGGAATTTTTTTAAGACATATGAAGGCAGTTCAAGTTAATAGCTTTTGTGAGATGTGAGAAAATTCCTTAGAAATCTTAGAACCCATCATAATAGAATGTTTACCCTTTTTCCTTAATTGTACAATTTGTAGAATTGGTGGTGTAGCCTCATTATGCATATATACAAAATGTCTTTGTCTAAAGACACTGCCTGGAGCTACCACAAGTAATAGAATGGCAGCATTACCTTCTGGGTAACAGAACAGAGAGGGGGAGAAAATAGAGGCAGTGAAGAATAGGATTGTTTTTAACCGAAAGGAGTGTAAAGACCTATAAGGGTTGCCCCTGTTCCCAGACTCGCAGAAATACACTGTTCCTGGAGTGAAAGTTCTGATATGGGCAAGCAGAGATGTGAAAGAAGCAAGGGCCATGCAACAGGCAGCAGCTGTCTGAAGAAGACTGTGCAGTGTTTGAGTGGTTGCCTTCCAGCACGATATTTTTCTTTCCAACATAGTGTTACACTTCAGTTCCATTCTCTAAGTGTTGTTTATACTGGGCATAGGGTGTCTACAGTGTTAAATGTCTCAGATGAGCAGGTGTCTGAATGTATTTGGGGTTCTCCACTAGGACTTGTCTGAAATTTGGCAGATGTGAGCAAGGAGGGAATTGAACTGTTGTTCTTCTTTTTGCTCACCAAGCCAAGGAGTGAGAGCTCCTAATCCCAACACAAAAGACTGTGGTGGGTGTTCCAAAGCAATATTGTAGAGATTAGATCACTCAACAAGGACACAGGATATCTGGCTCCAGGTATTCTGCCTGCTGCACCTCCGGATTTACTCTGTCCTGAGATGTGGATGCCATAGCCACCACACTGAGAGCTGGTTTGGACTCACCTTTTTCCTCAAATCTGCCCCTTTCTGCACATTTGCCTCTGCTCCCAGGATGCTGTAGAAAGCAGAGCCACTGCCATCAGCCATTCTTCTAGCTGCATGAAAGTGGTGTCCACATCTCTGTGCTGCACGGTCATGTCCTGTCTGGGTGCACTGGATGTCTTTTGAATAGGACTGACATGCAGAGAACTTGACTGTGGCTATAAAGTGTAGATATTAGAAAAGTCAACCCAGAGCAAATTTTTCAGGTGTTGAAGTCTAGAAGTTAGATGGGGATTGTGAGGATTGCTTTCTTGGGCTTCTGTGATTCTGGTCCAGAATATTGTCCAGTGGGTGAAACATCACATTTAAAGAGGGAGAGCTACTTGCTCTTTTGTAGATATTGTTGTATGTTTTATAAAGGAGAAGGCAAGGTTGGAGAAGCAAGTTGCTGTTGCTTGTGCCAGAGAAAAGTACTGCAAGCTTCAGACTTTGCCTGTGAGTTTTAGCTAGTCTCCAGGGTAGAGTAGGTTGTTATCTGACAAAGGAATACGTGGAGTCTTTTTCTGGGAGTGAGTCTTGTTTTCACATGGAGAAATGTGACAATAGTGCTGAGCAGCAAACAAGTGTTATCAGTGAGCTTTGAAATAAGGGAGTAGGAGGAATGTTGCCCACACTGGGAGGCAACCACATGATTGGAACCATATGAAGTCAACTCATGAGATTTTTGGCTCCTGTGGAGAATGGAGAAGAGAGACAAAATGCAAGGAATTGAATTGTGAAATTGAGATTATATTGAAGGCATTTAAAGGATTAGGGAGACTTGCAAGAAGGGGGTAAAAAAAAAAAGGTTTTGATTTCAGATGTTTAGGGAAGGTGACTTTCTAGTGTGCAGGTGCCTCAAGGGGAAACAAAAGTTTTGCTGTTTGGGCAGAGTCCACATTTTCTTTGTACTTTCTCGCTTATCAGTCTGTCGTTGCACACCAGTCAGGTGGGGAAAACCGGATTATGTGCCTCCTTCCCCTGGAGCCTCATGCGAGCCACTGATTGGCAGGCACACTGTAGTACTTGGTATGTTCCACAGGTTGGCTGTCAGCATCTTTAAATATAAAAGCCAAGGTTAAAGAACAAGAACTGATCAGGCTGGAAAGTTCTGGTTTTTTTAAATAAAGAAGAGAAGTAAAGCATATTTCTGAAGTACTAAATACTTGTTACATATAAGAAGAGTTATTGATGCATGACTGTGAATTAATATGATTAATCAAATAAAAAGGTGAGGCTCTGCTAAGAGCAAAGCAATACAGTTTCCTTTTTTCCTCTAAGTTATCATTAGAGGATACTTTCTTTTGCTTGCCTCCTTTGTTCTGCACAGCTATTGCCTTAAGAAAAGGAAACAAAGACATTGCTAAGTGTTGAGTGAGAGGAGCTCATTCCTTCCCTGTGGTGCAAAATATAAATAGAAGCAAGTGACCAAAATTTAGAAAAACTTTCCCTAGTTTGTACAATAGTTCAATAAAGAATGGGGATATTGAACAAAGTCTTTTGATTCACATTGCCATTTTATGCAAGCCTCAAAAGTTTCCATCATTTTAATTGTCATAATGAAAATCCCTGTTGTTTCTGCCAGACTATTTTTATTGCATTTTGTTTGCTTTTTTTGTCAGAGAAAACTGCTATGAGGGTCAGTGAATGCAGAATTAAAATATGTGCCAGGTACTGGGAGAAGATAAGTACATAGTTCTCTGAATCTGCACCTTAACATGGCTCACCTATTAAAAGGAAGTAATCTGGAATATCTCTTCGTAGTGATGGTTGATCTCCCCTCCTAAGTTACCTTTTGATTATGCAGTTTCTGAATAGTTGTCTTACTGTGTAACCTTTTAGCTTCAGTCTCACTCTCTTGGCTTTCAATATGAGGGTTCTTACAGGGATTTCCCTTGAAATAAGCAACATCATCTTATCAACACACAGTGTTGACCTCAGGGTGTTACAAACCACTTGTAACAATTCACTCACCAAGGGACATTCCTGAAAACTATAGATGATGAGATTTACAAGTAGTGGCATCTTCCTATGTTGATTCCAATATGCTTTTGAGGAGGTTTTGCAGAACTTTGTTTTGGTTTGGGGTTTTTTTTTTTAATAGTGTTTAATATAAAATCTTTTGACTATTTTTACACAGGCATGTTTTCATTTAGACCACAATGTTCAGGAACTGAATGTGCCTTTTGTATGTATGCAGAGTCCTCAATAAAGAAAAGTCATGTTCTCATAGTTCCAGTTAGCACTATAAAAAGCTTTAGAATAATGTTATGCTGAGAGCCATAGAGAGCCCCTATTGATACCTCCCAGAGTCTCGTCAAAAGGCAGAGGAGCAATGTTCTTTGGAGCTCAAGAGAGAGAGAACTCTTGCTGGATATGTCTCTTGACATGAATTTCACCCAACATCATAAGCAGAGGGAAGATACCCTCTAGTTTCCTTTCACCCTTTTACCCTGGTCATATTTCCTATAAAATTACTTGAGATTTAGTAAAGGCAACTGCAATTACAGTGTCAATTGCCACTTTATGAAGAGAACTCAAGGATAAGCCTCTCCGTTCCACATCCATTTCCTCCTGTCTGTAAACAGCTCTGTTTCTCTGACAGCTCTTTCATCATCATCAACTTGACCTAATGCAGAATTCTGTCTGCTGTGTCCTTTTGTGTTGCTGTGGATGTCTCAGCCATTCTTCAAGTCAGCTTAGGCCTGCTCTTGTAGATTCTTTCTTCATGGTATCCTTGAGGTAAAACCTGTCGTAGCTATCCACGCAGCTAAAAAATTACTCATGTAGAGTCTTGCATCTCACTTACTTCACCATCAATTTCCTTGGCCGTGACTTGACAAAAGTAGTCTTGCGCTACTCTCATTCATTCAAAATGCGCACGTCTGTCTTTTTTTCCATTTCACTTTGTTTTTCTCCATTGACTCCCTCTGTTCTCATCAAGACTAACTACTAGCTTCCAGTGTCAGGGCTGTTCACAGTCTTTCACTCCTACTCCATATTTTTTTTTGTATGAAAAGACTGACTTTCCTCTGTAGATGTTAAACCACATTGGTGTCAATCTCTTGCCCATTGTATTCTTATACTAGCATCTCTTACGTTTCTTACGTGATTCCTTTGGGAAAGGATGGAGATCTTGGATATCTAATGACATGTTTCATTGACTTCCCACAATTCCTTAAAATGCTCTTTCACTGTGATGTCTCAGTGTTCTTGACACCACTTAGATTAATCAGTTACTTGTGTAACTAATTAAACTGTCATACTGTAGCTAACATGCCATGTCCAGTCCACTGTGTTTCTTTGAGCATTCTCTTCTGTATCCTAGCTCTTGCTGATTGTTTGGAACTTAAAAATTGCCTTGAGAAAAAGGCCATCATTGTAATGTTGTAGTAGCCTGCCAAATTGGTTGGGGATCTGATGATCAGTGGTGGAGCTGCTAAGTCCATCATTCTACACCCCTGCTACCCTTTTGGTTTGTACCCTCCCAAGTTTATTCCAATCCCCTCCTGCATATGTATTCCCCTTGTTTAATATTCATATCTTTCTAGAAAGTTCTGCTATCTTGACCTTCTATGGGCTTGTACCCCTGGTTACCTCCCCCAAGTTGTACTGATTGGAAGTTGTACCCCTTGACCCTCCTCCTCACCCCTACCCCATTGGCAGCCTACCCTGGACCCCCCTCTTTTCCAAGTTTTTAAAAGTCCATGCCTCGACTGAGAATTCAGCTTTGGTCCCTGTTCCCTCTGACGGCGTTCCTGCATTAAAGCTGTCAGATTGCACACCAAAGTCCTCCCTCTCCTCCTTTTACTCTCTCGTGCCTTCGCATAAAGCAGCGCTCGGACGGAGCCCTTTGAGGGCAAGCTGCTCGGCCGTCGGGCTGAGGAGATCTTGCTGCTGATGCTGCGGGCGGACCAGGGCTGCCCGCCCTAGATCGGCATCATAATGTTTGGTGTTTGTACAAAGCCTGGCACTCTGACTCTTGGCAGTTCAGAATCAGTAGGTGATTAAGGTATGCTTTGCGTCTATGTAAATGGTTGATGGGTTGTGATTTGTTGTGGATTCCAGCAGATTGTTCCAGACACCTTCATTGAACTTGCCACATATGCCACTTTGATAGTAATATACAGGCAGGCATATAACACCTAGAGGTGTTGATACATCATGAAATATTTATAAGTGTAGGAATAATGTAAAACCTCATCCAGACTCGATCCATCATTTTGAAACATTTCATACCTGAAAAATCTCACTGTGTTCAGTACAGCCACCCATGGAGGCTTCATGGAGACTGCAAATGCACTTTTAGTGTGGATTGAAAATGAATAAACCAAACCCTGAAATTCAATTGAGTTTAATTTTAAGACCTGATGTAAAAGCTAAAGTTCTTTGCATGCTGGGGACAACATAATTTTTAATAATCATTTGGAATATGTCTCCATGTTAGCTATTTGCAGCTTTAAAGTAATTTTCATTCCAAAAGTACGTTTGAAAAATGCTTCAAGGCACTGAATTCCAAAATACAGACTAAAAGGTGGAGCCTTGGTATGTTGGGCTTAGATATGTTCAGAGTATCTAAGTATATGTGCATTCACCGATTTTAGTTGAAAAGTTCAGCATAACATCTTAGCATCTTAGTTCAAGACGTACCAGAGTTTTACAGATACCATGATAAAACCATGATGGCCTTCAAACAAAAGCCATCTGTTAGTAGTAGGTTCAGTAATTGCTGATTACTAAAATGTGTTTAAAATTCAGACTCAGGCAAAACCACATTGACCAGTGCGCTGAGTCATGGCCAAATAACAGCAGCCCAGGCACCCTTGTGCTGTACTATTATACATGCTGTTTCATTTTCATTTTACTGTGAAATCCTGCATACATCGCCATCTCTGCCCTAAATTTGTCAATAACGCTCTTCATTAAATTAAATAGCCAAAACAAGTTATCCATTGCAAATTCTGATTTAGGTCTCTAGAGTGTTTTTTAGCCTTTTATAATAAGCCATATATAGATGCAAACAAACGTTTTCAAAAAGCAAGTAAATGAGCTTATGTATGTCTGCAGGAAAATGTTTTGACTGTGGAACTATGATAATGTGATTGACAAGTAGAGAAACAGTGGGGGCTATTTTATTTTTCTGGCTTGCTAAGTGAAATGCTACCTGGATGGAACACAGACGTGTAATCCAGTGAAGCATTTTTCCCTTTCTAATTAGTGATACTTTGAACTCCTTGGGGGAGACCAATTTGTGGACCTCATGCTGCATTATGTCTTCAATAAACATATATACTGACTCTTAAGCACAGATTAAATAGCTCAGCTTCTGAAGCCTGATTTTGCTCTCAGTCTCAGTATATTGCTGTGTGATTTTTACAACATGGCATCTTGTAGAATTCGTGGAGTTAAAAACATACTTGTGTTAGATTAATGAACTTATTGTGAGAGGTGCAGCTCCTTTATCCTTTGTTTGGGATAAATGATAAGCTGGTATTTAATTTAGTCAGATAAGTTAAAATCAAACTGTTATTTTTCTTCTTTTAAGTCACTTATAATTTCTCACATTTATATAGTAAATGATATAATTTGAAAAAGAACAGTGAAAAAAAAATTGCAGTTGTTAACATTGAAATCTGTCTGGAAGTGTGTATTGCCGTGGGAATAGTTGCTTCTGAGTGCCATCCCAGGCTCTGCCACTGATCTGCTATATTGTAGCAGGCAATCTACTCATTTGGTTCCTTAGAGATGACATGTATCAAATGGAGATGTGACCACATCACTTAAAAACAGTGTGATGTTAGTATTCAGTTCTGAAGAGCTATCTACAATCAGAATCCCTATTTATTTCAGGTGGAAATAACTCTTGGATGGATCTCAGGAACGTTATTTGTAATGCATACATTTGAGAGATGATTAATGGATGAAAAGTTTATAGAAGTTTGGTATTTCGAATTTGCTAATACTTCTGCTTTTGCTTTGGTGACATAACAAAGTAGAAGGAAACCAAAGCACATTAGTAAGAGATAAGGACAACACTCAAAAGTATAAGACTGAAGAAAAGGGAGAGTATTGTGGTTTAATCTAATCTGATTCACCAGTGCTGAAGCAAGAACATTTTAGTCTAATAAGAAATTTAGTGTACCTATTTTCCAAAAATTAGACCTGATTTAATGTGGTAAGTAGTGTGATTTTTCACATATAATCTTCTACAACAAATTCAGCAAAGTGACACGGCTGCAGGATGACAGGCCTGTGTATCTGACAGTGTGAAGGAAGCTCTGTTTATGATGGCAAGAGCCCCGAACCTGTGTCTGAACAGAAGAAAGTCTCATGTAGCCGGTGTTTGCCGTACACTTGGAAGCGACATCTTAACCCAAGGAGGTTTTTCTGTCATCGACTTCGTAATAGGACAATAATTTTATTGCTTTTCAGTTTGATATAGCAATGTTATCTCTGTGGGAGTATTTGAGGTACTTAGGTTTTTTGGTTGTTTTTATTTTTCTGTCTATAATAAGCAGTTACCCCAACCATTACTTGAAATAGCAACTATTCTCCCTGAACTGCAGTTTTATTTTCTTTTGGCTTTTATTTCAGCTGCGGGAGCCAGCTGCTCCAAAGAGTGTGGGAAGCTGACTTGGAGGCCTGTCAGCTGTTGATCCGAGGGTTTCAGCTGAAAGAAACCAGTTGCTGTGTTTTTGAGGAAGAAGAGAACCAAATGGATGAGCTGGAGATGACTGCTGATGTCCCACCTGATTCTGAAAAAAGAAAAGAAGGTCACTTTCTAAAGGGCACAGAGTGGGGTGCTGTTTCCTGCCACAAACACAGGGATCTGAAAGAGGTATCTGAAATAGTCTGCAGCTGCATTTTGAGGGATACTGCTGGTTTTCCTTTTGAGAGGAGGAGTTGAATCTTGGTGATGGGTCAGCAGGGCAGGTTAAGTATGAACTTAACATCTGGCTTCCAATCTGGGACACGAATAAAATAGCTTGTTAACTTCTCAGAAGCCCTTCAACCCTTTTTCCTTTTACCATCAGTCTTTTTAAAATGCAGAAATTATTCAGGCAATAAGTACAGAATGTACATCAGGATTTAAAGGAAAAACTATTAAGTATTTAACCAAAATTATCGTTTGTTCCTCATCTCACTGACAAGTTTCATTCTGAGTTGGTTCTGCTGACTTCTTAGCCTGGATCATTGTTAGCTGACATGAGGAGAGAGTTAGTTTTCCGCCCTTAGTGAAGTGGTCAAAGGCTTCTGAACTAATAGATGCTAACGGGCTTACAGCATCCAACAAATATTAAAAGGAGGAAAAAATCATGAAGCTTAGAAAGTTTGACAAATTTCTTTTTAAGTTTTCATGTTTGGCTCTGGAATGCCATCCCTGCTTGAAAAATCAGGGAACCACTATCTAATAGTCTTTTAACTGTACTGCCTAGGTAAACAAGCTGTTAAAAAAGCTTCATCACCCAACAGAACCACTGTGACAAAAAGACCCTCCAACAGCAGTTGTTGGTTTTATTACCATGGAATTAAGTTGAAAAAAATTTCAATTATGCTTAATTGCATCTGATGTTAAGAGCCATTGAACTGTGGATTGCTCTGAAATCTGATGCGTAGTTTTGCATTTACACTGGCTGAGACTTAGTGGAAAGCAGACTCTTATCTTACTGTAAAATCTCCTCTTGTTAGTAAAATTCTGGTTTTATATTGGGCTTCAGTAGTTCTTGCAGTCTTTTCCCAGGGCAAATGGTTTGTGGACTGACTTCACATAGAGAACATTTTTATTAGAAACGGTCAGCTTGGCTTTGATTCCACTCCCATCACTCCCTTATCATGTTTTATGCTAAACTAAGCTAATATGCTGCTGAGCTAATATGAGGAGTTCTGTTGGTTATGGAAATCTGTGCTCCTCTTTCAAAAGTGCTTAGAGGCTCCGGAGTGTTTAGGATTTTGTGACTGTTTCTGTAGCACTCCCGATATTTGTGCTGTAGATTATCACCTATTTCACCCCTGCAAGTCCAGATTGTTTCCCTGGAAATCAACCTTGCTATCCATGAATGACAACTGGGCAGCTGAAGCGAGGTGACTTCTGGTTCTGGAGAGGTGTGCAGGACTTGAGGGATGGTTCCCCATATCTCAAATGGAACAGGAAAGTGTATTCGCAGTGCTTCCAATTCAGCTCCTCTTTTGAACTTGCTTTTCGATAATCTCCTCTGTGTCTCTGTCAGCCATAGAGGGAACTTAGGAAGACTACCCACTAATTTCAGCTCTTCACCTAGGTGCTTTAACTTTGTGGTATAAATGCCTTTGCCTGGGATCTGACCTGTCCTGGTATCCTGAATAAACTCCATTTTGAGAATGTGCTAAAATCCATTCAGAAGCTGAGGTATAAACATGAAAATGTCCATCAGGGAAGGACCCGTGGAGGTACTCCTTCATCTGTTCCTAAAGCACTCCTAGGACTGATACACTTGAAAGAAAAAAAGGAAGCAGTTTTGCTGGTATGAGACTGTTTGTCTCATGTATGGACATGTATTGGGTCAAAGATCACTGGAGTTGAGCAGCACAGCTGTGTTTCATCATGGCTTACTCAAACATCTTTCCTCTGCTTCAGTGCTGCCTGCAGCCTTCACCATTGAGGCAAAGTTATGTGTCACTGATGACTGAAACCCATTGCAACAATGAAACTGCCCTGGCATTTCGACTGTATTCTGGCTCCGGAATCGGGGTTGGTCTGCCTGCTTTTATACTTTCAGGAGATGAGATTTTTTTCTTTGTTGTGGAGTATGGAAGTTTTGCACCCCAAAAAATGCCTTAGGTTCTAATAGGATCTCATTAGAAGTGACAGGCAGTATCTAAACTTTTAGAGAAGAGCCATAACAGATAATTCCCTAACATCTCTTAGTAGTTCATCACAAGGCAGAATATAAAAGCGAACAAAAAAACCTGACACAACACATGCTAACTTCTGGTTTTGAACATGTTGAAGTGCAAGAAAAAATCCATCTTGATTTGTAAATGGACTTGAAAAACAAACCACTTCTGAAGCATTTAAGTGCTCTGTTATATGGCAGTGTATTTTTTATTTAAAAATAATTCAATATATGTGGGAAAAAAATAAGTGATATGGTGCTCACTCTCTCAATTTAGCTGTTTATATGACTTCCATGGAAAAACTTATTCTTGTACATTAGCAGGGAACCTCTTCATAGCCATTTATCAGCACGTGACGATACCTAATAGAAAAGCCTGTATTTGTCAAAATACGTGGTTTCATATTATTTAACAAGGCTGTGGTGCCCCTGTGAGAGGAGTAGCTTGCTGTGGTTGCCATGTTTCTGGACTGACTGTCCTCTTCAACTGTGTTACAACCTCTGTTCTCCATTAGGGAATTTCTAGAGAGCACCATTGGCCACTGAAGCAGAAGGAGAGAGTCATGTTCTTTGTACATAGAGGTTATTGAATTAATTCCTTCAAGACAATATACAAAAGGCTGATAACAGCATATGTGCATATATGCCTTGGAAAGTACATTTCATCCCCAGGTGATTGATTGACTTTACAGTGGAATTCTATAAATGAAGCTCTCCAGTTATTTACTGTGTCATATAGAGCTAAGCACTAGTGCCAGGTGAATATTGGTTTTGTTGATGTGTACTATAAATATTTTTCTTGCATATAACTGTATCGTACTCTTCGGTTTCCTTAGAAAGCAGAAGAAACCAAGTAAGAAACATAACAATAATAAGAAAAGCAAAATAGATGAAAGAGCCCTTCTCTTAGATCCTCAGATACTGCTTTGCAGAGGGGCCATTTATCATTTTTAATTAAATATCCTCACTAAATCATAAAATATGACAAGTTCTGGTATAAAAATATGTAAGGTATAAATTCTTTGAAAGTTTGTTATTTTACTATAATGTGAGCACAGGTTTATTAACTGTCAACAGTTATTTTATAGTTTTCATAACTGTGTTTTCTAAGACACTGCTGATTTTTTTTTCCCCAGTTTTTATGTGGTAGACTGGCATCCCAAAATAATTCAGTAAATCAGGCTTCCTTTATAGCACTGAGTGTTAACTAGGGATGAAAATCAGATGCATTGGCAGCTCAGCTTATTGAAACATCATTAATGATGTTTTTGTGAAAACCAAATAAAGTGGGGCCAGCAAAAATCGCCCTGTGAACCACTCTGAGTTACTTAAGTAAGATGTGCTTCTCTCAGTTGTGGATAACTCATTAGACTACAGCATTAAAAAAACCCTGGAGCAAAGTTGCAGGCAATATTGCTGCCCTCAGTCTTATGAAAGTCAGCTTGTCTAATTTATTTGATATAGATTCTTGAATTCTCTTATAAGTGTGTAATTTCCAGCTTATAGCAGTGTTGATGAAATTAGGGTGTCCCATCATTTCAGTTGTAGTTGGACTTTTTGAGACTATTTGGGCTTGATTTGCTTCTAAGTCTCTGAAGAATTAAAGGTGTGTTTCAGTTTTCATCCCACAAATATTCCATGCTTTATAACAGAGTGAGCTGGAAATTGCAATGATCATTACTATATGGTTAGATGCATATCTGGGTGATTTCTAAAATATACAGTACCATTTCATTTCTCTTCAGACATTAATGCCTGCTTGTTCCACTCCTTATAATATCTTGCTTTATTTTCTTGCTTCTTGATAATGTATGTGTAAGCAAAAGCTTTTATAAAAACCTTTTAAAAACAGCAAAACCACCAGTGATAACTCATAAACTGAGAGATTTGTGTGTGCTGGGACCTCCCTAACAGCAAGTAACCTGATGAACATGGGTATGTGTGCACCTGCAGGCTTGAGTTCCTGACCTATCCTTTTTTTCTTCTTCTGCTCTCTGGCATGCTGTGCAGTGCTCCCTCTTAATCACTATGAAGGAAAGAAACACCTACTAGATTTCAAGAAAATTGAGGTGATTAAAGTTACAAGGTAAAATCCAAAATTCAGTAGTTTTACCTTCTGTAAGTCAGCATTTTTGGTAGATGTCCCATCAAAATTGTTTGTAGATAATTTCTCACTTTTTCATCACAAAGGAAGTAGAGAACAGGGATAAGGGTAAGGCCTGCTGTCTTTTCCTCTCCTCTACATACTTCAGTTTGGCCATCTGGGATGATGTTTTGGGGTCGGTCAAAGATCACTCTGGTGTTGGGAAAATGTTCAACAAATATAAAGCCTTCATGTGGTTAAGTTTTTAAAAGGTACTGAGGTCTAAGTGATACCAAATGGACCATCATGAAAAAATATTTAATGTGGCATCTGCCATTAAAAAGAAGTTATCACAGAACATGATACAACATTTTAAAGAATTTAGTGATAGCAAGCACCAAGAAAGCCTTTGTGAGCAGACTGTAACTCATTACTGTGCACTGGGATAGCCTGTGGTCCAGGAGGCAAACGTGTAATGTGTAAAGGACAAAGCCTTTTGAAAGCTAAATAAACTGTGCACTCATTTGAGCTTTAATTAAATGCTGTATTTGTGGAGCTTAGAAAATAATTTGGAAATTTAAAATTTAATCTTAGTTTTAAATGTCAGCATTAAGCATTAGTGGAAGTCAGCATTTGTGTGTTTCTTGTATTGATCCAAGCTGGAAAGGATGTCAGTGGCAAGAGGCAGCTGGCTTGTACACGATGGTCAGATCCTCCCTGTACAGCCCCGTGTGGAGCTGCATCTGAGACTGGGGTGCAGTGTCTGCTGGTAGAAATGCCAGCTCTTTAGGTAGGGATTGTTGCATCCCAGTAAGCTTAATGCTTACGTGTAATTTAGCAGCAAAAATACCGTCAGAAAATTATTATTACAGGCAAGAGAAATTTAAACCTCTTTTCAGATTGATTGCTGGAAATAGTATCCAGTAACAATTGTGATTTTATGGCAGATGAATGATTTTGCATTTTTATTATGTGTATACACGTGTGTGTGTGTACATACCAAAGCAATATCCCTATCTCTCAGTTTACTATCAATAACACTCTTATGTGTGATAAGTATTAATGATTTCCCAAGGACGTCAAACATTGGGAACATCAAATTTCTTTGCTCCTCAGCCAGTCAATGAAACACTGGCTAATTTCTCATAGACTTCACGAATGAAGGAAGTTTTAGAGTTAGTATTTGTTAGTTAGTTATACTATAGTTAGTATTTGTTACAAATAAGAAACATCGATGGGGTCTCTCATTTCTCCTGCCCAAAATCCTTTACAGGGTTTGTACCAAAAAAAAAAAAAAATCTGTAGACTCTTGAATGGTGTACAGATCTGCAAGAGTTTGATAGAAAAGTTTGTTTCAATCTATAGTTAGTCCTTCAGTTTTAGAGGCAGTATTCCTTGTGGGTTTTAAGTGGGAAGCCAAAGCAGGCTTTAATAAAATGTATTCAAATATAGTTTTAAATGCTGGGTAGCTGCCACTGCCCCATTACAAATGCAATTTAAATCTTTCATGCATGTGAAGAAAATTGATGCAATTGTTCAGCTTACATAACTTTTTATTGTGCTATATGGTTTTTATAAGTTCCATTAAAATCATACTGTTTATATAGCATGTATCTACTGTATACTTAATAATTTATCTCTAACAGGTTATGGAAGACATTTCATTTGGAACAGAGGGTCATTTATCTGAGGTAAGTGTTTCCTAGGCAGTATAAAGTGGTGATATTGTACAGACTATTCTTTGTCTCAATTAGAACAAATGACTCTGTTTTTATAGTGTTACCTTTGCTTAAAAATTGCTAGAGAGTGTCTGAGTACTTGGGAAAGCAACACAATCACAGCTAGAGTGGGCCTATTCCTTTTTTCCTTTTTTTTACCATTGAAAATAATGGTATAATTGCTGAGTATTTCAGGGAATTTATAGTTAAATCCTGTGCTAATATTTTTAACACATACCAACTACAGGGTGAACACACTGGGGCAAAGGAGAACCAGTAATATTTAGCCATGCCCACAGTAGCACTGTCATGATGCTTAAGAGTGGAACAAAATCTTTATGCTTAGCTTGTTTTCTTGTGTGCTACTAAAAATACCTTTGAATTTATTTTTGAAGTATAAAAGCAGACAACATACTGCAGCAGAATACACAGTAATAGTGTGTATACAAAATACAATAGTAATTTTGTCTGAATGAAAATACTGGATGTTTGTAATTTTACACCATTTTCATAAATAAAAATGTGCCAGAACCTAGTTCATGTGTTTAAGAAAGCCAGGATAATTGAGTAACATGAGATGTGTGGCCTATGAGAAAAATCTGCTAACATACAAAAATCTGTCTACTTACACGCTAAGATTTAAGGTAATATATGTGTAAGGAGAGTTACCCTGGTTCTAACAGTACTGTTTCAGTCTGGCCCATTTTTGTATTGGTATGCCTTGGGTTGCAGCTTTCATATTAAGGAAATTTAGTATCCAAGCATTGTGTCCAGCCAGCAAATAAATTACATGGACAAGTAACCCCCAGTTCACCTTCCCTAATATCATAAACGCCTCCTGTGAAGTACAAGTGACAAGTGCTCCAAGCCAAGCAAATATTAAATAAATAAATACTAAGGTTTAGGATAACTATTCAGATGAGGCACTTCTTTAGATTCCCACCAGTGAATCCAAAGACTGTGGAGCAGCTTTGGAAAAGATACTCCAGGAAAAGATACTCTAACTGCAGCACCTAGTTCAGATTGTTGACTTTGTGTTCAAGGAGACTGTGACATGAGGGCCTAGGATAGACTGCTTGGTGGTGTGTGAGTTCAGCATAAATAAAACCAGGAAGCCTTGAGAATGAAGGGGAACTTTGCAGGAAATGCAAATGGCCTTTCTGATCAGTGAACTTTGCTGTGAATTATAGTTAAACTGCGCAGCTGCTTGTGTCCATAGATGACATGAAATAGGGGCAGGTAATCCCGTGGGATAAAGGCAGCAAAAAGCCCCACTGCCATCAGGGCAAAATACTGAGGGCCAGAGTTCACAAGTATACAGGGCTGCCACTATAGAAGAGTGCACCAGAAGTTTAATATCTTAGAGTCCTCAGAAGCAGAGAGACTTCTGAACTTTTGAGGCCGGGGGGACAAAAGTGCATAAAGAGAATATAAAGCAACAAAATAGATAGAAATAAAAGAAATGGAAATATGCTAGGAAGCCAGGCTCTACCACACTGCCACAGCTGGATTGATGGTGACTTGTAGAGAGCTCTCCTGAGAGTTATGTGAAAGTATCAGCAGCCTGTACAATGTCAAGGTTTTGCCTAAATGTACCTTTGGTGCTCTGGTCCCCTAATTCATGCTGGTCAGTCTCCCCTCTGCCTGCAGGAGAGCACCCAGTTAGTCATTCCAGCTTGTTCCATCTTAGTGACTTGGGAGCAGAGATGAGAATGAACAATACTAGGAACCACCTATAAATGAAACCCAGCTATGCTGACTCCTTGCACAGCAGGGTGTAGACACGGGAAAAGAGTTTGGTACTTTTGTTTCGCTTTCCAAGTCCTGACCCACTGTGAATTTTTATTGGTAAGTTAGTAAATAGCCTCATCCTCCCCTAGCAGGAGCTGGAATTGTCCCAGTGTAATTAAATGAGCCAGTGCAGTAGTGTGCTCTCATTTTAGGAAGTCTGCAATTAGGGAAGATCTTCAGTCTACTATGGATGAGAATAGGAAGACTGCTGTCAGGCCACAGCAGGGTGCTGGAAGGCAGTGAAAAGCTCTATTCCTGCATAGATGCTTTTCCAGGGACACTCCTCTGTAGCTGTAATGGAAGATACATGAAGGGAAGAATTGCCAACTTTGGACTGTAATTCTGATGAGTCATTTAACACTCCCATGTGGAGAAGGGAAGGGGATCAGTGCAAGCAAAGGGAGTGTGGGAAAAGCATGTGATGGTGGGAAAGAGGTAGGTCACAGCTGGCTGAAAGGCTTTATGCTTAAATTGTTGCATATGAGAAAGTGGGGAGTGTGTTGTAGTGCTGAAGTCTCCTAATTATATATAACCACGCTGATGGACCAAGCAAGCAGTTTGTAAGTGGAAAGTGATAAGAGCAAAAGTAATTGGTAAACAACCTTGATCCCTCTTCTGAGAAAAGTTAGATAGCTACCTCTGTGAAAAAAAAAAAACCCATCTAAACAAAATCAGAGAGGCAACAGGGGAGTTTCTGTGGGACAAACTCTCTAGGAGGAGGAATCAGCAGATGTTCTTTGGTACTATCCGGATGACATCGGGTTTATGGCACAACACCATCTTCTTTCGGTGCAGAAAAGTGCTAACACAGTCACAGACTACACATCTATGTCAGCAGTTTTTCAGTGGCTCAAAAGTTTTGAAAAGGAAAGGATAAAAGTGTCCCTAAGAATGAGCCAAAAATGGTACTGCACAGTGTAAGCGTGAAGCAGCAAGACCCCCGAGCACACTAAGCTACGTTAAACAGAAGACATGTGAAATGGCAAGGGAGTTCAGGGATAAGATGGATGTAAGGGAAAGGTGAAAGAATGCATGTGTATCTTCTAATAGGAAAGGTGAATGGGAAAATAAATTAGATCAGAATTTTTTTTCTTCCTTATTCTCTGTGCTTTTGATCTTTCTAAAGATTATAAGCTACGTCCAGTTATGTAGTGCTCCTACTATTCACTACAAGGTAGCAAGAGCAGTAAAAGATCCAAAGGCAAATTAGATGTACTCAAGTCAGGCTAGACTGATGAAATTTCTTCTGAGCACATAGGAGCCAAGAAAAACAATCTCCAAACCATTAACAAGCTCCTTTGAAAACTCCTAGAGGAAGCTTGAAGTCCCAAGGGATCAGTAAAAGGCAGACTTTGTGTTTGCCTTTAAAAAGGAGGTAGGCCAGGAGTTTATGTGCCAGTCAACATAATTTCAATTAGGATTAGAGTTCCAAATGGTCTTGATAGATTGAAAGAATAGTGTGAAATCAATAAGAAGGGATATATTGAAAGACAGGTGCAAATTACATTTGAGGCAGAAAAAGAGTCAGATTTATGTATACAGATGGTAAATAGCAGCTAAGTTGACAATAGTGCAGAAGAAGAATCTAGGTTTATAGTGGCCTACAAATATAGTGGGATTCATTACCTTCATTGTGTTGGAAGAAAGGGCAAATGTCATTTGCAGCCTCATTACTGGGAATGTCAGTTGTAAGACAGAAATAATTACTGTGCTTAGCTGAGAATGCCAAAGCCTCCAGAGGACTGTGGCTCTGCTCTGGACACCTCCCTCTGTAGAAGACAGGAACACAGTGAGGTAAAGAAGGAAAGGAATAGAAATAAAAGGTTTAGAAATCTCAGTTTGGTTGAAAGTTGAGTCTTCAGCCACATAAAACATAATGATAAACAGGAGAACTGTTAGTTATTGTTGTGTGCTATGTAAGGGTAAAATGAAATGTAACCATCTTGGTTTGGAGCAGGAGGAAAACCTGCTCAGTGCAAGGCTAGTTTAGCCCTGGAGCAGGCTGTACCCTGCAAGCAGAACCACCAGATCCCGTGTCAGCTGCTGAGAGCCATGCATGCAGACACCAGCTGAGGGCAGTCTGAGCAGGCTCGGTCACACTGCAAGTCACAGAGCAGGCTCCGGTGGTCCCTGGCTGCTTCCTGGGCAGCCTTGCCATGATGGTGTTGGTCATGAGTAACATGCATTGTTCTCAGTGGCCTTCCTCATCTGTAGCAGCTGCCCAGGACAATGCACATGGGTCAGGAAATCTGGGATGCAGAGCAGGAACAAATTCGTGTTTGTTCCTCCCCTGCACCTTGGACACTTCATGGCCATGCAGCTCATTTATCTGAGGGCATGTGTGCTTAGCCTGCGTGTGACTGAAGCATCTGCTCAAGCAGGACAAACGTGGATGGTTGCATTTTGTTTTTAGTAATTATTTAAGATATGCCCTGGCCTAATATTCTGGAGTTTCTAGTGCTGACAATTGCCATTAACTTCTGCAAGGGTCCAAGGTAAACATGCAGCATTTCTGCCAACTGTAGATCACTGTTCTAAACCTTGTGCCATAATATGAAATATCTGCCTGCAAGGGCAACTTTTTGTAGTTGTTAATTATGTTATTTTGAGTTATTTTAACTGTTATATGGGAGAGAATATTTAGTGCAGGTGAAAGAAATCTGGCTTTGACTCTGCAGAAGGTCTTCTAAAGCTTCTATTTTATTGGGATTATGATATTGCTGCTTGGAAGTAAGGCAATGCCCTTTTACAAAAGTTCCTCTGTAGGAAGAATGAATTTTAAAGGTATATCTGGGAATCCTCCTTCTCAGCACAACCACCAAAGACTCTAATATAGACTGTAATCCCTAATAGAATTAAATTAATCTAGCTACTACAATACTGATTCTTCTATATAAAATTGCTGAACTAGATTGGAGAGCACAGAAAAAGCTGGAAAAGCTGATCAAACATTTTCCTCAAGTAATGCTGTCAAGGAGCTGTTGCTCCTAAGTGAACATAATTACTTGTAAAAGGGTAAAACAAAATGCATAAGACTAAAGTGAAAACCATTCCCTCTGCTCTTGATGGAATATGCTGATGTTACAGCAGTGGATCAGCTGGAACGTTGTCTGTTCTTACCATTTCTTGCATCGGACTTTCACACGTTTGGGAAAGATTGAGAATTTCTACTTTGTCTGAGAAGCCAGAAGAATTGCACCTTCAAAAGTAAATCACATTCATATTTGTGCTGTTTTCACCTGCTTAAGGACTTAGAGGGAAAAAAAAAAATTCCCAGCCAGCTACATTCCCCGTTCACAGAAAAATCCATAAAGCAATATTGTATTTCAGCTCTCTCCTGAGTCCTGCAGTCTCTCCCAGCTGCTTCCTAAAAATGCCGTTAGAGCAAAAATAACCAAAGTCTTAAGACTTACAGCATCTTGTAGCATTGACATAACCTACAAGCTTGGATGAGTTGTATTTTATTAATAAGTTGAGCTTGAGGCAGAGTCCACTTTCTTCTCAGAGATATTGTTGATCAGTGTAAAGTGCCACTTTCAAACCAGGAGCTTTTCTGAATAGTTTGTGTATCACTGACAGGGGTTTTCCTGCCTACATAGACAAATGTCAAATAAAAATGCTACCAGTGATGTTACCAGGCATGAAAGGCACTAAGAGAAATCTTTTCTATCTACTTCTCTGGGTTATCAGATATCAGACTTTTTTTAAATGAGGGCCTGGAGGCAGAAGCTGTGGAATTGGTTGAATATTTAGATTTATTCTTGTGTATTTTTGAGAGCACTGTATGCTTCTTCCATTTCCCTTTTAATATTTATTTATTTATTCCTGTAAGTTCTGGAAAATCATAGTTTATATGATGGTTCTCCTGCATTTTCACATGACACCTGCAAGTAAGTTCCTGAGAGTTGATGCTTGTCTAAGGTATTGGAGGAATTTCTCATTTCAACTACAAAGGCAGCTGGGTTATGTAGGTGCAGAAATAGTTTATCCATACACTGTTATGGCTGTAATAAAGAGAAATTAAGCTACATTACTAGGAGTTAAAGACTAATTAAATATAACCCTGATCTTACAGAGCTATTTTCATTACTCTGCAGTGCAACCATAGCCATTTAGATAGGATTAAATTGGTTTCAAGACCTAAACAAGTTTGATCTGACTTCCACTCTTTCAGATTTCCCTGCCTTCCCATATTGTTGTTACAACTGATTATATTTTTCTAGTATTTATTGTTCCTTTATCTTAATTTCCAAAGCAAACAGAATTTTTGTTACATTTTTAAACAATTCATTATGTACCCAAAATGTGATCATTCAGGAAGAATACCCTGCATTTTTTCGTATGCAGTAGAATGGACATATTACTTTAAGTGAGAATCTAAGTACTCAGTTGACAAAGGAATTAAAGCCAGTGGGTTAAAAATTCTAGTCTCTTATTTCTGAGCATGTTTAGTGCAAGACCAATACACCAATAAAGGCCTTTTCTGGAGCTGCAGTAGGGTGAATGCTACTCCCCAAAGCTTAGTACTCCAAAACACAGATTAGTGTGGATGCAAAGCACTGTACTCCCACGGATGCCTTTGCTACAGAACAAGCATTCACCTGAAGCCTTACAGTCCTGGGGGCTTATTTGCTGGGTTCCTTCCTTCTGTCCTTCCTGGGACCTTTCTTTACTTGGCTGTAAGGTTTTGTTTTAAAAGGGAAAAGAAAATGTCAAATGTGACATCAGATTATGTAGCAGTACACCAGTAAGTGTAATCATCCAGCTGCATTGACTGCGGATTTCAGGCTGTAGCAATGTTTTATTCTGGGCTTTAAGGATCTGTGCACATTAGAGCGAGGCCATGCTCGCAACACAGAGCCTGTTTTATCACCCAGGTGTCTAAATGCTGCCTCCAACATCTTTTGACCCACCTGAAGTTCAGTGAGGGGTTGAGTCTAAAAGGCCCATTTTGTCCTGTACATTCAGTGACACAGTGAATAGGGAAAAGTCTTCCACTGTGGAATTTCACAGCAGAGCTAGGCAAATCCAGCCAGCGTGGTTATCATAGCTGCTCAGTGAGTTTGTTGTATTTGCATGTATGGGATAGGAAAGGTGAGGGCAATTTTAAAGTGGAGAAAATGGATCTGCTCTTACAGCAACTAATGATAGAGCTAATTGTGTGACCAATTACCTGGATAAATGTTCCTGCCATAAGGGTACCCTAAAAGAGAAAGGGGTACCTTACTGTAATGCATACCTTTGAACATTTGTTTGTATTTAAATGTACTTAATAGCACAGTATTCAGGAATGTACTATAACATATACTTTTAAAAATTTGCTGTCTGTAGTAACCGGTGATTTCAAATCAAAACTAGAAGTGTCGTCCTGCTTGGCAAGCATGAATGTGATCCAAAATCTCAGGAAGTAGTAGTTTTTGATAAAGGCGGTGCCTGGATCAGACTGAAGTATTCAATATCTTGATGTTATAAGAGCAAGAATCTGCTTTTTATATGTCACACTAAGATCTGTACAGGACTAAGTCATTTTGTTGAAGTACACAGTTTGTAGAAAGCATCTGGTTTTGAAAACTTCACTTGCAGCTTTTGTTTGTTAGAGCACTACTTAAGAGTTTGCACATGAATGAAAAGCTGTTCTTCCTAAATTAACTGTCCACTGATTGTGCAGCCCCGAGCATTCTTTGCTTGTTGTTCTTGTGTTTGAAATGAGGGTTATGGGAAGACTGATTTTCTTCAGTGTAATTAACTGTTAGAGAAAAATCAGTGTTCAAAGGTGGAGCTTTCTCTACATGGTCATAATTTTAGATGTGCTTTCAGAGTACTTGTTTTTTTTTTTTCAGTTTACTGACTTGTTTAGCCATAGACCTAAGTTCTTTGGGACAACTGTCATCTGTTCTTGCATGCGTGTCACAGAATGATTCCCTAAGAGCTTTTTTTTATACAAATGGCCTGGGTTATCCCACTCCATAGCAGCATATGGAGTCCTGCTGGTATGCTGAATAATAATTTGGTAGCTGGATGGAAGACTTTTTCCTCATCTTCTGTCCCTGATCTTGAGAAAAAGACATTCCTAGTTGCTGCAAGGAAAATGTTTACTTTCTCCTCCCATATTCTTGCTTTAAAAACAATGGGTCTTTTTCACATCCATACATTCTGTGGAGTGCTGCTGTAGATTCTTAGGTTTGGTAATGCCTGGAAGTGGCACAGGGCCAGGAACTTGGCCCTTGTGTTTCTCTGTTTGCAACACAACCTCTTAACCAACCCACCCGTCCAGGGTCTGAGCTGCAGCTGGTCCCAGTGGGATCTGCTGGACAGCCATGTCTGGGAAAGGCCCAAGGAAAGCAGAAAGGTCAAGCTCTGTGCCATAACAGAGGCTGTGCCAGCAAGCAGAGCTCTTCTGGCATTTGACTCTGTGTATGCACTGTGTGATGCAAAGTGAAAGGATAGCACACAACTGAGATCTGGTAAACGTGTTCACCAAGACTCAGATTGTTTCACAATGGGCAGCATTCCAGAAAGTATTAGAATTATTTCTTTGGAAGGCCTTTGATTGAAGGTTTGATTTCTCATGAACAACCACTGATGTCTGGTCTTATAGCAAGAGGTAAGTGCAAAAGACCCTAAGTATTTTTTTCTTTGAGGAGAATAACTTTCTGCAGTATATGGCCACATTAGAAGCTGGCTCTATTGGTGAGTACACAGACTAGGTCTAGAGACCATCCAGTTTTCCGGATTCCAGCTGATGAATTACTCTTTTTTTTTTTTAAACATGGTTCCAGCAGAAGTTCATCTTGGCACCATAGTATTTTCTTACAAATAACCCCTGTCATTACTGTAGACAGCACTATGGTGCCATGGGAGGGAGAGGGAAGGCTTGTCCCAGAGGTGCACAAATTGATTGATTTTTTTTTTCCTCTTCTCATGTTTTCTGCTTATTTGGGTCAATTCTCAAAGTACTACTCAATGCAAAATATAAAAGCAATTACCCTTGTGCAGTGGATCTGAAAAAACTTATGACAAGCACTTTGAAACTGGTTTAAAATACTCAGTTTAAAATAGAAAAAGTATTTGCCTGTTTAAGTTCTAAGTAGAGAAGCATTATTTTTGAAAATTTAGTCTTGTTTAATGATAACTCAGTAAAAAAGTATAGTTTCATCTTGTAATCTCAAAGACTGATGCATTTTCTTTAATTGCTTGAGGAAAGTCCCCAAGTACTCTAGCCAGATTTTTCTTCAAAAATATATTTAATGTATATAAGAGTTACCAAAATGATGCTGCTTGAAATATTTACATGACCTAAAAGTGTAAATCATATTTACATGACCATCTTGAAATTTGGGTACCTTAATGGGGTGCTTAACATGAGATTTCCCTCCCCTGCTGTGGTGAGACAACAGGGAAGAAGCAGAGCAGTTCAGTCTTCACATCCCTTTAATCATCTGCTGAAAGTGAGATCATGACTTTTTTTCTGCTGGGAAGAAGACTGAGACCACAAGCTCATTCCATTTCATATTAATCACCAATTTATTATACAGAAACAGCTTTTTGTCTCTCTAATGGGAATTTGCTTTTAGGCAATGTCTTTGCACGGCAAAGTATTATATCCCCTTTCTAATATTTTATTTTCCCTTTAATTTGATGCAAATTTGATGTAGAAAAGTGCAGTCAGCAGCAAACATGCTTTCTTTTCTTTTTCAACTTTCTGTAGGAGTTCTTCATATTTTCTGCAGAGTTGGGAGAAAAATGTGAAGCAATAAGTGAGAAACTGGTGCATCTGGAAGATCAATTGCAAAGTTCCGCCTGCAGAGTTGATGAAGGAGTTATTCATATCCTTTTCGCTACAGCTATAGATACCTATCAATCTGTGTAAGTATGCACATGAGATACTTGCCTTTCAGATTCGCATGGAATGCTGGTTCTTAGTGTAGATTAGATACATTAAGAATGGGAGAATTGATTGTCTTGCTGAAATGGGCATTTTTGTGTAGTAGGTTTTCCTATAGTGCATTTTTGCTGTGGTCTGATCTAGCTTTAATTGATTTAAACAGAAGTTAGTTCTTTGTAAATTAAGACTGGGCACTGAAAAGCCTATATTTTGCTGTTAAAATCCTTTTGTTTGTGATGCTCATATAATTAAATACATAGTGCACCAAAAGCTGCATGGATACAAGTGTCCATGAACCTGCATTTCCCAACATGATTTAGCTGAATTAAATGGTACATTATTGACTCAGACTGTGTATGTTGTCACCTGTAGTTTGGGGTTTTTTCTTTTTAAAAAAAATGGGCAACACATGTATCGTGTGGCCTCTAACACTCCAATGCAAGTAACCAGATGAGATACTGTCTTATACACCCTTATCTCTTTCTGTGCTTCATCTGTCAGTTTTTCTGAATATTGCTTAACCTTTATGAGGCATTCCTTGCCCATATTTCAAAATTTAAGAGCACAAAGTTTTGTTTCATTTGTAACTTTCACGGGAAAAACTTTTCATAAAAGAGATTTTGTTCTTCTAAGAAAGGGTAAAGAAAGTAAGAACCAGTGAAGCTGACAAAAATGACGATACTGAGCTTGTTAGGTTTTAGTAGAGAAGAGGTGGCAGTCGAGAGGATCATGAAGAAAGATAAATATGTTCAACATGCAGAGATTAGCGGAGGAGCCCTTGGAGATATCTGAAGGTGAGTTGAGGTAATGATGGTGCTAGAAAGGATTCAGTTCCTGTTAAGCCAAGGTGGACAGTCCTGCAGGGAATAGTTTAGAGAAAGGAGAATAAATAGTGTGTGGAAATACCACTGTGTTCTAAGTAACTAGACATCTGTTGCAAGTCATTGCAAAACTCCTATTCTAGAAACTTAGTTTGTTTAAAGGTAGCAGAAGAATAAAGTGTGAGGGGCAGAGGGAGGGAAGAATGGTGCTGGGGGAAGGGGATTTTCATCAGAGGAGAGAAATCCAGTCAGTAATTGGTCACTACTTCAAATCTTTCTTTTCTAAGCATTTCAATATACACACAATATGCACAAATAATGAAAAGAATGTTGAATAATCTATTTGCAGTGTTCTTGCTTGGTTGCAGTTGTGTTTCCCCAGTGCATTCTTTTCAGAGCTGTATGGATGTGTCTTGTGTGTGTGCGCAGAGCATCCAATTCCTTTCTCCCTCGCGTATATTTACTCTCAAATGAGCTTTTCTCAGCAGCCCTTACAGAAGAACAATGAGGGTTGGAGTTATGGGTTCTTTGCAGGGGACTTAAGTTAATATTCAAACTGATCCATCAGGTCTGATCATAGTTATAGTTTACTAGGTAAGGTAAAATAAGCTAGAAAACTGCATTTTTGGTTCCAGAAGATAATACACTACATGTATGTGAAACAGTAGTGTTTGTATGTTCTATGGAGCGTGCCTATTTCCTCATAACTGTTGAAACTGCAAGAGTTAGTTAAAAAAATAAAACTAATAATTGGAAATTTCAGAAGAGTTGTAGATAAGTCTTGTTTTAAGCCACAGTTTTCTGATAGAGATCTGACTTCCTCTATCAGTGAAATTCAGCTCATGTTACCTAAATACAGAAATACACACTGTGTGATATCCTGGTCCTAGCAAGACCATCAGTCACAAAATACGAAACCATGTTTAAAACATAGGGACATACAAAGAAGCAGTTCAGCAATTCAGCTACCCCTCATTAACATTCAGTTGCTATTTCAGAGGTAGTCCAGATCAATGTGCATAAAATGTTACCATCTGGTACATGTAATCACTGTGCTGTACTTCAAAAAGGAATGAGAAAAATAGCTACCACAGTGCTACAGACCTGTAGATTGTTTTTTTAAATAAAGACTGCTCAGTGCCTATAAAATTAGCTTTCACTCATTGGTAACTTGCCTGTATTGCAGGAACTAGCACTAAGATAGGAGACAACAATTAATCACAGTAGAAGAATTTCTTTAACAGATGGATCTGTTGTTTGCATGGTAATTTATTTGATTTTAGACAAAACAATTTCCTACCACAGGTACTGGACAATCATGCAGTCTTCATTAAAAATCTGTAGAACTCTGAGAGCAGGAGCTCAAAGACCTGAAATAGTAATGAAAGCAGGATAAATTTTTCCAAGTTCGTTCACCGGTTATTTTCACCCTTCTCATTTTCCCAAAAAACTGCCTTAAACATAAATGTTACAAAATGTATTAGGTCAAATTTCTAACTGGGGGCTGCACAGATGTAAATTAGTCCTGTGGTCTGATTATTAAAAGACTTCTAAAGGCTCCACTGAGAAAAATGAATTCCTGTTGCTCTTGAGCTATTTGCTAGTGTTTAGTGTGTGTCATAGCTTTGATTAATAATTAAGTTTGTATTAGGAGAAAAAACCCAGATGTCATTGTTTTTCATTCTATGTTTTGATGGCATAGCACACTTAAATCAGCCATGCTGCTCATCATAAGTGCCAGCACGACCTGAACAAAGGAGAAATCCAGTGATATTTCTTGGCCCTGAGTATAGGCACAGACCCACTTGCAATTCTAATTTATTGTTGAAATCTTTCACAAAAACCATTAAACTGCACTTTTATATAAAAAGCATCAAACAATAGGGGCATGGGACTGGATGTTAGAGTTCTCTACAGCACTATGACATATTTGCTAAATTCTATGTAGTATAACCAAATAAACCCTCAAAATATTCAATTATGGTTGATCATTAATGAGTGTACGAAAAAAGTCCACATCATTAATTGGAAAAACCAAAGGATGAGAGGTGACTCATTCTGGTGTCTGCAGAGCTGATGAGAGGTGTTACTTTCCTGACAGTAAAGGCCTGGAATTCCCACTAAAATTAAATGGAGCCTATATTGCAATTTCACAGTCATTTTTGTTCTTAATTACTAACAAATCTACATTTTGATAGACAATTTGAATGCATGTAATAGTTCCTCTTGGTGGAAATGCTTTGTTGGAAGAAAACCTGGCTGGAGTATTGTTATAAAAACAATATTTTCTTGCTCTAAAATGGGCATTTTAATCAGTTATTTCAAAAGCAGAATTTTGTGTCTAAATGTTCATTAAACATGGCAGGTCACGTTGCTAACCCTTCACCTTTATCCTGCAGCAGGCTCCCATACAGGGCTTGCTTTACACCAGAGTAGGTTTTCAACAGAATCATGTAAAATTTAGCCCTGTCTGTAGCTCAGTGAGGAATCTCACTCTGGGTGAACCTGTAGGAGATTTTGGGATCCTCCAAGTTCAGAGGTGGCAATGACACCCTCTTTGATTTTATTTTAGATGACAGGAGGGTGAGCCCTTCCCACTGTGTGTCACACAAAGAACATGGTTCCACTTGTATAGTTAATGCTGTGAGAGAGGTAGGTCAGCGTTATTTCCACCCAGGTGCTGCAGCTTCTGTGCCTTCCATTTTCTGCTGGAACAAGAAATTTGAAAGTAGCTGATATTCAGACCACTGAAGTGTCCCATTTTTCAATATATAGCAGCCATTCTGTTGCAGTTTTTTGTTTAGTAGTTTTGGGGGGGGACTATTTTGGGTTTTGCATGGGAGGGGTATTATGTTAGTTTATAGAAATAACATTCATAGATACAAAGGAGGGAGACAGTAATCAAGGGGGTAAATGGGAAAATTCTAATTGGTTGCACGACTGCAAATACCCCTGTATTTTGTAAGGAGAAGTGATGGGATTTCCAGAGGCCTTGCTGTGATACCGCACAGGCCTCACAACAGAAACAGCAGGGACTTGCTTAGTGTCTTTCCCTTGGTCCCTCTTCAAAAAGGCCAAAACCCAGGTCATTCAAAATACTTACTGAATTGCTTGGCCCTTCACTGGTCCTTTGGCATGCAGCACACACAATCACAGAATTGTTTAGGTGGAAGTGACCTTTTTGAGATCGTCTGGTCTGACTCCCTGCTCAAGCAGGGTCACCTAGAGGAGGTTGTCCAGGGTGTTGTCCAGTCAAGTTTTCAATATCCCCAAGGATGGAGACTCCACAACTCTTTTGTGCAACATAGTCCAGTGTTTGACCACCTTCAAACTATAAACAATGTTTTCATGTATTCAGATTAATTTTCCTATTTTGGAATTTTTCCCTGTTGCTTCTTGTTCTGTCAGTGGACAAAAAAATTCAGAAAAGTCTGGCTCCCTCTTCTTCAGTCCTGCCTTTCAGCTATTTATACACAGTGTTAACATTCTGTGAGCCTTCTTTTCTTCAGTTTGAAGAGTCCCAGGTCTCTCAGCATCTCCTCATGGGATGGATACTGAAGTCCATTAAACCAGTCCTGTGCTGGAGTCATTCCAGTTAGTCTTTCTCTTTTATTGTGGAGCCCACAACATCCAGATGGGACCTCACCGGTGCTGATTAGGGTGGAAGGATCATCTCTGTCCGCCTGCTGGTAGTATTTTTGTTAATTCAGCCTGGGAGGCTATTGGGAACCTTTGCCTCAAGATGTGTTGCTGGTATATATTCAGTTTATTGTCCACCGTGACCTCAAGGTCCTTTTCTGCAGAGCTGCTTTCCAGCTGGCTTAGCCCCTCCACTCGTGCTGGTGCCTGGCGTTAGGAGTGACACTTGCAGTTAGGTGGTGGCACATCGAGCTGAGCTTCTGCCTGCAGCCACTGTAGAGTTTAGCTTTTGGAAACAAGTAGAATAGTTGACCAGGTTAAAAACAAAAAAAGACCCAACCAAAAACCTCTTTCTGATTATTTCTGTTCTTCAAGAACTAATTTCTTCTTCAGATGTCCAAAAAATGCAGTTACTTTCCAAAATCCCATTGGCTCTTATCTCTTATCTTATCTCTTATCTCTGTCCTTCCAATGTCTTCTATCTTACAAAATGTACTCTTAGTTTCTAACCTTTCCTCTAGGAAGGCAACTGATTCATAATATCTACTTTTTGTCTGTTTTCCCTAAACATCTGTGCTGAGAGATCAGAAGCTGCATTTTAGCAAAATGACCCCATTTTTTCCAAAAATTAAGTCTCTACAGTAACTAGATCTGCTTTTTATCTGCTTGCAAATCATGGCCTCTGTCATAATGCTCAAGTTTTTCAAAGAGACAAAGTCAAATAGGTGAAAAGCTTCAAGCAAGACAATGTTAGAGCTGCAGCGCTGTTGAATATGGGTTGCATTTGTGTGAAGCTGTTCCAAAGTACTTTTAATTTACTGCTTATTTGACACCGGGGCAATTTTTTCAGTTTTCAGAGGAAGACAGCAGGACCAGAAAATGTTCCTAGCTGGAACTTGTTTTCACTCCTGCCTTGGATACTGGCTCAATATTTGCAGCACTGGATAGAGAATTTAAGCATGAAGGACACATTTGCATGTGGACCCACGCAAAACTGTTTATTTGCATTTTTAAGATGGTTGAAGCTGTTTATCCAGATGTAACCTCTGTGTATGGATAGAGATGCTGTGCTCAGCCATATACCATATATTTTTCTTAGCCATAAAGGCTTGTTTGACCATTACTTGTCTACATATGATTGTGGTGTTATTTATGAGGTTATTGGAACCTGGTGTAGTTAGACTATGCAGTCATCTTTTTTTGTTGCTCCATCTTTCTGCTGGTTAACAGGGTTTTTTTCCTGTCTTCCTCATTTTCTTCCATCCTTTAGGATTTCTCATCCACTGTCACTGAAACATTTCAAATTTGCTTTTTCTCTCTACCTGAAAAGAATTTTGTAATTGCTTGGGATATTACAAGTAACAGCATGTAGTCAGAGATTACACATCAGAATTAATTAAACTAAAGAAGTTTCATGGTGTTCATGGACTGCAGAATTTATGTTTACCAGTTAGGTTTTCAGCAGAGCCTCATGATTAAGTTGCAGAGGGGTGGAGAATCCAGGACTTAGAAGAGGATAATAATATTTCTTACTCCAGAGAAGATGCACAGCATAATTAATTTGTCCTTGTACACTGCTTTGTGATCCTGGGGTAGGGGAAGCTTTGAGTGTACTGCTACTACTCGTAATCAGAGACAGAAGCCCTTTAGATTAACAGAGCTGTCCAGAAATTAGAAGTATGCATGAAGGTATTACGGTCAAAACGTTGTAGCAAATGCATGTAAATACACAAAGATGAAAGTTTGAGGAACTGATAACAGAATCAAAAGCAGCCAAGACTTTTCCAAAACATAATAATGACTGCCTGAAAGAGCTGTGGTTTGTATAGATTTACCATTGTCTAGTCACAATTTTTCAAAAGTAGCAGCTTAGTTTTTACAGTCGCATAACCTGAGGCTTTTTTTCTTGACATTGCGTTGACATTGGGGTTAAGTAAAACAACATTTCCTTGTGTATGAGCTCTGCAAAGGACAAAGACTGTCCTTGTGCGTTATCCTTTCTGTGTGTTGTATTTTTGAAACTGAGCTGTTTCAGTGTCATCCTGTTTCACTTTCCTTGAAGTGAGGTTCTGGCATAATTTGATGACATACTGCTAGAAATGAACCAGTTTCTGTCTTTTGGGGTCTTTCTGTCTTTCTGTCTTTGCCCCCAAAAACACCTCTCCAGCAGGCCTCATTGGAGATGGGATGGGCCCTAGGGCTTGTTCACAGACTTGGTCATTGGTTTACCATTTCAGCTCTGTCTTGCCTCTGCTTGCTTTCTTCTCCACATAGTGTAAGCTGTAGAAGAGAGGATAAAGTTGGTTGTCTCACTGAACTACACCCAGTCCTTGCACTTCTTCCAGCAATGGACAGTGTTGCTGATTTAAGATTATCAGCAGAAAGGCCAGTATATTGATAGTACAAACTTATTCCCATGAGAGGCCAGTTGTAGCACAAAAAGCTGTGCTGCCAGGGAAGCCCAGCCATGTGGAGGCTTGTGCACGTGTCAGCAGCTGCTACTATCTCCATGAATGTCCTACCTTCATCTGCCAGTCTGTTCCCTGCTGCACCCCTTGTTGCCACCACCTGACACCCTCCCTTTTGTCACTGGGCAGCTGCAGAAAGAGAGAAGTGGAAGGTCTCTTTCAGAGGCTGAGCCAGTAGCCATCAGTTTCTTCCTGAATTCATTGCAGGAACCCTGAACTAGACAGAGCAAAATAAAATGTGGAAAACTCTTTCTTAACCAAATGAAGCATTTTATACTAATTATTGGATAATTTTCAGGTGGCCTTCTTCCTTTTAATGCACAACAATACAACCTTGTTACTGCCCTCTTTGCTTTTCAAGTTGTTCAAAGCATTCCTTGTGGAGTCTCGTATAGCTTTATATTTGTGTGTTCTGCACTATAATTATGATGATAATTCAGCTAACATGAAAGCCTTCTGGAGGTAAGTGCAGCAGAAACACTTTCTCTGCTATAAGCTAATTTTGCTCCTTACCTAGATTCCCGCCCCACCTTGCACAGCACACGTCATTGAGCTCACTAACGCCACACAAGCTGCGGTCACTTGGTGTTTGTATCAGACTGCTCCTGCTGCCCTGTTGCCTTCACCTGGGATCTGATCCACCCAGGTCTGTGTCTCTGGCGCAAAAGTCCACCCTCCATCCATCAGGGAAGTCACAGCTAGTGCTGCTGCCTCCATGGTACAATATTTTTTATCTCCTTCCTTCCCATGAGAACAGTATCCAAGCAGTATCCCCCGTCCCTCCCTTTTTTAAACTGCTAAATAATGCTACTTGAGAACTTGAGTTTGCCTGCATTTTTCTTTTGCTAGCAAGTGTGAGAAATGTATTAATATTTAATCCAAACAATTTGGAAGAAGTTGAAGCTACAATTAGATAGCCATGGCCATCTGTTGTGAACAGCAGAACAAGAATGTACTTAATAACTTGGAAAGAGAAAAGGGACTGCCAATCACCTATAGATTATTCCTTAATAAAGCTTGCACAGTCTCTGCAGAGGGAGATCCAGGTGGTGAAGGAGACACTCCAGACCGTGCTGGTGCAACTTCAGTCAGCCAAGGAGGCAGGAGAAGAAAAGGCTGGAGACTTCCTCTGTGACAGCTGGTGTCCAGGAAAACAAGACTTGAAGGAATAATGAGCAGAAAGAGCTGGTAGGATGACATTAATTCACAAAGGGCTGCTTTTAGTAACTGAATACTGTTTTACTAAGCCTCAGGGATCTCTTCTCTCCCCTGCATAACTAATAACTAAATCAATTATGGAGAAACAGAGCCTGGAGGTCTATCATCAGAAGCATGCTACGCAGCCTCACATGTTTTGGCACAGATTGGGAAACAGCTTTCAGAGCAGAGCAGCTCCTGTAAATGTGTAGATTACAAATTGATACATTTCAAGTGAGTCTGCAAAGTTGCCTTTAATGTCAGTGAAGTGTTCTCCTTGAAGGCTCATAAACACTGTCTTCCTCTACTTAGGGATTTTTTTCCCCAGATTTTAAAATGCAGCATTAAAGCTGGAACATCTAGTATTTCTTGGAAAAGAGCTCTAAGAATAATAAGAACATTTTTTTTTCTTTGGCTTTAACAGCTTTCTTACACTGAATGTATTTTCACATTCCTGCCAATAATTAAATCAATAGGGTGAAATTCAAGCTAACCACGTTCCTTCAACTGAAACTTGGACCTCATTTGCTCTGTGGTATTAAGTACAGTGGAGGTAACTAACAGCAGCCCCTATAAGAGTAGTTTAACTCAATTTATTTAGGTATTAATATAAACTTTTTTGAGTATTACAGGGGTTGTAAAGCAAAAAAAAAAAAAATTCCTATGTTGGTGATTTGTGTTGCTTATATTTAAATATTGTATGAACAATAAGTCATTTAAGTCTCCTTGTAAAGATTACTACCATTACTTTGATCTTCCTTGTAAGCTTCAGCAGGAATGCAGGTTTTTTTGCAAGACACGTGTCAATATATACACACACAGACTTAAACCTGTATTTTTATAGGAAATAAAAGCAATGCTCAACTGAAGCCAACTGGATAATTGTTCAAAAGACCTAATGTCTTCAAAAATTCATGTGTACTTTTACTTTGATACCAGTATATCTCTGATACCATAAAAAATTCTGTTCCTGCCATTTGTTGCAGAGGGAGAATTAAAAAAAAAGAACAACCAAAAAACCAAAAACAAACCTCTGAATTTTTAAAAACACAATAGAAAATGGCTTGCAACTCAGTACTGTACTTTTTGATACTGTTTTTCTTACATTTTTAGAATTACTCTTCTACTTCAGTTACTCATTTTATAGCCACGTTGTGTTTTTGCAAATTTTGAAGGTCACTGGACTACTTTCCCACTAAGATTCTGTTAATTTTTTTGTGTGTTTTAATGCTAGTTGAAACTTCTACCTCAGTGTTAAGTACAGAAGGAGGGAGGAAAAAAGTGCCAGGCAACTGAAGCATACAACAGGATTATAATTGCCTCCAGGAGCATACGGTTGTCAAACCAGGGCAGCAGAGCTCAGGTGGTTTCTGTAGTCATCAGATCCTCAGGGTTGAATTACAACCCTGTAATTCAGAACGTGGCTGACTTTTCTCATTGAGTAATATACAGGCCAGCATCCACACTGTGGTAGACTCCTGGAGCTCCAGCTTGCTGCTCTGCTACTCGGTTCCCTAATGGAGATCTCTCGCTGTTCAGCTTGACAAGTTTCTCTCTCCATGTCCCTGTTCAATACCTACCTCCCCACCTTAGCTCTGGCACTTTCTGAAGCTCCCCTGAACAGATGAACGAGGTGTTTGCCTCCAGCTCAAGGCAGGAGCCAAGTGCAGGTGGCACCCTGACATTCAGCCCACACACGGAACCAGCTCCACGGGAAAACCTGCCTGCCAGAAAGCACTCATTGAAACCCACATGAGTTCAGGTAAACAGGAAGGAGAGCACACTGACAAGATACATCTCTCAAAACTGTTTCTTTAAGACCCATAGAAGCTCCTTTTGGTTCCATACCGCAGAGGGCCCAGGTACTGCATTTCCAGCAATGAGCATTTATATAGGACCGTGAGGACAGTCCCAAACATGATGGCCAGTACACTAAACTAAGGTTGCATGACACTCCACTCTCCCACCCTGTGGAGCTTTGTCCTTTGAAAACTTAGTGCCTGCAATGTAAACAGTTTTTAGGCCCTAGAAATGCCTTAGAGCCAGGATCAGCTACTGCTGAAGCATCAAGTCTGCCTCCTTGCAGCAGCAAGGGCTCAACAATAGGAATAGGACCCAACTATCACAGAGGCAGGAGAACAGCACCCTCATTCGCACTAGCACAGTTTCTTGAAGACATTCCCATTCAATTAAAAAAAATGTGTGGCTTTTGTGTTTCAAAGCTTCAGAGCACCACTGTATTTTAATAAAAAAGCAACTTAGGCAACCACTCTAATAAGACACTGAATTTCTAAGGACAAGGGAAACTGAATCAGTCATCATTCATGTTATATTTGTATCTGTTAACATCTATTTTATATGTAACGTGGACTACTACTACTCCTTTAATTTATTGTTCCATTAACTTCACTGTTTGTTGTGGGAAGTTAGAGCCAGTAACCATCCCTTTTCTCAGACACATTTGATAATAAGCATACTTAAAAAAAAAAAAATAAGGTATACTATGCAATGTATCGACTGCCTTTTATCTGTGAACAGAAAACTTTCAAATAAAGAGAAGTATGTTTTTAACTAACCCAGTGTCTGTTTGCATTCTGTGCAGTGTACAACATTTTAGAAATTTCATCATGGGGAGTGGAGGAGAGAAAAGGAGAAGGAAACCATGTGTGTGACTATTATTGTGCTGTTGACAGCAGTAATTCGTCTGCTTGGGGGAGTCTGTTATGCCTTTTGGAAACAGTCTAAAGACATATTCAAGACTAGAGTCTGACTGCAACATGGAGCTGTTTGCAGTATGAGAGGGAGAAATAAGTATCACACAGTGAGCTGTACAGACAGGTAAAACCTGCACTTGGGTCCCAGCTTGCCTCAGTCTTGCTGTGCCACTGAATCCTGCCTGCCCTCCCTCAGTTCCTCACCCATGGATAAGGGCTGAAGGAAGGGAAGTGTGACTGTGCATTGGCTACAGCAATATCTGAGGTCAAAGTTACGCTCTTACACGCATTCATTGCCATGATGAGAGGTAGGAGAGTGTGTATGGTGTCCCAAGGACCAGTTTCATGCATCCTTGCTGGAATTCTCACTTCTGGGTGGACTGGTCTCCCACCACCTGCAAACACTGAACATCTCCAGAAAGAAGTTCATTTCCTGCCCAGATCATGTGCTGTCCCTAGCCAAGAGCCCAGACCCAAAAGGTTTGAAGATTACATAGGTAAATAAGGCTTTGTGTGTTTATCTTCTGCGACAGCAATGGAATAATAAAATAATTCAGATTAAGACCTTGAGCCTGAGCCCAGCCATTCATTTGCTTGGCCCAACACTGCCAAGCAAATCCACCACTAAACCACATCCCTAAGTGCCACATCTACATAACTTTTAAATACCTCCAGTACTGGTGACATGACCACCTCCCTGGGAAGCCTGATCCAATGCTTGACAGCCCTTTCAGTGAAGAATTTTTTCCTAATATCCAGCATTAACCTCCCCTGGCACTTAGAGTGCATCTTGAGGGCATTTCCTCTTGCACTATCACTTGTTACCTGGGAGAAGAGACCAACTCCCACCTGGCTGCATCCTCCTTTCAGGCAGTTTTAGAGAGTGATAAGGTACCCCGAGCCTCCTTTTCTCCAGGCTAAATATCCCCAGCTCCCTCAGTTGCTCCACATCAAATTTGTGCTCCAGACCCTTCACCAGCTCCCTTGCTCTTCCAGAGCACACACAATGGGCTGCTCCAGGAGAGCTGCAAGATGAGGAAAAGCAGCTCACCTCCAGCAGCCCCTTGCATGTGCTTTGTAGGAGGAGTAGTTGATTGTGTTGAATACACCCCCCTCCAGTGTAGAAACATACTCTCAAGGGACTAAAGGTGCAAGGAAAGGAGAGCACTCCAAAGGGTGTTTGGCTCCAGCCTAATATTTCTTTTTGCAATCAATTAGCTAATCCATTCTTTCTAAAGCATGACAGGTCAGGCTTTTGCTATCATTACTTGTTAAATCAAGATAAGTGCCTGTTTTCTAGAGCACTGGAGAAGGCAGTTCAATAATGGGTCCCAGACAGGCAGTAGTGCTGGAGAGAGCTCCAGGGTGAGATTAGAATAATCCTCATGTATCCTCTTAGTTTACTATCCTATTAAAAATGAGACTGGGACCAAGAGATTTTTTTTTTCAGTCTCAGAGATTAACATGCTACAAAGAAGCTCTAAAATACTGGATATTTTTCTGCACTGCTAAAGACGATAATACAAGTTTCTGGAGAAGCATCAAAAAATAAGAAGAAAAAAGGGCCAGTGAATAAAGGACATTCTGCCTGAACCTGAAAAGCAGCCAAGCCAGCAGCCACAGCAAAGCATTTCTCTCAAATTTCTAATGACGACTTGGATATGAGGGCTGGGAAAAGACCATCTGGGGCTGAGTGAGTAAGAAAATGTTTGAGTTCTGCACACGCATGGTATTCAGTCACACTTTCCCCGTTGCCTTATTCGGAAGAGCAGAGTCTTTGGGAAGGGGTTGTTGGGGCATTGTCAAAGACACACAATGTCAATACAACACTAGACTATTTGTTCTTGTAATCACCTGCAAAGTTGAACAAATAGTTTATAATAATAAGCAGCCATACAGGAATACTAAGTGGCAAGAGAGAGAATATTAAAGGCACAGGTAGGAGACACATGATAGATCTCACTGGAGAAATGGAAAATTAAGAGACCTTTCCACACTGACGATCCAATCTACCAGGAGAAAATGACCTTGCATTTATTACTTCTCTGACAATGACACTTTCAACACCAAAGGAAAGACCTTTCTGTTTCCTTGTCAAGTAGGCTTAAGATTTTGTCTCTCAGCTCAATCCCAAACCTAGAGTTCTGCACCCACTCTCAGGTTTCCCTGTAGGAGCAGCTCCAGAGCAAGGTTCAGGAGCAGCAGCAGGAAGCCAGGCACAGGTCTACAGGTAGAACTTCTTCAGTACTGCATCACAGTTTACTCCTTTAATTTCAATGACATGAGCTCCTGGAGCAGCAGCTGAATAGCTGACCAGGCTATTTTCCTCCCTTAGATGAGAAACACTGAAGAGCAAGAACATGGCCTTGCATCTGTACACAGCACTGGCAAGACTTTATGAGCACTGACAACTCTGTTGTACCCTCACAAAGAAAAAACAAGTAAGATTTCAGGAAAAGAGGTACAAGAACCTCTTTGGAGATTAGGACAAACTAAATTAATTTGTAAGAAAGACAAGCAAAGTTCAGCACAGATAGCTTGCCAACTAAAACCCAAAATGTGACCCACTCATGTCCTTTAGTATTTACATGGAAAAAGATTTGCAGTGCCTACTGGTTGTTTCATGTAGCAGAAATCACCAAAAAAAGAAAAAAGAATAAGATATTTTTAGCAGGGAGCATAATTACCCATTGAGAATTTTTTTCCCCAGAAATTGTGAATAAAGCCCTTCTGCATCCCAGATGTAATGCACTTGATTCAGAAAATACCACAACTCAATTTTATACAGTCTGCATTATACCTGTAGAACTGAGGAATAGTCGCAGTGCTTTACCTTAAATATATGCATTTTCCTTACTAGCTTAAAAAAAAAAAAAATAGAGGCACAGAAAGAAGAAATGCTTTCATAAACTGTTGTTTAGCTCAGAGACAGAGTTGGAGGACAGAACAGCTGGGTGTCAGCAAGTTGGGAAAGCCTATTTTACCTACACTTTGATCTTGACCTTAGCTCAAGAGGGCAAGTGAAAGCAAATGCTAGGGAAGGCCTTCTTGTAAATCTTTCCTGGGAAGCAAAGACTGAAGCTATTATAAAATGCTTCACAGCCTGACCAGGGAGAAGCCTGGGATTATGAGGCAAATTTCTTCTCTCCCAGGTGCAGGCAGGTTAAATGGGCTAGAGAGTTAGGGACACATGCCGAGGTGCAGTAGCAGGGAGGACAGGCCACCAGACTTGGTGGCCGGGAAGCAGAGGCAGTGCCACAGCACTTGGACAGCACTCCAGCCAGAGAGACAGCACAGACGCTTGCAGCACTGCTCATCATCTGCTGCAAGAGAGGAAAACCCAAAGAAATCCAACCAGCACCAAGCCATCAGGCACTGCTTGTCTTGGCTCCTAGTGCTGATCCATGTAGTGCTGCTTGATTTTGTTAAATGAGAGAGAAAAGGTGAAAAGAACATCCTGCCTCTCACAGGCATATGTGATTTGTCATTGCTAATTTTCTATAATGAACTGTAGCAAGTGAAGCCAGTCTCTCTACATTATTCCTGATGGGAAATGTTTCTTCTCTGTCTTCTCATCAAGTACCCCAAACTCCTTGAATGAATACATGCTATAGCTGTACCAAACACCCAATTGTCCATGGAACTTTTCTCTAGTCTTGTGAACTGAAGGCAGCAACACAGAGCAGCTCTTCCAGCACAGTAATACTCCCTGGTTATGACATGGGAACAAAAGGCATCACCCGCTTTATTTCTTTCTATGGGTGGGGGTTTTTATTATCCTGAATTAGAAATGTAATATTGATTGTGTCTACAACAGTGGCGGGAAAAAAGAAAAAACCCAACCAACTGATCAAACAAAAAAACCCCCAAACCAATGAGCAATGTTGTGTTCCGAAAGAGAAATAAATCACATGGTTAATGTCTCCTGGTCTGCAGCCTTAGTTCTTGGCCTTTAGGAAGTTCTTCCCAGAAGATAAACTGAGGTCAGCAGAACTATCATTTAGGGATTTCTTTATTCACTTTCCCCATAAATTGGTAACAGAGCCTGCTTATCTTTATCAAGAGATACTAGTAAACTTCAAGTTTCACCTCAAATTATTAATGGTCACTGGGTTATGGGAGGTGTTATTTAGCTCTAGGGGGTGAATCAGTAGAAGAAAATATTCCCAATTCCTGTGCACAGACAGTCCTCTACAGAAACCTAAGCAAAGTGTCTGATGTCTCATGGTCAGGAGCTCCCGGGGTGCTTATCTTTTTCTCCAGTCAGTCCAACCCGAAGTAAAGGCTCAGGCAAACACGTGCTCCACATTCATCCCTCTAACACTTTTAACATACGGTTTATGCACGTCCTAAGTGGTGCACTGATTTGAAAGAAAGGAGCAAAGTTCTTGCTGGAATTCAAGGCTTTTTCCCCACTGCTGATAGTCATCTTTTCATTTCAGCTTTCCTCTTTGATCTCCCTGCACAGCATCCTGCCTCTGCCATGGGCTGGCACATCAGCTCGGTACACAGGTGGTGGTGGCAGTGCTCACCCCTGCACTCTGCACATGTGCACGAGCACACATCCCTTCCTCGCACGCGTCTCCGTCTGAGAGAATAAACAGAGCCCAGCTGCTTTACCCTCACTGCTTTGGGTCAAAGCCTGCTCAAAGTCTGATGCTCAGGGGAGGCAGGCATGCGCATCAGGGATCGAGGATCCCCAGGGCTCAGGTCAAAGAAAGCTGTTTTCAGCCAAGCCTTGCACACATCTGCTTCTTGAGAGGTTGAAGCCAGCCAGGCAGGGAGCAGAGCCGTTTGTCTCTAACTCCGCACCCAAAGTGTCTACTAATCTTCTCCTCATCACTGCAAAGAGCACTGGCAGAACACCACCAGTCAGGCAAGAAAGTTTAGTTAAACTGGTTGAAGTAGGAGGCAAAAGGTACATTTTGGGCAAGCAGGGGCTTGCCCCAGCAGCTCCCCCAGAGGAGTTAATCTTATCACAGAATCACAGGAAGAGCTACAGGACCCTGTCAGCAGCACCACACAGCCTGAACTAGGAAGTTCAGGATCCCACAAGGTGATCATCAGCTACAGTGGTACATTCACACACCTTCCTACCCATCTTTGCAGGGGCAAAGCAAACTCATCTGCCTGGAGATAAAAGCTAATTCAAAAGTCAGTGATAGCCTGGATGTCCATCTGACCCTGCCAAAGCTGGGCTGTGTGAGCACGGGCTTTCAGCACTGTACCAGCCTCAGCTGGAGTTAACACATCAGTCCTGGGTGATTACTGTGCAGCTCAGTTAGTGATGGTTAAAGGCTTTAGAGAAACAGCAGAGATGACCCTCTCATGCTTGATAGGTGACTCCAAACTATCCCCAAATTAGCAATTAGCAGTGCTGCCCAGTGCTGAAGGTAGATGAAAGGGCAGAGGTCCTGGTCCCTCAGGGCCTTTAAGCGTATCAGTGATTTTGAGAATGTAAACCTGAGTCTCCAGTAAATTTTACCAATGCCCTTATAATTAAAATATTGCATGCTGTCAAGTGTGTCTAAGGTGAGCCTCCTGGCGATTCTTGCCTCACTAATGCTAGGATGAAACCCACGTGCCTCTCTGCTTTTGGTGAACCCACCACTCACCAGCCAACAGTCAGGTCTCCTGGCCAATCTGTGGGAACCCCCTAGGCAAGGATGCACTGTGCATCTGGCACAGGATGTTCAGACCCTTTTTTTCATGTATGTCTCTGACTTTGGACACCGGGTTGATCTTGAAAACACTTATGGTGCTTCAGCGAGGCTTGAGGTAATTAAAAAGGCATCATGGTCCTCTGCAGTTAGGCAGGGCTTTGCATAACCCTGGATTGATGTAGAGGAAATAATGCTTGTGAGACATCCTCCATGAAGAATTTGGCATAGGAAAAGGCAGAATGTACGTGACTACACAGCCCTCAACAGTCAGCACCCACTAGAGGTCAAGCCTTTCCTTATGACTTGGTGACAGGATTTCAACCATATACTCTTATAAATATCAGTGGGCCACTAAATGCAGCTTAATTCTTGCCCAGATTGAAAAAACTGCCCCAGCAACTCCCAGCCAGTGGCCAAGAAGTTACACCAAGAGTCACAAAGAGGTGAAACAACTTCTCCCATGCAATTTGGGGGGTAAAAATAGGACTTGACAACTTTTACTACGACCCACATGGAAGAACAGTGTTGCTCTGCATCTGGGAAGGAATGAGTTTCTGCAGGAACCCCTCACATGGATGAGTCCAGCTCCCCTTCCTCCAGCCTCAACTACTTCCCCAAGGGCCTGATACTGATTTTCAGCTGCTCTTTCCACCTTCTGATGCCCTCTGAAGACCTTGTCTCCTTCTTCAGGTTTCCCCTTGCAGATATAGACCTTCTCTAGCAAAGGACACAGTATAAGAATTTATATGGACAGTTGTCAAAAGGAGAGCTTTGCCTGCACTTTAATATAAGCATTCCCACCATCTCCTAGGCTAAATACTGGGTCTTGAACCAAACTCCACCTGCCCTGCCAGGCATCATTTGCAATCTGACAACTTTAAAACATAAGTGATAGTTGAATCTGGGGAAGGGTGGGGAGGGGGATGTCTAGAAGATCTCCAGAGGTCCCTCCCAACCCCAATCATTCTGTGATAAGAGGGAAAAAAAAATCCCAGAAAGCCAACTGCACTACCTTGTCAAGTTTCAGATCTGCCAAGTGTTCCCTGCCACTTCTAATCACAAGTCAAAGTAATCCTTTAAGAGGTTTTGCTGGAGGGAGCAATAAAGCATGCAGGATCATGTGGAGCTCTCCAAGGAGAGTCACAAAGTGATACCAGGAAAAAAATGCAGGCAAGAGGCACACCACTGACACGGCTCCAATGTTCTGCTATTAAAATGCTAGAGAAACCTGAGGTTAGACAGACACTGACACAGGATTCTTGTAATAGCAACCAGTAAGTGCATTTCACTTCTGAACTGCATCTTTATGAGCAGCACTGACCCAAACATAAGGTTTAAGCCCAAGCAACAATTTACAATTTACTTTTGGAGTAACAGCTGAGCTGCTTAAGGGAAGCTTGACCTAAGGTGACAAGAAGAGTTCCAGTGTCTGCAACCACATCCCTACAGCATCTGAGCTCTGCTTAGGATCCTCATGTGCTTTTACCCTCTGAAACTGGTATGAAATGGTCCTCTCTTAGTTAATCTCTTTTATGCTCATAAAGTAACAGGAATGATGACATTTGACACAGAAACTCTGCACCAGAAGGTAGGCATTGCAGCAATAAAGTAAAAGCCTAGATCCTTCAGCTCGGACACTTCAGCATTTCAAGGTGGCAGCAATGACATAATTGGATTTACTATGAAAAATTCTACCTTAGTTCTTTTTTCAGTTTCACCTTTCATCCAAAACAATGTCATGAACATTTTTTCCCCAGTTGAAACCTTCTCCCAGGTTCATTGACCAAGATAAAAACCTGTGTCCAAGGGTGGAGAGAATCCAAAAAACAATGGTTCCCCACCATTTGCCTACTCTGCACAGGGAGCTCCTGCTCAAAGGGTTTCTTCCACCTACTGCTCATTTCTGTTCTGCACCCCACATTGGAGGCACCTTTTTCACTTCCTTCTTATCCTCTCTCTTAGTTGATAAAATGAGTAGCACACACTTGCCAAGAAGTAGCCCAGTCCAAGGCAGCAGAGAAACCCTCCATGCCACCCACTCAGGGGCAGGAGTAAGGAGTTTGCCATTCCCACCACTGTGTCTCATCAGCTTCACACTGAGAGGGGGAGGGAGGGACTGTCTCACCAAAGATCCACCAAAGCCAAAAGAAGTTGAACCTCAGTTCATAGACAGATGTACCACATTTCATGCAGCAGTCAGGGAAGAGACTGTCTAGATAAGGGCAAGATAATCACGACTGGTTGGCAGACTGCAATTTCCTCTTTGTAGGGCACAATATCCAATCCACAGGGCCATTTCCTCCTTCCCTACCTTGCAGCCCTTTGATACTACTAATTCCTATCTGCACATAAAAGACCCCGTTTTCATCGTGACATGGGCTAATTAACTGATTCTGACACAGTAATTAGCTGGTAAAGGTAGGTCTACCTTTCCTTACTTAACATAAATGCTGTAGTTCTCGTGCCAGGAAAGCTTCTGAGTGTGGCTGGGGAGCCTCACTGCACTGCACTTCTCCATGACACCAAAGAGCAGCTGTGCACAAAGTGACAGGATGCCCTGCAGCAGCAGATGCAAAGGGATACAGTAGGACCAGGGAAAAGTCCACATCAGCCTCAGAATTCGCTCAGTCAGTGAATCCCTAATATCCTCTTGAGCCAAGTTATACTTCAACACATCAGCCATGTTTTGTATGAAAGCTCTGGCACATCCATATCTGTGTCAGATGATGCTTAGCCAGTTTTAAAATAGCTCTGTGACTCTAGGAGCCTGTTTTGACCATAGCCATGTCACAGCTGGTGGTGCCAAATAGTCTGCAGACAAGGAATAACAGCTCTATTGAGCCCCACTGAACCAGGGAACAGGATGCACATCCCCAGGAGTGCTGGCAAAGCAGCATTTCACATGCCATTTTGAATCACAGATATCAGCTTACTCTGCAAATGTGACTGAGGTTTAAATCCCAAATGCTCTACACAACACGGTATTTCTCCTCACCTTCCCCCCACTCCCCACCCTCAGGGCCATATTGCCTTCCTCTCTATTTCCAGCTTGGAGACTTCTAATGAAGTTTTAGTACCTCTCTTGACTCTCTGGTGAGAAGCAGGTAAATAATATTAAGGAACAAACAGTACCTTCTGCCCAGAGCAGATGCACTATGTGACTAAGACAGAGAATGTTCTATTTCTTTAAAATTTATTTTATTTTTGTTTCTAAACTTTGTCAGGATAAGGAATACTGACTATCTTGGAGCAAGCCAAAGACTGCTATCCCTCTCTAACACCCATCAGTCCACACACTTTGAACTAGGTCCAGCCATGGTTAAGTCAAGCAGGTCAGGGCTGTCTCTGCACCCCTGTGCGGAGTCTCTGACATGTGAACCAGTCTAGGTAAATTTGTCTCTTCCCTCCTCCCATTCCTCTTGCTAGAGGTGCCGAAACCCAGTGCCACCCGAATTAACGGCAATTTACAGCCACTAGTGTCTGGGACAAAGGCTGGCCATGCTCTGGATCAGCTCCTGGACTTTGGTCTGAAATACGAATCAGGGCAGGGTACTGAAACCATCCATGTTTTACAGAGGAACACATGAAGTCTGCTGAGAGAAACCCTGTTGTTATAAGCCACTATGAAGATGCCACCATCTCATAGCAGATGGCAGCATCACATGCTGAAGCATTTTTTAAAGTGCTTTATGTGCCAGGAAGCAGTCACATCAGGTTAGCAGTTCACAAGCACACTGAAGTTCAGAAATTCATTTACTGCTGCTTTAACACTTCCCAAATGGCACTTGTGAACCCTGCTGCCCCCTCCATTACTATACTGCTATTTCCCTGCCCCCAGTAAATGGAAGATGCATTTTGTGTGGTTTTTCCCCCCAGTGTGAATTCCTAAAAACAGAGGATTGTTCAGGAAGACTCTTCAGGGTTACTGCCTGGCACAACTCATCTGCCTTTCCTGGTTTTGTACATCTTTAAAGAAAACATTTTGACTAGATCCAAGGTCCAACAAATAATGGTTGCAGAACCCACAGAAATGTGACCTTCACTAGTGGGCTGCAGACAACATTAGTAATGCAAACTCTGTAACACAAAACATAGTCCAGTCAAATACTGAGCTGGTGTTATCAGCTGAGTCCCATTGCTGTTCTCCATTAAGCCTGAACGTTCAGTACCAGATGTGTTAGATGTTCACCTCACAATCCCCTCCAGCATCCTCAGTTTCAGGAGGCATGAAGGATGCTCAACAGCTTAGTGAAAGGGTCAGTTACTTTAACCTATGCCCTGATCCCTCGATGTTGATGATTTTAAAATTTATCGTTCAGTTCATTTAATAATGTGTAAGGTGTTACAACTGAGCCACAACCTCCTTACATAACCTGGTGGATATGTAAGTAGTCACACTCCTCACCAGCCTCTTTAGAGAATATTACTCTTCAATGAGCTTATGAAAGTGTTCCCTCTGTCCCAGCAGAGACATTAGCAAGTTAAAAAAAATTTCTCAAATAAATTGTTACTGTCAGAGATATCTGAGCAATTACCAAAGCCAAGAGGGAGAGCTGGGATTCAAACACTGAAATGCCAGTGAGCAGCCTGAGCTGAGCCATCCCCTGTGGGGACTGGGACCCTGAAATATCAGTGTTAAGACAGACAATGAGGAATGTTAGAAGTCAAACAGATGAAGCTGGGGTGAGTTTAATCCCAAAGGTGAGCAATGTAAAGTATGATCAGTGATTTTAAGATTGCTTGCATCTGCATGACCAACACCACAGTAAGAAAATAAGAACACGTAAGTAAATTCCTGGACTATATTTAAATAAATCCCTGATTATGCTGTGCCTTAAAGCAAGTTCAAAGGGTGGTAATGTTTTCCTGCCTCCTAAATGTACAATTGAAGCTATGCTCCCAAGAAGACAAATTATCACTGTCAACCAGAACCCAGACTGTGGGAGGGCAGCAGCACCTTACTAGAAAGGTCCTCCTGGAGTTAAGAAAAAAAGCCACAAGACATGTACTAGCACATCATGAAGCACTACCTGGTAATGTTGTATTTCTCTAGCCCAAAATGACCAGGTCCCATGGGCTGCAAATTCATGGATTAGTATAATCCATACAAATGTAATTACAGATCTCTATGGCTCTTAGCAGGCTCTGCATACTGGCTGTGTGCAGAACTATGAGTACTCCTCTAATCTTATTTTCTGATTTTCTTTTCTCCCCAAAAGCACATCACCACATCTTCCTTTTTCCAGACTGAAGTTTGATGCTTTTGATCTCTCAGGATTGAAGACTATGTTGCCTACCACAGAAGCTTATTTTTCTTATCTCTTCCTCCACATCCCTTTTAGTCTGTATGAGCACAAGAAAACATTCAGGACAGACATCAGGCAGTGAGATCTGTGACATCAGTCAGATTTTAACTGCAGGTCTGTCCCAGACTTAGCACAGATACTGTGCTGGTCTCAGGCTTAGTGCCATGTGTGGACATACCTGGCAAGAGCTGGACACTGGGACTGCTACTGTAACACAGGTGTTTGTATCTGGCCCATGCCAGCTGTCTGTACAGGACAGAAGGACCAACTCTTTGCCCTGCCCTCCCATCTCAAGTGCCTTGTGCAAGGGCTGGCCCCAGGCACTGCAAATGTAAGAGCACAAACACAGGAATGAGCATCACCCTCCTCTTCTACAGTCACCGAGCAAAGGGGCTGCTTTTCAAGAAAAGATCCCTTTGGATCTCCCTGGAAGGCACCATGATCTGAGACACACTCCAGCAGCCAGACCAAGACCTGGACAAGCCTGTTCTAAACCTGCCTCTGGCCTTACATGCATCTAGGTTAGGTAGGTAAAACTTAGGCAGGGTTTTAGGTAGGGGTTTTGGGTGCCACAGCTAACCCAGCATCTTCCTTGTCAGACCTGTGACCTGCCTCTAGAACACTCACGGGACTCCACTATCCTTGTATTTTTTCCACAAAATCTGCTTCCAGTTCCTCCACTTGAGGCCTGGCCTTATATTTAGATATTCCCAGTGCTGGAGAGAAAGATCGCAGTGCTCTGTGATGCTACTGCAGGAGGAAGAGCACTGATTAAATTGGCAGCCCAGCCTAGCTCTGGTGCCTAGTTACTCTGGGAATGCAGAGGAGGAAGGCCAGCACCAAGGCCAATTCAGCACCTCTCTTACCCAGCAGCTCTGCAGGAAGCCTAGGGAGGACACCCAGGTAACAAGCTATTGAGTGCTGGTTCAGCCCAGAGGCTGCTTCAGGAACAGGCAATTAAAAAGCAGCCGTCAGGGCAGCCTGTCACCTGTATCACTCTCCCAGATGTCATGTGGGGGTGAAAATGCTGGCAAAGGCCCTTTCTGGCAGCCCCGGGTCTCAGCATTCCATAGTGGATGGGGAGCTAGAGCAGCCCTCTCTCACACAGACAGCGCTCTCCATCCCCACCCTGCTGGGACACCTTTGAGGGGCAGAGGCAGAGCTCACTTTCTCTGACCTGTTACATTAATGGCCCCTGTGATGGAGACAGACAAGAACTATGCCAGTTAATAGCAATTGTAATGAGGAAGAGAAACAATCCTTTTTCCAGTTGAGGTCGATAACAAGGCTCCCATGGGTACCTATGGGAAGCAGATTAGGACTGTTACAGGAAATTAAGATGCACACAGAAGAGCATAGAAGGAACCCTGGAGAGGAGTTTCAAAATTCTTGTAGCCGGATGAGAAATGATTCACTTATTTTCCCAGGTGTCTTTTAGGAGAAGAGGCACAGTTGCCCATGCAGAAGAAATGCCGTGCATTCACTGGTAATAGGTAAACTGCTCAGCTGTAAGGCTCTTCCCATACTCCAACAGATGTAAATGCATGTGTCATTCCCACCTTCCTCTCCAGGTAATGGAGGCCTCACTTCCAGTGCACTTCACCTGAAAAACAAGTAGGGAGCCAGTAACAACTGGCTTTATTATCTACCAGGGTATCAGATGCAGTGCGTTCCTTCAGCACAGATTCACAGCTCAGATGTGGGGCACCTGTGCTGCCATCTGAACCAGAGCAGCAGCCCTGTTGCTCAGATGCCAGTAGCCCTAAAACCTCAGCTCAGAACAGGGGTCAAGGCATGCTGGACAAGAACAAAACTTTTTCGGAACAGATGACATTTTCTGCAGGCAGAAAGGTCTTAACTTCAACAACCATGTCATGGTTGTCCTGTGCAGGGCCAAGAGTTGGATTTGTGGGTCCCTTCCAATTCAGGATATTTCATGATTCTATGATATGCTCCCAGCTGGTGAGATTTTATCCCTTCCCAGTCTCTACTAGCATGCCCAATCTGGAGTCAGATCTTCACCTCTCACATGATGAAGCATCTCTCCCAGCAAGCCTCCATGGCCATTAAAGCAAAGTCAGTGCCAGACTGACTTGTCCTCCACGTTCAGCCCAGTCAGCAGCAGAGACAGCATTCCCTGCTCAGGGCCACTCCTCTCCCAGCCCATGTGCTCAGGGCCTGCTCACCCTCCCCTCACATGCAGGTGGCCTTTGCCATGCCAATTAGTATCAGTTCTGATTTTTCTTCCTGATGAGAACACATGCATTTGGGACAGAAACCAAACAGCCTGCCCGACTTCACTGAGCAGCCAGGTCCCAAACAGCTGATGCTGCATTATCAGCAAGGACCACATCTGAGTACTGGCTCATTAGTTGCCTGTTTAGAGCTCTTGTTTAGAGCCAGATACTCTGGGCTGTTATCACCTCCCAAATTGTGCACGGACAGCAACAGAAACCCACAGATCAGAACTTACTCAGATAATAGTATTTCAAATTAAAAAGTGGGACTGTCCTTGTCCTCCATGGCAGCTCCTTACTGTCTGCACCCCTGGCTGCCAAATGCAACAGCATAACCAGGGCACTGGAGTAAAGACTTTGCTTATCTCTTATTTGTGGGACTCCACAGATAGAATAGGAAAAACACTGTGCCCCTCCCAAACAGCAGTAATTAGACAGTGATTAGACTTCTCTGAGGAGCTGCATCTCACTAGCATTTGAGATTCTATCCCAATAGGAATACAATAGCTGTGTTTCTTCTATATCATCTCCTTCCATTTGTCTTACAGGAGCCAAAGAGGCTCTACTGGTTTTCCAAGGAGATGTGTGCTTAGGCTTCTCACTGGTTTCTAAGGAAGCTGCAGGTGCTATGACCTGTGAAGGTGAGGCTCCTTCAGGTCACGTGCTTACATACATACTTTGAGTCAAGTTTGTTCCATTCAGCAACAGCTTGGATTGAGGCTCAGGAGGTCAGCCACGAGGGGTTGAACAAAATGACTACAAAGCAGAAAAAGGCTTGGCAGTCCCAGGAAGAGCCATCCCCCGGGAAGGCCTGGGAACAAGCAGAGTCAAGAGGAGCGCAAGGTCCTGCTTTTGACCATCCACTGTTACACTGGAAACATCTTTATTTTTATGAACTGTTTCATAGAAGATACTCAGTGAATTAGTGATGGCAAAATCCTGCAAGTGCCTTCCACCTTTTAATCTGACTTTGAGTCCTTTCAGTTTGATTTCCCAGGTATTGTTGCACTTCCTTGAGGCGCCTGGAGAAGAACTTCAATTACAGGCTTTTGTTCCATCTCAAAAGTTGCCTCAAGAGTCATCTCCTATATTTTCTCTTTTACTGTAGGTGTGGTGAAAAGGGATCTTTCAGAGCTCTTTTTGAAATGCTGACATAAAAGCCCATCTAAGGTTAGCAAAGTACATGCCTGCTATACAGCTTTAAGGACTCCAGCGAGCTTCTCCCTTATCTAGCTGCTATATTCAGCTCTCAAACGCTGCACAGTCTGTCTTACTCTTACAGACGTCAGGGGCAGATAGAGAAGGGAGAGCAGAAAGGATGCAGGGGATACCCAATTCTTTACCATACAGAACAGTAGAAGATTTCAAGTGAGAGCTCTCATCTGTCCCAAACATACGCTGAAAATGCAGCTGGTGAGGGGGGAAAAAATGAGCATTTGTAGCACACAGGTCAGAGGCAATATAGCCCGCTTGGCCATCCTTCATTGGCTCATTCACAGAGCATCTGCAACAAATTAATTTCCCTTGGTGCATTGCAGCCCCCTTGCTGCACGCAGACCATGTGCTCAGCATCTGCTGCCTTTCCTCACAAGTTCATGGTGTACTTTCAGCCAGTTGTCACAGCACCTATGACTGCAGGCTTTCAAAGTCTTTCACAACTGTGTACAAGATGGATCTTCAATCCCAAAGCTGACACAAGACCTCTATGTTAAATTCCATACACTGTCCAGATGAGAAATTGAAATGGGCTCTTCCTACAAGGAAAGCTAGGTACAGAACTTCAAAGGACGCACATCCCTTCAAAAGCCACAGCTTTACATCTTCTTAAGGAGATTGGATGGTTACTCCTATACTCCCTACTTCGGAATGCTGTTATTTTGAACTTTTATATTTTTCTCTACCATTTCAAACCCAAGGTAGTATGTAAAGCATTTCATTGTACTACACGTTTTTACTGCCACAGAGCAGCAGCTATAAGTTACGAAGGAACAATGGTTTTGAAATTGCTCACCAGAAACCGATCAAGAGCAGTGTTGTGTGAAGATTTTTTTTGTCTTAAAAGAGTTCATAGTTAAAGCATCTATTTCAGAAAGGGTGTCAACTTTCGAAGATTCTTTCACATGCAAGGTGCAAAGCTCAGAAGAATGTGATGTAAACAGGAAGAGGATGCAAGATCTATACACACAGAATTGCCAGAGATCGACGTGAGCTGCAGCAAGTCAACAACTTTTCATCCCTTAAATTCCTACTTCTCAAAGCTTCCTGCTGCAGACAGGCCCTTCCTCCTTTGTTAGCACCTCCTGTTCAGTTTCCTTTGCCACCAGCCCAGAGGAACACCCTACAAACATTCTTCAGTTGGGAATTAACTCATGCAGCACTGTGTGCCAGAGAGATGAGATTTCCCTTTCCAAGATGGGGGAGAGTGTTCTGCGCATCAGTGTGCCATCATCACTGGGAGGGGCTGTGGAGCCTTGAAGGCAGGAAATTAACCAGTGAAGGATGGGGAAAAGGAGCAAAAAACTCAAACTGGACTGTTCACTTGCCAAAAGGCCGTGGTGGCATGCAGCAGCCCTCTGGACACCAGGACTATGAGGCCAAACCCGTTGGCAGGAAGAGCTGCCTCCAAAACTTGACCTCACACCAAACCAGCTCGTGCTCTGGGGAATTACACTAGCTCACCTTGATAACCCGCCTGCTAGGATCCTTTTTTTTTTGGTCCCATTCTCAGCTGGGTTTGGGCCCAGAGCTCAGCATGCCTGGCTGCTGAGGCAGGACATGTCCTTCCCTCTGCTTTTGTCCAAGGTTCAGTTTTCACCAATAGGAATTGCTGCTCTGGAGTACCAGAGTTTGCTCAAGGCTGTGGTTACAGGACCCCAGTAGAGCTTATGTTTTTTTCATTTACTTAAGCCTGAAATAAATGAACAATCCTGGGCAGGAAATCCCAAACATTAAGCAAAGGGTCTGGGATAGCTCTCATGGGTTTTCCTCTATTATATACAGAGAATTCCTCTACTATATACAGAGAATTATACTGCCCCTTTAGCACGTGAAGAATCTCAGACCCCACAGTTAAAAACCTCTGCTCTCTAAATGTTTCCTCCACACACTTGCTTTTCCCAGCTGTTTCCCCAGCACAACCTTGCATGAATTGGGGTTTCATTCTCACCCAGTACTTCACAGTAGAAAAAGGTAGAAAACTCTGAAAGGTAAGGAGGAGAGAGGCTTCATCCTTCTTTGACAGAACTAGCAGGCCAAGAGGTGACCCTGTGCAGATGTTTGTGCTCTTATGACTGCAGAGCAGCTCATGGTGAGCAAGAATAAATATACAGCAACCAAAAATCAAGGCTAAAAGGTACATCACCAGTGGTACTATCATTTGCAAGGCATGTGCATCTGACAGTTTGTACAGGAAGGCAGCAGATAGCATTTCAAATTTCACTGTTAATACAGAAGTGAATAGGCCTAGCTTTAATGACTTTAATCTGTCATTTAATGCTTCAGCTTGGTTCAGTAAAGGCTACAACTTCTCTTTTTACTGACAAATGCTGTGTTCCATACCCATCTTTGCTATGTGCAAGGAATTGCTATGTCATGGGAAGCTAGCAAGGCTAAGCTCCAAGTGAGGGGAAAAACCAAACCCAGCAACAAACTCACCATTTCCTTGGAGTAATACTATAAGCAACGGGGTTTTCTATGAAGTAGGATCCCCAGCAGCTAAGCACTGAGGGACAGGATTTCTTTGCAGTTTTATTGAATGCCAGTGCCTGCTGGTACCCATCTGTATGCACAGACTTCTCCAGGACTGTTCCCTTCCTGACTGGAGCAATTCAGCAGGAGCCAGATCACATCCTGCCCCAGCCTGTGCTGCAGCGGCTGCCCCCAGGAAGTGCAGGAGCAGCAAGCAGCACAACAGTATGTTGAGAAGCTACAGAGGAGGCTGGGACAGTGGCAGGGACATTCCAAGTGCCAAGTCATCCCTACTGCTCCCTGTTACTCATTGCCCTTCCCTAAAGCTTTCTGCCCTGCTGGTACTTGCTGCTTTCACCCAGCAGAGAGAGCAAAATTCTTATGTTTGAGGGAGCTGATGGCTTTCCGCTTCCCCACTGACAAGAGAACCTAGGTGTGGGCTCTTACAAATTGCTTCGGTGGACTTGGATGGGGGAATTGGTGCTGACAGAATAAGAGCCATCAGCCAAAACAAAGTTCAGCTCGGATCGAGGCTGAGCCTCCTTTCAAGCCTGACTAACCACAAATATGAGCGACAAAGCCTTCCCTTCCTGTGCACCTTCTGCCTCCCCTTGGATCGTGCAAGAGCAGAGGGTGGATGTAAATGTGAGGCCATCTTTGACTAATTCTGTGCTTGAACAGGAGCCAGAAAATACTGGAAACAGATGTTTTTAGGGGGATATTTTTTTCCTGGAAGTTTCCCATCTTCCCAGAGACACTCCTTACCTGAAATACTGTCAGAACTTAAAGAATATTGCCGTTAGAGCTGTGCAGGAAATATTTTTCCTATCCTGTTAAAAGAAACCTTCCTTTTGTACCCCTAGTGAGGAAATCATGCTTTGTTAGTCTTCTTACACAAGGAAAAGAAAGGAAAGCAAAACAAAGTAACAAAACCCCCATCAATTAAGAAACCACCTGTGTTTTTCACCATAGCTAGCAGACAAGCAACTACACAGAATATGCAGAGTTGAAAGGGACCCACAAAGATCACTGAGTTCAACTCCTGGCCCTGCACAGGACCATCCTGAGTGTCACACCTTCCTTGGAGGATCAGATTCAAATTCTTGATCTCCCCAAATCAGAGAGGCTTTAGTCTTGCTTTATATCCCTAATAATCTCATGGGTCTCCAGGCTGCTGATACCTCGCTAATGATATTTTCAGGAGTTTTGGACAACATGAAATTCTTTGCAGGATGACAAACCTGCCTGGAGGCTGATCTCTGCTATGGAGTTGGGATAGGGAAGTTCACGGAGTACTTCTTGCAAGTAACTCAGAGCCATGGAAACTGCCAAAACAAAACCCAAAGAGCATTTAGTGGTGTTGACAGACAACTCCAGATTGTTATCCAGGACACCATTTACAAGCAAAATGTGAGAGATCACCAGACATATGCAAAATACCTTGCAACTTCTGAGGAAAGAACTTACCAAAGCCAGGTAAGAAAAGTGCCCCAGCCTGTTATTCCCACTGTATTTCAGTCCAAATGTATTCATCTTGCTTATGAAACTTGAGAGGGAGTTTCACACCATACAAATTCAGGGATTCTTCCAGCTCATGCCTGGCCTTGTAAGCTGGGAGAGGTGAACTCCGCAGGCAGGACAAAACCAGTTTGGCAGCTTTGCATGGGGAAATGGTTGTACTGATAGGCAGGAGCTTTTGAACCAGCAAAGGCAGAAACCCAAGTTGTACAGCTACTATTATAGCCAAGGTGCTTTGGAAAGACTTCCAAAATTGCTGACCTAGAAGATATCTGGAAACTATTTGTCATGCTGCTTTGTAGTTGTACAGGAAGTCTGATAAGGCTGAACTTTACTTCCCTGTGTGCTTTCTCCATCCCGCTTCTTCACTCACCTGAGGGGAATGTCAGGAATATCCTGGTGCAAGCAATTCTGTACGTGGTCCCATACAGCACTCCAGTAATTGCCACTTTTGCCTTAGACCTTTGTCTTTTTTCTTGGGAATAGCACTGAAGAAAACAGTGCATATTTCAAAGCATGCAACGCTCCAGTACAAACAGGTTAACAACTTTGGGCAGAGAAAGAAATGCCTTAGTGTTATGGATAGCCAGATCCCAAGAACAGATTTAATTCCTTAGCTCATGAATGGGGGAAAAAAAAAAATCTATTTTCAGTGTCTTTAACCAGTCTGTGAATCATGAAAGCCTTTTACACTGAAGTTGTCATACAGGCAGTTATAAGTGGCAACAGATTTGTCCTAAGGATCAGAAACAATAGATTCATTTTGCCTGATCTAGACTGAATCAGATTAGTGCCAGCATACCACAGCAAGATCTCAAACTGCAGGCTATCCTTTCCATCACAAAACTGAAATAAATTTGCACATGCTGACACAGAAAAGTTCTTTTATACAGCTTCCATGGATGCAACTAAGAAACCACTAAAAATTAAAACAAGTGTTAGTTCATCCATGTCTGTTAATGAATGTATAAATCCAGTTGTCTCAGATATCTATTATCTCTACCTTAAAACAATAAAAAAGTGACATTGCATGATTTTTGAGAGGGCATATCTAGCCACAGACCTTATTTTTGACTGGCAATGCTAATGTGACTTTAGAGAAGTTAAAAGTAGTTCTGCATAAAACTAGAATAACTCTTGATAGAAACTGCAAAATCCTAATTAGCATATGCCCAGCAGAGAAAAACCATTTTCAAATGGGCAGGCTGAGGTTTGTTTTTTCTGCCATCTTGAAAGAAGTCGAAAAAACAAACTGTATTTTTGTTATTTATTCACAGGGCCATTTACTAGAGTTCATTAAAATGTGAGTGCCCACAATATCATGACTGAGCCTTGACTTCTTTCACTCTGCCAGTTCATGCTACATGAAAAGTCTCTGTGCCCAAAAGAAAGAGAGCAAGAAGCGAGAGAAAAAAAATAAATGCATGGGTTTAAGAAAGGGAAAGGGAAAAAAAAGAAGTCATGGATCCATGGCCTTATGGTGAAAGTTTCCAGAGGTTCCAAAACCTGACAAATTCAGTTACAGTAATATCACAGACACTCAACTGAAAAAACTAGTATTTTAAACAGAATACATAGAAGATAATCTGGTATTTAAAACCAAATTCAGGTACCCCTCTGATCAACCTTCCTGGTCACCATTTGCACGACTGGGGTAGTTTGAAGCCCAAAATTCTGCTATGCAGCCCCTTGAGGATCAGGATCAGCAAATGTTCACCTGTTGCCCATTATCACTTCTAGAAGCCAGGAGAGCCAGCATCTCTTCCTACCCACCCCAACCTGACACACCCCGAGTACACATTTCCCTCACAAGCCAACCAGTAACAACAGCCTCTTGAGGGGTTTTTATTTTTTAGATAGACCAATCTTTTCTTCTCCTTACCCCCTCTCTGGTAAGGGGGGCAGGTAGGCTCTGGGTAGGCTAATTCTTTTGTTCAAGGCTTGTAGAGCATGGTCTGGGTAAAGGCTGCAGCAGATGGTGAAGACGTGTTATGGGAACAACAGCAAAGACAGTGGGATGCACCCAAGATCAACACAGAGGAGACATCAATAGCAGCAATACCAAATTGGGCATAACTTATCATTGTAGAAGACAAGACATGGTTATCTTGAGGGACTGTTTAAATCCCACTGCGCCCTTCCAACTATCACCCACAGTTTTGGCTGTGGAGCAATTCCATTTCCTGTCCTTTAACATGGCTAGTTCGGCACTGAGTAGGGCAAGGTACTTTACTGCCCATGTAGCTCTTTATACAATGAAATGAGCAGTCTCACACAGAACTAAGAATCAAAGTAATAAGTGCTCTTAAAACTAGGAAAAAAAAAATGGCATGAAGCAAAATTGTCTCGATAAAGCCTACAGGGTGAAAATCGGGGACAGAGCAGGAATGAGGAGTTACCCCGGCCATCAAGCTCTGCTAATGCCTCCGGATGGTGCTTACCCCCACTTGCAGAAAGAGTGAACGAAAGCAGTTTTCATTTGAATGCCAATCAGGTTCTTTACCAGATACTCTTAAATCTAACTTTATACCCTGATTGCTGCAATTCTGCCACATTAAAACGATTCTGTGAAGTAACACTGATTTATTTACAATGCTACTATTTAGCAGCCAGCGCATCAGGGCAATACAGTTATGTTTTGATTTCAATTCAATTGCCAACAGAGGAGAAGCCACAGCACAAAGCAGAGATATGCACAGCACAGCTGTGATGTGCACACAGTGGTCACACCCCAGCAGCTCTGTGCCTCTCCTTCCCCAGTTTAAAGTCTTTTTGGAAATACCCCTCTGCCTCGTGGCCCTGGGCTAATACACAGGGGCTCACACGATTTACACCGGCAGACTCCCAAGAATGAAGGGGCACTTTCACTTGGACTGAGAAACAGACTGACACCCCTCTTCACCCACAGAGACAAAGCTGGTTTCTGGAAGCAGCACCAGCTGGAGAGGCTGTAGGAGCTAGGGTTTGAGGAAGGGGAAATACCATGTCCCAGGAGGACACAGCCTCTTCACATGAAGGAGATCTAAAAGCTGAGATTAAAAAACAGTTCAAAAGGAACAATTCCCCTTTCAGAGGGGAAATGAGAAGTCACCTCAGGCCAAAGCAAGGATATCCCTTCCAACAGACTTATTTCAGCATAGCTAGGACCAGTCCCTCCAAGCAAAAGGGATGGGTGCCCAGACCTCAATAGTCAAAAAAAATCTGACCAGAAAAAGACTACTCTCAAATTTAACTCTATGGCAAACTTAAATGTCAGAGCTTCAACATAGAGAAGTACAACAGCCTCATCTGAAAATAACACTTTTCAAAGGACTTCGCCCATCAGGCAGCTAAAGGAATGCTCAGATACAATTAGAAAGGACACAAACACTTTCAGCAGCTGGCTTTTACCATGCTCTGTTCTGCTAATTGTAGCTAAGCTGCTGCACAAGGGTTTAGCAGGTAGAAATAAACACTCACCAGTAATTTTTTTGCAGAGATCTATGAAGCTCAATCCAGAAAACTGCATTTGCACCTCTCAGCATCTACAGCAGGCACCCAAAATCAATCCGAACCCACCTCACTTCCCAGCAGGATTGACCTTATTCCTTAGCCCCATGCAGAAGCACCTTATCACTAGAGACAGCTGATGAGCATTCACCACAGTTGCAAGTCAGAGGATTAATTGCAGCTTTGACTACCACACTGGTAAATTAAATCACCTCCTTCAGGTGGCCTGAATGAGCAGAAATATCCCATCCTCATACACAATTACAACAGTAGCAGCCCAGGTTAATAGCTCAGTCTACCACACTACTAAAAGTCTTGGTGCTTGTCTTAATCCCATTTTTTTTCAATGTCTCTGCACAACAAAAAATTCAATTTTGCATGTTCTAGACACTGCTTTTTACCCAGAGTCAAAGGAGCTCAATGTTTTGGGAGGTCTGTTACCTGGAGGGATAAGCTGCTGCTAAGCAGAGTTTGCTAATGTGACAAAGCTGTGGCAGGGAGGACTTCACCAGTGCTCCTTGGGGAAGTGGCTGCATTTCTTTAGCCTCCCTGGGAGCTGTCTTGGCTCTGATGGGCTGCCCCAGAACTGTTTCTGCAATGCTGCGAGGGTGCCATGGGCTCCAGAGAGCACTTCCCTCCCTCTTCCTTTTCTCCCCTGTGCCCAGGAAAGGCCTTTTTACTGTAATGCCAAAGACTCCAGCTCTAGCTAGTGTGATACTACAGGTTTTGTCACCCTCAATTCAAAAATAGTGATGCTGTTGAAATAAAAGCATCCTGCCCTGCTCTTCCTAATTCTTGGAGACAGAAAGGAGGCCACAGCATTAGTTATTTTCTGTTCTTGAGTCCCCGGGTATCCCTAGCAGCTTAGCACCCTGCTCTTGGGGGCCATCCTCAGCCAGCTCCCTGCTGCTTCACAGCTCCTCAGCAGTAGAAATCTAAAACAGTAAACACAATTGTTTTATTTTACATCAAGGTTGCTGCGTGTCTCATGCTCCATGTAACAAAATACAGTGAATTTTAACGGGGTATAGGGTGTTTTCTCAGAGCAGGGTTTTATAAACCAGTTGATTGTTTGAAACAGATTCAACTATGAAGCCGCAGAAATTTCTTATGAAATTTTTTGAGTTCTGAATCACCATCTGGAGGAGCCGCCTGGCTGCGGGGGAGGCCAAGGGATCAAATTCAGATTGGAGGCCTCACTCGGGAAGACTAAAGTTAGGTGAGAGAGGAATCCCAGCAAAGATGCTGCAACAGCTGCTGAGAATATTTCTGGAGCAGCCACCAAATGAAATGTAACACGAGTTTTTTGACAGAGTACACTGCTGCTTTTAGAAATTAGGCTTTACAGCCCTGTTCCTGTTTTGGAATTCTTTTAACTGTGGGAGATGCGGGACATACGTTGGTTCATCACCTCCAAGAAGAAATAGGTGCCTAAATCCCAGTGATTTCAGTAGGAGCTGAGATCTTCCAAACCTAGGGCTTTGGAACCCATTTAGTTTCCCTCTCCAGTGACCAGTTTGTCTGTATACACAACTAATCAGAACAAATTGGTAGACTCCATGATTTTTTTTCAAGCAGGATTAACTGAAATTTGGGAAAAAAAGGAAAAAGTCGTCTCCCATGAGGTGTGGATTTGCCAGTGGATGGAAGGAGATGTTGCTCCCTGCATGGTCACCCCTGGCTGAGGAGATCAGTGCAGGCAGTGGTAGACAGCAGGGGCTGGGTACTGGGCAGCCCCTTCTGCTGCCTGACCTGACTGTGACCTGCTCTGCTGGGTCCCTTTGGGCGGCTGACACTGCCAAACTTCATGTAAACTTTGCAGATTTTTTTTTTTCTTTTATACCCTTTTCTATCCATCCACACTTACCACTATTGCTGGGTAGTAGCCGTATGTAAATTAACAGATTATGCTATCTGTTAATTATCTCTGAAATTACCTACTGTTAGCAGTCATCCTTCACAGCCTGTTACTGCAGCAGTGTCTAACTTGTTTGTATGCCGATTTTTTTGTTGTTTTATTCCCCTTTGTGAATACAGCCAAACAGGGTAACAGTAGATCAGTGACCAAACAGTCTTCTGTAAACTATGCCTGCGTGCAGTGAAAATGGGCTGCGCACAGCCCCCAAAAACTAGATTGTCTGTTGGCAATGCTACATTAAATTTTGGGGTGTACCTGGGCTTTCCTGTCTACTTTCGCTTACTCTGGACATTAAAACCATCCTGGGAAGAACTGTCATTTCCTAGACAGAAAGAACTGACATTTCCTAGACAGCATTTATTCTAAGCATCAATGAAAATTTACTTCTACACTTGATACCCACTGAGGTAAGGGGTTTTTAAAATTATTTAGAAGTTAGGAAGAAGAAAAAAAGATCATTTAAACTATCACTGAAAGATTCTTAACCTTTACTAGGCAGTAAATTTTCTTGGTTTTTTTTTCAAGTAATTTTTCTTGTTTTGTTCAATTTTCATTGAATTTTCTTGTTTTAAGTGACAAAGGGAAAAAAAAACCAACAAAAACCCAACAAAAATTAAACCTACATATAACATAGAAAAACAGATTAGGCATGTCACACTCATGACAGTAGGTTAAGAGAGATCCTGGACTAGTCATTTAGCTTGCAAAATCAGACAATGTGGAGCTGTGAAGTAAAAAAGTCTCAAAAACTGCAGTTCCCAGAAATGTTAATTTGATTTGTTACTGGCATTAAACCAATGAATGGGGGTAGGAAACAGTGGTTAGACAGTAACTAGTCCTAGCAGACTGTCAAGTATTCACCAGATATTTGGGCAAACCAGTTGTCTATCATGCACGGCATCGTACAATTTCTGGCTGTAGCTCTGCACAGATGGCTGCAGCATTCTGCTTATAACACAACGTAACATAACACAGCACAGCACAACATAACACAGTGTAATGTAACACAGCATCCTGATGTATTTTTTGCATTGCAACGAACCAAGCATGGCGTGGTGGTGGCCCCCATTTCCCAGCACTTCCTACCAGGAGGTGATGTGGGCACAGAATGGCAGGAGTTCAGAGTCAGCTTCAAATGCGAACGGTAAAACAACAGCTACAGAAAGAGACGTGTCGTAGACCATGACAAGTTGCACTCAGAAAGGAGCCCAGCTGGAGTTCAAATAAGACATGACTGCAGATTTGAAAAGACCTTTTTGCTGGAAAACAGCTTGATCTTGCCTGAAAACACATACCAGACTGCAGAAATTTCTATAAGCAAAAGGAGGAATCTGGCTGTGAGTAAAGTGATTAAACAACAGCTTTAACATTCGGTGACAAATGTTTCAGCAGCATCTGAAGTCATTTGAGGGGCCCGATACTCCTTGTTTTACAGAGTGCCATGGAGACAAGAAATGCCTTAAGAAAAGCAGTGGAAAGCCACTGTGTATAAAAGCAAACCCAGGCTCATTCTGATGCTCTTGCTCATTCTCAGCCACTGCCCTTGCTTCTGAGGGAAGGTCCTATCTTAAGCTCCTTGAAGTGGTGTGGCAGCTAAGCAGCTTGCTATGTGCCAGAGCACACAGGAGTCTGTGGTATGGAAAAATAGGTGGAGGCCCAGCTGACCCCTCTCAAGCCACAAGACCTGCTGTCTTCGGGCCCGTCTTGTAAATTTTTGAGAATTCTGTGAATTCGGTGAAAAATTTTATGTCCTTCAGGCACTGGAGCAGTAAGAGCAGGAAGGTAGACATTGGAATAAGAAGGAAAAAGATTATTTTTTTCCCACTAAAGGATTCGCTGACTTTGGCTAAACTCAAACACACACATGCACTCATAGCTGTCACTGGCATAAGACAAAAACAGGAAAAGTTATCTCAAAAGTAGGTTTAGCTTTTTGTTGGGGTTTAACTCCAGCCACCCACCAATTCCCATGCAGCCGCTCGCTCGCTCCTCCACCAGTGAGATAAGGGAGAGAACAGGAAGAGTAAAAGCTAAAAAACTCATGGGTTGAGATAAAGACAGCTTAATAGGAAAAGCAAAAGCCATGCTCACAAGAAAAGCAAAACAAGGAATTAATTCACTGCTTCCCATAAGCAGGCAGGTGTTCAGCCATCTCCAGGAGAGCTGGGCCCCATCACATGTAATGGTTATTTGAGGAAACAAACACCATTAATCCAAATGTCGCCCCCTTTCTCATTCTCTCCCCACTTTCTATACTGACCGTGATGTCATATGGTCTGGACCATCCCTTTTGTCAGTTGGGGTCACCTGTCCCAGCTGTGTGTCCTCCCAGCCTCCCATGCATCCCAAACTTCCTTACCAGCATGGCAGTACAAAAAGCAGAAAAGGCCTTGGCTCTGTCTAAGCCCTGCTCAGCAATAACAAAAATATCTCTGTATTATCAACCCTGTGTTCAGCACAAATCCAAAACACAGCCCCATAGTCACCACTGGGAAGAAAATTAACTCTACCCCAGCTGAAACCAGCACATTTTTGTAAGTAGATACATTAAGTGCATTGAATTAGACTTTATTTTAAAGTGAATACTAGATAGACATAATATTATATTTTTGGATATTGAAAAACTGGTCAAACGTCCTAAGACAGGAATTCCTCAAAACATGACTTGCCCTTCTTGGGCACAAACGTTGAGAAAATGAATTCTCCCAATGCATCTCTCCAGTTAAGGGCAGCATTTGGTGGCTGAGAATCTGTCCAAGCCTTTCTGAGTACTGGGAGCACTTCAACTAACCAGCTAAACCATCTCCCTCTTGGCATCACAACTCAGGAAGGCTCAGTTGTCATAAGAACTTGTAGAGTCCAAGGCTGGCAGACGTGATTTAGGACACACCTTATATTGTTCTGGGGGATGCAAATTAGAAAAACTTGTTCACTAACCACCATCCTGAAAGGCCAGTGAAGGACCTGTGAGTTGCTGTGGTGTGAGGAAATGTTGCTGACATTGGCTTCTCAGGAGAGAGGAGAGCAGTCTTCTCCAGGGGGGTTGGTATCATGGAATCAGCAGACGGGAGATTTCTGATTGTCCCTTACAAACCTCAGCTACAGGGGTAGGCAGGGCATTGCTCAGCCTTCAGTGCAGGCTGCAAAGTAGTCCATCTGGCCACTTGGGATTCAGTCACTACTGCACAGTTTGAAACACTGAAGAATGCATGCTTAGAGTAAACCCTGCTTTGAAACCCCCACCCTCAAGGCTCCCCGGGCAGAGGTATCCCTTTGGTTTTCGACAGAGCAAAGCTGATGGTGGTGGTGTGGTGCTGGTGGGACGGAGGGCTGGGCTTGTGTTGCCCACCATGTCCAAGACAGACTACATTTGGAAGGAGGTATCTGTGAGGCTGCTTCTTCCCTGGGACTCTGACAGAAGAGAAGTACCAAGGACTGTCCATTGCTGAAAGCCCCTTTTATAAACCATGCTGAACGCTCTTATTTGCTATTTGTAATGATGCCACTTGTTCAGATGTGCTTACAGTGGGAGCTCCCTGGTCCACACTCTTCCCCATGGACCTCTTGATGGCATTTGGCCCTGTGGGTATCCAGCCAGGGCTGGGGCCACCTGTACAACTGCTGGAGCAATATGGACTGTAGCACCTGTACAACTTACCAGCATGACAAGCAGCTGCCTGTTTACAATATATTCCTTTGTATCTGGATGGTGTTGAATCAAACCCTCAATAAACTCAAAGAGTGACAGGGATATCCCTGTTTACAGTCGTTTAATTGTCTTGCATGGCTTAGAACAGCAACTGCAACAAGCACAAACAAGCAAACCATGACAGGGAATGCTTTCCACCAGCTCTAGGCAGCATCTACAATCTTTCTACAGCATGTGTTTGATTTTGGGGGTGGGGAATGAAGCAACTAGGTCAGGATACTCTTTTAATAGGCAGGACTATTGCAGAAAAGCCTTGTAATATGCTGCTAGTGACATGCTAGGCAGAAATGACAGCAAGCTCATGGAAATATATGGAAATTTGACATCCTGCCTCTCTGTCCCCCTCCCCACCCTCTGGTATGTATGGCTTTGAATCTGCTTTCAAGTGTCCCTGCTGTGCAGGGACTGTCCATCCATCTGGCAAGGTTACAAACACATTTCAGTGCTGTCTACAACATGCCTGATGTAACCTCCTTTCTATAGCCTCTGCTCTCCTCCATGCAATCTTTGTTTGATGTGGAGGAATGAAGCCTTGCAAAGCAAACCCAATGAACCGTGAAGAATCACAGGGCCCAAACTGCCGGCTCCCAAGAGGGAGAGGGGGATGGGGGGAAAGCACAAAAGGAAGAAAGGGAAAAGGAGGTGGAAGAAAAAGCTAAAACCACAAAGAAGATCTTACAAAGGCAGGGTGGGGGAGAGAGGATAAGGAGAATGCCAGCAGAGATGGGCTGTGCCCTCTCTACGGGGGTTTAACACTCAGTTATTACTGGCTTTGCAGCTGTATTACATCTGTCAAAATCTCAGATTCTGCCTGTCAAGGTATTTACATTATGCTCACTCATGACAGCAGCAAGCCTGTCACCAGCTTCCCTTCTCCTCTCCAAGGCTGTTAAAGGGAGAAAACCTTTGTTTATTTGTCAGTTGTGACTTCTTTTCTGCTGTGAATCTTGCCCCAGCCAGGTCACACATGGTCACTAGAGAAGCAAGGCACAGCGGCATTGCAGGTGTTGGTGGTTGTTATGGCCACTGGGGAAAGATGTTGAAGTTCCCGTGTTAATCAAGAACTGCATTTACATATTTATCTAAGAGCTAAAGTGTTAATTTAGTTGCTCAGTAATTGATTTTGGTTTCTTTATGGGACTGAGGAAACCTATTCTGTACACATTAATCAGAAGTTCTATGGCCCGTGACTTTAGGACATTTTATTAGAAGTTAGATGAGAAAAAAAAAGGAAACATTCAAATCTCTCTCTGATATGACTCTGTGGAATAGCTGTTTACAAGTTCAGAGCCAGTGCACTGAATACAGATATGAGAGTGAGAAGCATTTAAGATTGAAACAGACTCTTGGCTTTGTTATTCTAAGAAAAAAATTTAAATTGTGCTGATAATTTATGGAGGAGGCCTAGGTCTTTTTAGTTTGATGTCTTTGAATGACAGCATAAACAGGAGAAGTTTTCCTAAAGAATCTGCAGAGGGAAAATTTACTGTCAGGACACACAGAGCTTTTCTGGCAGTTTACTGAAACGTGGTGGGAGACTGGGACACTGATGATGGCCTGATTCCAGAAGGCCAACTTCTGCTCCTGGATGTGCCTTGCAGGTACTGCTCATATGCAAGTGCCAGTCTGGGCAGTCATACATCTTCAACAGGGGAAACAAATGTGTTAGTAACTAATACAGGAACATCTCTCCACTTTTCCACCTAATTTTTTTTCAAGACAGGTCACATTCTGACTCAGTCTCATTAAAAATATTCCCCTCAGAAAGAAAACAATCTCCTGTGCCCCAGCTTTGGAGATGGTAAAACTTCCTGACATGAGACCTCACACGGGCAACCAGCAGATTTCCACTGACTTTTGAAAAACTAAATTAATTTCTTTGCTTTCCACTATTTATACTTCGCACATACTAATAGAGGAGCACATACAAAGGCAGGGGAAGAGCTGTATGGATGCTGCTTTTGCTTTTATTTGGAGCTTCAAGGACAGTTTGGAAGGAATGAATGGGCTGCAAAACTTCCAGCCGGATCTGCAACCTTTAGAAAACTGAGAGTTCAGCTGGAGACAGTGGAATCATCTTCTTTGGTAACTGCTCAGAATCTGGTCCCAGGCTTCTGTGTTTCAAAGGGGGCTAATAAGGAAAACCTTTCCCCTGGAAAATGAGAAATATAACCCTTTTAAAAAGGGAAATAAAGAAGACCCAGCAAACTACACACAGGTCAGTCTCACCTCCGTGTGTGGCAAGATCATGGAGAAGATGGGATAGAGTGCTCCCTCAGCAGTTTGCTGACGACACCAGGCTGTGTGCTGGGGTTGACATGGCAGAGGGAAGGATCCATCCAGAAGGACTGTGACAGGCTTGAGATGTGGGCCAGTGAAAACCTCATGAAAGTTCAGCAATGCCAAGTACAAGATTCTGCACCTGGACCAGGGAAATCCCAAGCAGAAATACAGGCTGGATGGAGAATGCATTGAGAGCAATCCTGATGAGAAGAACTTGGGGGTGTTAGATGTGATAGATGAGAAGCTCAATGCAACCCAACAAAATCACACTTGTGGCCCAGAAGGCTGCATCAAAAGCAGCGTGACCAGCAGATTGAGGGAGGTGATTCTCCCTCTCTTCTCTGCTCCTGTGGGACACCACTTGGTGTATACTTGTGTCCAGCTCTGATACCCCCCAAAAAGAAGGACATTGACCTGTAGGTGTGGCTCCAGGGGAGGGCCAGGAAGAGCATTAGAGGGCTGGAGCACCTCTCCAATTGGGGGTTTGGGGTTGTTCAACCTGAAGAAGAGAAACATCTGGGGTGACTTTATTGTGGCCTCACAGTACCTCAAATGGGCTGACAAGAAGGATGGAGAGGGACATTTTACAAGGGCACGCAGTGACAGGACAAGAGGAATGGCTTTAAACTGAAAGAGAGTAGCTTTAGATTGGATATTGGGAAGAAACCCTTTTCTGTGAGGCTGATGAGGCACAGGAACAGGCTGCTCAGAAAAGCGGTGGATGCCCCATCCCTGGAAGTGTTCAAGGCCAGGTTGGACAGGTCTCTGAGCAACCCATTCTAGTGGAAGGTGTCGCTGCCCATGGCAGTGGGCTTGGAACTAGATACCTTTAAGTCCTTTCCAACCCAAACCATTCTATTATTCCTCATCAAATTTGCATTTTTTTCCATTTCTTTGCAACTGGAATCAGAGCTGAGTTTTGCTTACTCTCTGCCCAAGTGCACAGGTTACTGCAAAATCAAAATCTGCTTACATAACCGTAGAGGAAGAACATGTATCTGCTTGCAGCCTTTTGTATCTATTAAACTTAATTCAGTTTGCCAGGAAACAAGAGATGGGATCACTCATGTGCTGTATCACTCCACTTAAAGGCCTTTTAACAATTTGCTATTGTTTGAAAAAAATTGCACGCCATCTCTATTCCTTCCTCCTAGGAACACCATTCTTCCTTCTAGGAACGTAACCTCAATTAGTGTTACGAGGTTTGTGTGCCTGATCTGTTTGGTCCCACCTATTTCACTTGTGAACTGGTTATTTTCAATCACTGCCTTAAAAAAGACCCTTCATTTATGACTGTGTTGCGTCTCCACTAAATGCCATGATATTTATTTTTTTTCCAAGGTTGGAAGGATGAGCAGGGTGTTTTGACCGCTTTGTTTTACATGGTAGCATCCCTGGTTTTCCCTGTTATTCACAAACTATAGGTATAAAGGGTTGTGTGGTTTAACCCCTGCTGGCAACTAAGTACCATGCAGCTGTCTGCTCACTCCCAGCTTGGTGGGATGGGGAGAAGAATCAGAAAGAAAAGGATAAATGAGATAAGAACAGTTTAATAATTGAAATAAAATGAAATTAAATGAAATTAAATTAGATTAATAATAATAACAACAGTAATTTAAAGGTAGACAACAAAAAGAGAGGAATAAAACCCAAGACAGGCAAGTGATGCACAATACAATTGCTCACTACCCACAAACTGCTAGGTCCAAGCAGTGATGCGCCCCTCCTGGCCAACTCCTGCAGAGTTTATTTACTGGGCATGATTTTCTGTGGTATGGAGTATCCCTCTGGCCAGTTTAGGCCAGCTGTCCTGGCTGTGCTTCCTCCCAGCTTCTTGTGCACCTGCTGGCTGGCAGAGCATGGGAAACTGAAAAGTCCTTAACTCGGGGTAAGGACTACTGAGCTACAACTAAATCATCCATGTATTATTAACATTATTCTCATACTGAATACAAAATACAGCACTGTACCAGCTACTGGGAAGAAAATTATCTCAACTGAACCCAGCACAATGGTTCAAAGGAAAAAAAAAAAAAGTGATTCTGGATTGTTCTCATTTTATGACTGGCTGAAACTGAAGCCCTTAGAATGGGATGAAAGGAATGTGGTGGCAAATGCCCAAGTGCAACAGCTACATGTTCCAGAGAGGCAATTAGAAATAACTCCACTCACCTACAAATCTGGGGGCTTCTCATACATGCCTTGCCATGGTCCTCCTTGGCTCCTGGGAAGCTACTTGATAGCGGGGTGGCACCCCTGTTGCAGGATGCACAGTGGCAGACTGTTTTTTTTTCTCTCCCTGCCCACATACCAGGTTAAGATGACCGCCTTCTTTACCTCACTGCCGGGCTTGTTTTGTTTACTTTCTGATCGTAATATCACTTTAGCGTGTGGCCTAAACACACAGGGCAATCTTTCTTCAACCTGACTTATTTTTTATGGTGGGTTTTCAGTTTTTGTTGCCTATAAAAAATATGTTGAAAGACAGTCACAGTGCTGCCATATTGACTGGTTTTCTCTTTTCCTTTTTCTGCACTTAGTAGGAACCATACATACAGATGCCACAAAGACAAGTTAGCTGGCCGTCCTATGCTGTACAGAGACAAAACGTCTGAGGAAGACCCCAAATTCTTTGACCTAACCACTTTCTTTTTTTCTGAAGTTATCCTGATTTACAGTGTTACCTTAGTTGCACAGTAGAGGTTTCCCACCTACCAGTCCCTTTCTTTCTACTGTGAGACAGCTGCAACTTTCTGAAGAAATTTAATCTCTAATACCAGATACCAAAGGTCACAGGAGAAAAGGATCTGGAGAGAAATGTCTGCTTTTCTGTAAGACACTGCTTCAGATTGGTTTTTGCTTTGTCCCCAAAGATGTCAGCTTTAGACTCCATTTTCCATCAGCACTCTTTTCACCCTAAAGCCTGTTGCAGTGTCATTAATAAGAAGAATTTCTTTAGGAGATTAGATCATTTAACACGGAATTCAGCAATACTGGTACTTTTAATCTCATTCCATCCCAAAGGTGATAAGTGACTAATTGAGTTCAATACAGGCATTGTTTGTCTGAACTCTTTGTCTTTTCAAGAGTCCTGCAGAGTGAGGCTGAATATATTGCTTTTGTCCTAGTCAGGTGCTAAAAATTTCCCGGATGCCAGTGATTACAGGGAAAAGCAGCGCTGAAAAGTGTTATTCAGGTTATCAAATGATATGCTCAAAACTTAGGTAACTGGGAATGCATCATGTCTGAGATCACCTTGCCCACATCTCTTTTCTTATCTTAGAGCCTATTGCAGTGGCTGTACATGGATTGTGCTCCCTTGATGGGCAGATATTCAATAGTTTCTGTTTCCAGTGCAGCCTTCTGCAAATGAAATCCACTTTTCTGCTCACGATACAAAACCTTCTCAGAGAGCTGTGTGTTTCTGGTCTGACTGGCTGCCAGATAAACACTACAGTCTTTGAACCCTTCTTGAATGTTGGTCCAACAATCCCAAGCTGCTTTTCCCATTATAGCCTTCCTGGTGAGCCCCATAACACCCCTCTTCCTTCGCTCTGTGGCCGAGACAATGCAGCACCCTCTGGCACTGCTTCCAGCCGGCCCTGTGGTGCATCCCACGGGCCACTGGCCTCCCTGCAGGCTCATTCACACCTGTATTTGTGCGTGACTCTGCACCACAGCAGTGCTACAAGGGGTGGAAGCTGTCTGATCCTGTTTCACAGCTGAGGCATAGAAAGGATAAGGTCAAAAGGTAGCACTGATTGCTGCACCTCGTAGAAGCGATGAGGGTGGGATGATTTGGGCACATCTGACAATTTAGAGCATGAAACACACCCCCTAGCATTGTCCATTGTCAGCCTCCGCAGCTGGGAGAGCTACAGCATCTCAAGTCAGGCAGCAAAAAATAGGAAGAGAAATACAGGATCAGTGATCACTAATACTAGGTTTGGTTTAAGTAGCACATCAAACACTACACGGGATCTCTTCGATGATTGTAAGGACAGAATTGGATCTTTTAGAACAATAATCAGTTGCTTTAACCTTGTTATAAGCTTTTAGTTTCCTGTTCAACACCTAGTTCATCCTGCAACTGCTGATTTCTGCAGCAGCTGAGGCTTCTTTCTCTTCCCCAGTCTTCCCACCTCTACTATATCTACTTTCCTTCCCATCCCATCTCATCCCGTTCATCCCAATTCCTTCTCCGTGGGTTTCTCCTTATGCTGGTGCCTTTGCCCAGGCTGCTCCCTTTCTACAGTCCCAGTCTCCCTCTCCCCAGGTCCTGACAGGCCTCAGTCCTTCCCAGTGCCCCCATCTCATCTGTGGGGCCATTCCTCTCCTTTCCATCTGTGCTCCAGTTCTCCTGGCCAGCCCCCTCTCTGCTTGGTGCTAGCCTTCCCTTCCTCCTCCTCCCTATCCCAGCTTGCCTACTCCATCTCCCTTCTCCTCGCCTCAGATGGGATCCTGCAGGGAGATGGTGGCAACAGGCATCACACCGGCCGCTTCCCATGACAAAGGCAGTGTGGGATGAGCCTGTTTGTGGCACACTGGGCTGGGATGACACCTCTGCTTAGCACAGACCAGTGGCTTCCTCATCTGAAAGACTTCAGTGGGCCCAGGGCGGACAGAGGCAGCTCCTCACTGCCATTAACACCTTAACAGTCAAATTAAACACCTTAATAGTCAAAATAAACTAGCTAACAAACTAAAATGGTTACACATGCACAGATAAAAGCTGTTTCCTGCTGTACACTGTGAGAACTCAAAGGCTACTTCAATAATAGTAAACACTGTCAGAAATTTTACAAAATAGTAATAATGTGCTGCAAACTGTGAACCTATCAAAAGCGCAAGGGAAGTTGCAATCTTAAAAATGTTCATTTTTAAGATATGTCAATTTGTTGCTTTTTTTCTTTTAGTTGTTCTCCTAGTCAGAGATACTTTATCAATGACAGAACAAGAGCAGAATGAAGAAAAACTGTGTAAGTTAATAAAACCATCAATACACAGGATCTAGTATTTTCAAATACTTGAAAAACCTACTCAAAATTATGACACAACTACAAGAATGAAGACCATTTTTATCCTCACCAGATTGTCATCACCTATTCTTTTAATATCCCTACATTTTGTATTGTAAATTATTCCCTTCTGATGAAGGAATAATCTCTAAAAAAGGGTCATTAATCAAATGATGGGGAATTGTAATCATTAACCCACTTCAAATGTTTACTGTATGAAAAATAATCAATGCCCAAAGTCTTAGAAAGGCCTGTTGAAACACATTGAATATGTAAAGCATGCACTGAGTTACTGCACCAGGCTAGACCAGAACCTCATCTGCTCTCTGAAAGAAGCTGTGTCGGGGCTGGGAGGCCAGGAAATGACCTGACATGAAGATGCACACTTCAATTCTTAAGTACCCCTCCAGTGATTACACCTGATCAGGAACAGAGCAAAGCTCCACAAGTCTTGGTATTCCTTTTTCAACACAGGACCCAGCCAGCTTCAGTGACACCACCACCATTGCCTTTGCAACTCTGAAGTCATACCTTTTGCTCACAGCAGCACAAGTGTGAGCAATAACTTGCCCTCATCTCTTTGGACCATAACATCAAAGACAGGTGGGTCTTATTTGCAAAGACTAGAGCTGCAGTGATACAACCTTTGGTCCTTCACAATTGCATTCAGGATAGTGAAAACAAGTCAGTTAGTGGTACAAAGTTAATAAGCAGAAGTTCAAATGCATTCAGCTCCTATACAGACGCCCTCCTCTGGGAATAAAGTCATTCTCTAAATAGGATGTGCGCTGAAAGCATAACACACATCTGGAAAAGTCTACTCACCTGAGGATTCAACACACTCTACACCCTGTAGTTTAGGTGTGTTAACATCACAGCTTGAGTTGAATTGCTTTGTAGTAATTGACTGTATCCCATGTACATGTGTTCGTGGTATGCTCTGTGTGCGTATCTGTGTGCTCTATCCCTTCCTCCACTTCTGTTTCTTTTGAAGGAAAGTCTTCAGAGTCAGCATCAGAACCCTCTTCCAGCATGTGCCTCTACCCTGCCTACCAGTGACTCTACACAGCCCCATGACACAACAGAAATACAGCCAGTACGTGTGGTCATCCTGTTTCATATCAGTAATTTTAGGCAACCGCTCAGAAAGTGCCTCATGTGGTATCCAGCACACATTTTGCATATAGCATGTCCAAGCCTAAGGGCTGGATTTAAGGCCGAGTTTGGTGCATGAGATAGCTTGAGTCCTGCAGAATGGCAGGTGGATCACCCATCCATTCCAGCTCCAAAGCCAGAAACCCTATTGTCATTAAACTATCACCATTGCTGTAGCTGATTAGTTCTGCTGACAGGCAAGACTAATTACCTCACGTACAGCCCTGTTATCTTCCACCTGAACATCCTTAGGGAGTCAAACTAACATTTGTTATCACTAACAACCTGCAGCCTGTGTCACAAGGTGGCCCAAGATCTGTCAATGGTAGCCTGGGATTCCTGGCACCACTTTTGTGTGAAATAGAGGTAACACCAAGATCCTCCTGAGCATTCCCTATGGTCAGCAGCAATGCTTTCCCTTCAGCAGAGCCTGCATGCTACCTTTTGTAGTATTCCCAGTGACATAATTTCAACCTGCTGGACAAAACCAAGTTTCCTATTCCTCCTTTTTGTTCTGGCAGTTCCCTTAGACACGATCAGATTTGGTTTTTTTCCCCTGATGATCTATTGATCTAATGTACTGCAGTTTCATTGATATTCCCATGTTAATCCGACTCTCGTCTGGCATCACAGAAACTTCTGCTTGCTCATGCAGTCTAAATTAGCTTCAGCTCAATTAACCTCTTGACATATGTTGTTTTTTCCAATTTCTCTTCAGACTTGCTAGTTTTCTTTCAGCGCATCAGTGCTCAGCTCCTTTGGTGAACGCTTCTCCGCATTGCAATACTGCACTGTTTGAGCAGTGGTTGTTGTGGCCCAAGGGCACGTCACAGCACAGCTGTCTGAGGAAGGCAGCAGGATACCCTGGAGCATGAAAGCCCCTAAACTCTTGGTCCAGACACTGTGCACTATCTCAGTGAAAAAGGGAATTGGAGAGTAGAAGAGCACAAGAGCTAGGGGCCCTGAAAGGAAGCTTGGGAAATTGCATTTCCATTTAATGCCTCTGCCTATATAAGGAGAATTTGCCCCAGTACTGTCAGGGTTAGGTGTGTACAAGATGCAGTATTCTGAAGCAGTTTACCCTACTCATCTTCATTACCTCCTTTCCTTTAAATTCCCCCTAATTCAACACAGGGAGCTCCACTCATTACGGTCAAGAAGGCCATTGCTGCATGCGAAGAATATACAGATTTCTAATAGTGTGCTCCTGCTTAACTGAATTCAGTGAATGACAACACTATGACATTGCTAAGATTAATGACTCAATAATTTTTGAGACAAGGCAAAATGTGAAGCAAATTGATTGCATTAATTTTTTTTTCCCTTGGAAAAAGTACTGCATACCAGCTCAGCACTGTCGTAGGGAGGACGCTTTGCTGATACAGAGTGAAGCCCAGCTACCCCTTCTCCATTCAACTCTTGCACTCTGACATCACTTTGAAGTAACTTTTAATGTAATTTCCCAGTTGCAGAGATGCAGACTGACAATAATTGAGCTGAGATCTTGACAGACCAAATGATTAATGCAGAGGGCTTTTTGGAGTGGAAATTTCAGTTATTATTAGATTATTCAAGAGAAAGAGAGACAGTGTCAGAGCACAGAATGGAGGAGTGCAGTGCCTACACATCTCACTCTTTCAAACGTATGAATAGATTTTAATTTCTGCCATCTTGTTAGTAACTCTTATTCACATACTAATCAGTTCTTGCATTAATGCAATGTCAGATGTAACATCTTGTTCAAAAATCCATTTGCAGACAGTGAGATGGCTGCTTCTTTCCTGCATGTGGCATAAGTTGAGATGGCTTTTCATGTAGTATCTGTGATACAAAAAGTGTCTGTGGAAAATGTAGAGAGTAGTGTTTGGTATAGCTCAACATGATCTGCATTTTCTTTAATAGGATAGTCACCAAAAAAACAATGGTTATTAGTCTAGTGAGAAGAATTACACAGGCACAGTGGTTTGTTTATCTGCATAAGACAGTGACAAAGTATTCCAGAGCTAGGATTAATGTGTAGATCAAAAATGTTAATGAAAAGATCTTGAGAAAAAGAGGGAAGACAGGGGTAAGGTAACTCGTATATGATGCCATGTGGAGTCCAGAAACTAATCACAGATATTTAGAAGACAGTTTTCTGAAGCAAGCTGAAAACTGGGGTATCTGAGCTTAGGATAGGGTAGCAAAACAGTTTTAGCTTTTGCTCTCTTTTGGGTGAATGGGGAGTGACAGGAGAGACAGTGGTGGTGACAGCTATCTCTGACAAAGAAACTGCACTTTATGTCAGTAAAAGGAGATTCTGGCACCTAACATAAGAAAAAATAAATATGAAAAATGGCTGATATCCACAAAGGATTTTTAGCAGTAAATATTATTTAAACAGCAGGATATTTTTATTACTTTATCTGTTTGTGTTCTATTGCATTGTTGCAAATACTTTTTAACTAATAGTTGAATTTACCCAGAATCAAAAGGCATACTTTTTGTGACCTAAAGAGCAAGAGTCCTGGTATGGATATTTTGCTTCCCAACACAGTCTTTTCTGGAAGACAAGGCAGATCAGGACCACAGAAGCTGTGCTGACTCCAGGAGTTGCTTTCTTGGGGTTTACTAGGAAAGAATGACCTCTTGGGAGACAGGCACAAAAGAAAACCTACAGGCGTGTCTGAAAGAGAGCACACCTGAACCCTGCGAGTTCCAGAGAAAGTGATAACAATGCCATAACACCTGTCATTTTCTCATTCATTCTCTGGGCTTCTCTGCTTTTAATCCTAGGGCAGATCCACCTGCTGTCCAGTGGTGCAGAACAGGCACTACAGAGCCTGAGAAGATAAGGACTGGTGGCCAAAACAGAGTTCTCAGTTCCTCTGGCAAAAATTGGAAAGTCCATGGCTCCTGTAAGAACTGCAGAAGAGCTGATACTCCTGAGAAATGAGATCCTTAGAGAATACCTACATCCTTCTGACTGGCAGCTGTCTTATGCAAAAGGGCTCTAGATGTAGGCATCTGGGTGATACTTCAGGAGGAATAATAATGAGAAAAGAGATCTGAATATTGCAATGTGATAGGCCTTCGAAATTTAATGCAAACCGGTTGTTCATTCAACTTATATTTGGGGCACCTGCAGCCGAGGATTTAATCCTTCTTTGCTGTCTGACTGAAGGAAATTTCATCACTATGATGAGACATTTATATGAATTGCAGTTATGGTATCTCCCACAGCATGCCTTGTTTTGTAACAGTCAATACTGGAAAAAAAAAAGCATTGTCACTCTAAACCCGGATCATTTTCTACCTCAGTGGCTAAATGTGATCTCCTTGTTTTAGTGCTGTATCATTTACCTTGCTGTCCAAGTAAGAGCCACCTCACCCAGACCTAAGTGCAAAAGAGGTGACATGAGCAAGGAAAACTGCTTCTTTCAATAATGTTGCAACAGCACAGGGAGTTTATGACCCTGAAAAGATGAAAGTTCTCAGTCACAGAACACTTAATCGTTACAAGTTTTGAAGGAAACAGGGCAAGGACAAGGTTTCCCTGAGCAATAAATAAACTCAGAAGGTTCAAATACATTTCAGTATGAGCTGCTGGTCAGCTCCTACTCGTACTCCTCAGTGTCTGAGGCTCCATTGCAGAGACAGAGCCCATGAATTCAAGGATTTCTGCAGCAATGCTCTCACATGCCTGGAGTAAGGCTCATTGCACAGTTACAGTCACATTTCCATGAACACCTACTCCTTCCTTTGGGGTGCTGTCAGCTGTTCAGTCCCAATTTCAGGCATGATGGCCTGTCTCTGAGTAGTGTCAGAGGCTCACAAGTCTGCATGAAGTTTACAAGAACTGAAGTTAAAAGACTGTCCCTGAAAATCAGAGGATGAGTGCCACATTACAGACAGACAAAACCATTTTGAAAAGGATGACTTTTGGGGAGATTGTGTCATGTACAGACTGTCGTGAATTTATCAATGTTTGACCAGGAATTCCAGCCGTCTGAAGGGACTGTTAGCAAAGGAGTATGCTAAAGATCTACCCTGCTCTTAACCAGAGGAAAAAGCACTTAGCTATAGCCCACAGTCAGCAGAAATGGATCTGGAAATGTTCACCAGTCAGCCAAGGAGCAGCTTTAAGGCATGAGGGAAGCAGGGAACATAGGGAGGGAGCACAGTCAACGCTGGCCAAAGGTTTTCCAGGCAAGCGGGGATCTACAAAAAGAGTCTTATTACTCTTTCTGCCCCTGGAGAAGTAGGCAGGATGAGGGCAATGACTGTCCTTGTTAAAAGTCCTGCCCCAACAACAGTCACTGCCTCATATACTCTTACCTTCTCTACCTGGCAGGGACACCTGCAGCAGCCTGGTTTCTCAGGGTGGTGGCACAGGTAGAGCAGGCGGGAGGGAAACCAGGAAAGACCTGAACCAGTGGGGTATGAATCACTTAGAGATGCTGTTCCCTCCTGCCTCCATCACAGCTGGTTCTATGACTTTCCTATTCCGTCCTCTTCCTTCTTTCCCATCTGTTGTAGTTAAGAGTTTTGGTAAGTGCTTGGTTGCCAAAGATGACCATCACTAATGCATTCCTCATTAAAGTGGCACCAGTGGGCAGCAATTCAGGGAATCCACACATACTTAGGACTCTGGGCTTTATTGTGAGATTGAAAGGCAGGGACCTCATCAGGGTTTTATCAGCCCTCAATAATCAGCAGAAGAAAAAAATCCTTCAGCAGTGCTGACACTTCCAGTTTTGGTTTCCTACTAGATTTAGACCAGATGAAACTCAAGTAGCAAGACATTTGTGGAAAAAGTAGTAGTAGTTCCTTCTTATTTTGTAAGTGAGAAACCTGCAGAGGGTCAGCTCCTAATTAAGTAACAGAGCTTACTTAATTAGTACACTTCACTTAACAGAGTGAAGTGTGCAGGTGAAGGAAATATCCAGATGGATTGCTGGTTTTTGGCTTTATGTTGCCACATGCCTTCTCTGACTTCAGCTACTTTAGACAGGCTGTTTCCCTTTGCTCTTCTCCCTGTGCCAGAGGTGGTTCAGCTTTCTCCCTAGGGGCAGAATATGGACTACTTGTGTCCTCCAAAGAGAGAGAGACTGAAGGACTTCCATCACAGGAATTGACGGGGGGGCTTACAAAGATAACTGAGTAACTGAGTAACCCTTCTCTTTTCAGTGCTGTCAGCTCCTTTCCTTCTTTCCCACCTTCTCCACAGAAGCAGCAGCAGGGGACTCTGCCAGGTGCCAAGGCGGTCTTGTTGCTGCATGCTCACAGACACCTACCACAGATAAACAGTTAACTGTGATGTATTGGAGCTTGTTTGGGGATCTCACGGGCCTGATTTTGTAGTGCCATGGCTCAGGATGATAGACAGGTCAGTGCCAGAAGTTTCCCATACTCCTATGGTGCAAAACAACTGCATATGCATCTTAATCTGCGGCCTAAATTGGGCTGGCCTTGGATTTGTGTCACCACAAAAAACAGCAGTATCAGGAAGTCTTGGTCAGTCTTGCTATTTTGTTTATCCAATGGGCAAAAACAGCACTTGTAGCATCCCTGGGTTGTGAGCACCATGAAACCAGTGGGAATCTGTGAGGTAAACACTGACTTATTACTTATAATTACAGACTTACTTGAAGCCAGACATTATTTCTAAAAGTGCTGGTCTTACTCTGATTGCACTAAGTATGGGTCTTAGCTTACCAGGAAGAAAGAGAAGTGGGTTTCAAGACAGTTTTACCACAGTTTCTGGCATTAACTTTCTTCTTGACAGTGTCTGCAGGACTTAGACTCATGAAGAGCATTTGCACAGCCACAAAAATTCTATTTTTATTTGAGATACTTCACATAAGTTTTTCCAAGTCCTTGAAACAATAGGCACAGTATAATTGGCCTTCAAGGAGTCTTTGGATACATTACAACTAACAAATGATGGGAACACTGGTGGTATATGGTGTCTTTCATCCAAATAAGACTATGTTCTCAAAATGTTGGGCAAGTCCAATACAACCGTATACAGTCATGTATTGCCTGGCTACAGAAAAAATGTCTGTCATGCAACCTTGAGGAAGTGTGTAGAGAAAGGAAGGAGGAGATGCATTCACGAGCCAGGGGTCTGGGCTGTGCCCAGCAGCATTATGAACACACCCAGCAGAATGGGGAGCAATGGCTCATGCCAAGACACACCTTTCAGCTTTGAAGTGAACAGCAAAGGGCCAGCTCAGGATACAAGATCTGAAGCGCACACTGGAGTGGGCGTTTCTCTCCTCTTCTGTGCTCAGTGAGACTGCAGGTGGGGAGCAATGTGTGTTGGTGTGCGGTGTGTGCAGGGGTACAGCTCACTCACCATCGCTAAACCACAATCTGCTCTGAAGTGGTAGAGGGATGCCTCTGAACTGGATGCACGTCTGCACAGAAAGTTTGTGATCAGTGCTCCATACAAGTAAGTTATAAGGAAACTGAGACATGTAAACTGTAATAATATAACTGGAACTCACCCAGGACACTCAAGGCAACAACCTTTCATTACTGCTGTGAAGATTGACGTGGGACCCAGATGTTTATAGCTTGTTCAAAAGACTGCACCTTTGACAGCCAGCTGTCCCCTGGCACTATTTTATTGCACTGAGTGATAAAGGGAAAAAAAGGCCAATCGTTGACCTACTTTTTGTGGCTCCAACACTTGCTGTGTGTCATTTCAGGAACTGAAAATTCCCAAACTTGCCTCATTTATATTATTTAGCTGTGTTACAATGCACGGTTCAAAACTAGGCTGTGGAAGAGTAAATGTCCCACTAAGAAATAAGAGGTGCTATGAATAAAATCAAATAACGGACCCTAGAAAATAATGGTAATTGGCCAGGTAGCAGAGAAATAATCATTTTACCACATTGAATTACAGCATATCAAGGGAATTGTCATTGAGTCCAGTTTTATTAATGTAATACATAACTGATTCAGAGGCGGCAAAACGGGAACTCCCTCCTGAATCAGTTTAACCAGTGTGAATTTGTGGGTAGACCAGGCCTCAGTCAGAACAAAAGAGAAAATAATCCCCTTGTAATGCAGCATTTAACACCTAGCAGTCAGGTGATAATTGCTTCAGTCCAAGGGGATTAGCACATTGCAACCTCATTATAATGTAAAATGTAACTTCCTTATATGGGGCTGTCTACATGGAAAACTTACAGTGGCATAAACAAAGGTATGAATTTAAACTGGTTTAGTTTTGCTGGAGTAATTCCTAGTGTGGATTTATTTCTTTGGAGAGAAGAAAGTGTTTTGTTTGTGGTACCTTTTTTTTCCCTTCTTTTTTTTTTTCTTCTGCAGTTCAGTCAACTTCAGTTTATACAGCGTGTTTTACAAAAGTTCACCCAAAATGAAAGACCCTGATGTCAGCCAAGCCCCCCATCCCTTAAAGAGACCAGAGCATTCCTAAATTAAGGAAGTATAAGGTTTGGGAGAATCAGTTTTTCTTAACTAGCAAGCTTAATGGTATGGAACCAAGTAAGAATGCATTTAAGGAATACTTATACATAGAAATACTAAACAAACATATTCATGTTGAAGCGAAATGATTTCTGATCTCATTGACAAGTTTGGCTTAATTGCTGGTACGGGATCTGATGCATGGGATAGTTGTGACATGAAAATATATGAAAATAAGCAATTGCCAGTGGTTCAGTGTGGAGTGAAGTCCCACCACAAGACGTGGTGCCTGACCTGGCAGCCAGGGTCCTCTTAGCAAGCCTGGGTTATGCAGAGAACGGCTGGAGCTGGCAGAGGGGCCAAATTCTCTGAGAGATGCACGATAATAAGAGCCTTAGTAAATGCTGATGCTGAGGAATAAGTATACTAATAATTCCATGCCACTCTAGCTGTCCTTGTACTTTGGGCCTGCTCTGCTTTATCCTGATTTCTTCAGGTCAACAGCTCCATGAAAGACTGTGGATCCACCTCCTGGGACTGAAATGCTAATGCTCTTAGGCAGACAAGTCCTGAGGAGAGTTTCCAGACTATACTCCACTCCTTGATAAAGTCCTGTTATTTATTGCATCAAGCCAGTTCAGTAGCAAATCGCAAAACCTCATTTTATCAAGGACCCTGAACCAACATTAACTAAGGCCCAAGTCCACTCTGAAAATTTCAGAAGTGATCTAAGGAAGGGAAGGGGTTAAGAGAGCTTTGGCCCTCAGCCACAATGTGCAGGAATGGGGGAGTGCGGGTTGTGAGGGTCTTCTCCCACATAATGGCAGAATCAAGAGTTTTATCACACACTTCCTTTCATTTCTCCCTAAGGAGCAAGCCCCAATGAGTTCTCACCTGCTGTCATTTTATGCATAGCCGAGGTCACAACAAAGAGTAAAATATGAAAATCTGATCTGCTTTGCTAATGCAAAATCACTTCTTTCTGTATGTAACCTCACACAGGGTTCAGCCACTTAGATATAACAGGCTAAAGATTGCTTTCAGAGGTTTAATTCAATTTTGGTGAGCTTGCTGTGCACTCCCAGAGAATAATGCGGGTTCCTCCCTGCCTTCCCTGAAAGGAATATATGGCAAAGCTTTCCAGCATGAGCTCTTTGATTTCAGATGCACTCTTACACACATCAGTCAGCTCAGTTGCATCCTTCAAATTTGAATCACCTGGGGATTTGGCCGCCTTAGAAACGGTGTATGTTGCCACTTAGCAGGCATCTACATATCAGAGAAACCTAAGGAAAATTCTTCCTCCATATGCTGTATGCTTTCTCTTAGCAAATGGGCATATCCACAAAAGCATGTTTTTTTAAATAGGATTTCCATTATAGATAAAACAGTATGTAATAGTCCACCCATGTTTTACTCTAAACAAGTACTCTAAGGTTTTTGGTTCTTTTTATACATGGGTGATGAAAAGCATTTGTTAGTTGTGCTGTTAACTTCTCATCACTTGCTGCACACAATGGAGTTATGCATCTAAAAATCCAAGCTAGAGGCCTGTCTCTTCAGTGTCTGACAGTGTCAGCCTGTCTCTTCTGCAGACACTGTTTTAAACACCCACTGTACAGTCCTTTGCACCTTCCCCTGAAGAATGTGTCATTGCTGTGTCTGTCATGTGGCTACACAGACTAACTTTTCATTGTGTTGTTTGTTCACCCCCCACCCCGTCCTCACCCTGTATATACTTCTGATGCCAGTGGAAGCTTTTCCTTTGGGATACACGGGATCATACATGGGATCATCACCAAGCCTTGCATTATCTCCCAAGAATCTGGGGTGACAAGGTAGAAATGACTGTAAAGATAGAAAGGTGGTGGTATAAACTGATCAAAGTGTACTTCCTTACACTGGAAGTATAGTAGCAAATGTCTCTGGATCTTTCTGTTCAAGACCTTACCAGGCTTTATAGACAAATTCCTTTATAGTGGAACTATTTTCAAGTACTTAGGATTGACAATTCTTTCCATAGAAATTGTTAGGATCAGTAACAAATAGTAAAGAATCTGTAAAAAGAAACATGTTGTTCAATTTAATTGGAAGTATCTAATGGACAGGGCTACCTATAAAAGGGTTTTTTGCCAGGAAATAAATACTTATCTCCGTACAGCAGTCAGTGGTTTGCTAATGCTTTAGAGGAGGCATTAATCGTTCTGTTCTTGTGCCCCCAAACAACTGGAAGAAATAGTTTTGTTTTTATGCTGCTCTGCAGCATCTTTACTACATTATTCAACTCAGCTTTAATGCTACCACTGATACTACTACTACTACTACTACTACTATTACTACCACTACTTAGCACAGACATAGCATTTTGCATCTTTATAGTGGCCTACAGCATTAACTAATGCATTCCAAAACATCCTGCACTTGAATTAAACAGGTGCACTACTGCAGGTAAATATTTATTTCATTAGCATAATTTGTGGTGTAATTAAAGATTACACAAACATAACAGAGATCACATTCCTATTCTACGTCTAGGACCAGACCCAGGTCCTAGGATTTCTCCCCATTCTCTTTACCTGCAACTGTTCTTTGATGTAAATTTCCAATCACATACACATGTTGAAGAAAAGAGCTCTGTTGGGATAAAGTATGTGCAGCGCTCTTTTAGGAAACTATAAACTGGAGGCATTCTCCAGCCTGGGAAAGGAGATAGTTATTTTTACTCTTAAATTCCTTTGAGGGAGAGGCATTTAGATATGAGCGTGACAAGAGCCATACAAGTACATAGAATGAGAGACAGCAAGAGAAGGAAAGAAGTGATTAATGTGGCTTGGCTACACTACTGGCTAGAAGATGAAACTGAACCAGGAAACAAGAGATTTTGGAGAAAGATTTCTTTCTGACTATGGTCACTTTCAATTTAAAGATATCAGTGGCTCTATTGACTCTGATTTCAAACATCTCTGACAACAGCCATCACCACCAGCTAGGAATGACTCCTCTAAAGCAAATGACTAGAGATAACCAGTACCAATTGCTCTTCCCAAGCTGCCTGGTATGCTCAAATCACTCCAAGGCTCCTTTCAGGGTTTGATGGAAGTGACCTGTCTCCAGGGAAGCCTGTTAGAAATAAGCTGAGTGGTGATGTCTCACTAGTGCACCAGCTGGGAAAGAGCCAGTTCTTGGCAGGAGTCCCTGCACTGTGCCGCAGCCAGGACCCCAGGGCACCGTGTCCTCTGCCCCCTTGCTCTGCCAAGCTGCAAAGAGCAAATCTGCCGAGCCAGGCCCCTCCACGGCTATGGGTGGCAACATATCCAAGTCCAATGCTAGCAGCACTGGAAACTCTGCAGGACACACAGGCATATGCAAGTACAGCCAGATAAAGGTAATTTCTTCTTAACTCTTGATTTGACTCTGGAGCAGATGTACTGGCCACTACCAGTCCTCATGATGCAGACCAAACAATTCTGAAATTACTAGGAAAACAGCGGGCACGAAGGGAGTGTCTCAAGGCTGGTTTTGCTTTTGGTTGCTCAAAGACAGAAATGTCTAGAAAATTCTGGCAACAAGATCAGTTGTGTTTCTAGGAAGGTTATGTATTTTTATGGGTTTTTTGGGGGGAGCGGGGCACATCTGTGAGACTGTGAATATAATCAGTAGGTATATCAAACTGCAGCCTAAAAAATCCTGAAACATTTTCCACAGTGAGGACATTTCTCCTCAGGAGCTGTTTGTGAATCACTGTTCCCGTCAAGCAGGTTAATGTGCCTCTAAATTTCGTGTGACAGAAAATGTATAACAGTGTCAGCTGCATTAGGGAATGACGAACACAGCCCAACTGTAGTACTGTTGGACACCTCGAGGTTGTTCTCAGCAAGGACAGGTGGAGGAAGGAACAGGCCACAGTTCCAACAAAATAAAGGGTCATGGCCAGCTCAAGGATGTAATAAGGCAAGTTCAGCCACTTGTAAGAGGCATCATCAATCTCTCTGAAATGAGCCTCCCAGGCTCTTTGAGGGAGGGCATGCTGAGGCGGAATCTGTGTGACCTGCTTATAAGCAGAAAACTGACTTAGAAACAGTGTTTGGCCTCTGAACAACTTCTGCAGTTTTGAAATCGCCTTCCACCAGTCCATTACACATGGCAGGTGCAGCCTGTGCAGCCACAGGGAGCTTGCTCTTCCCTGTGAGTGGCTGGGACACGCTGAACTGAGGCACACTCAGCGTGGGGGCCCACATGCCACAAAGGTGCTCATGCCTCTGTTGACCAGGGGAGCTCCCACCAGCTTATCCATGCTTTTGGGATCCAGCCTTGTAGCTGTCTGCTTCATGGATGTGCCAATCTACATGGGTTTAGCTGGAGATATCCCAGTGTGTCTGTGGACCATGCCTGCCTTGTAGTGAGAATATCAGTGCTTTAGCCTTAGCTGTGATTACTTCTGCTTTTCTATTGAAAGAGAAAAGTTCATACCCCATATATATCTTAACTGGAATTAGGATCATACACACACGACCCAGAAATTGTCTTTATCTTTCTGGAAATGGGGTTTCCAAGCCACAAGACTTTTATTGTTGTACAAAATGATGCCAGCTCCTGTACTGATGGTCCTAGGGGTGCACTGCACTCGTTACTGAGGAACTGGAGTCTTGGATATGGAATGCACTTGGGTGCAAAGAGGGGAGCATTCCAGCTCTTGTCTTCTCTGACTCTCTGGCTGTTGTTATGGTGCATTTTGTTTGAGCTAAGGCTGATGCTGTTAGCTTCCACTATGAGATTTCAATTCCCCTTCACATCTTGATTTATTTCTCTTGTTTTTTTCAAAATCCTTTTTTAAAAAAGTCTGAAGAGTGAAAAAATATACTAAAGCAATTATAATCAGTTCTCATTTGTCTATCTATATATCTTTTTCTATTCACTGATGCTTTTTTTGCACAGCTCTCAAAGAAATGTATGGTGGGTGCAGGGAAATGAATAAATATGTCCAGCCAGACTCCCATAAAAAAAATCACGCCTAAGCAAACTGGTTTTGATCTAATGTCAAAGGTCTCAATCAAACAGAGCAGATAGTTTGGGCAACCTGTCTGCTCTGTGCGCTTTTTCTTCATCCCTCCTGATGCAACACAGATGTCCAGCAGCTCAGCAGCACAAACATCTGCCTGTGGGGCACCTCTGCAGATAGGGCCCTGAGGCAGCTATGGTGGGTAACACACCAGCTTCAGTCAGATTTGCGGTGCATCTATTCCATGAGTAACCCGCAAAGTCTTTGAAATCTCTGGCTTTCTGGATTCCTTCAGCATCCCTTCCTTCACACTATAAACAAAGACAAACACTGTAAGAAAGATTTACTGAAACAATGGTATCCATCTGCTGCTACGACTCCGCAAACCCACATTAGCTGGGTTGAGATTAAGCAGTTAGCCAGACAAGATAGCCACTAGATCAACAAACTTAGCTGTAGCATTAAATAAAACCACTGTGCGAGGGCAATCAATGTGAAATTGACTTATTTCTCAAAAATCCCGAAGTTCTCTCAGCAAGTCTGAGCGGTTTTTCTGTCTAGCTGCATTCCTCCTGATCCTACAACTGCCATTCTCTCCCCCATACAATCAGACAGGCTTTACAATCCACAAAACCAGACAAAAGGTTGCATTCTTTTCAAATGCCATTTTTGATTGCCGTTTGTTTGTTTTCTTGTGAAAATCAGAAATGTGTTTGTCCAAAAAAAAAAGAAGAAACAACTAAAAAGAAGCCCTCAACTCTTCAGGTAACCTTTTGTTTCCACAGCTTTACTCTCATTAAATTATCAGCTATCACAAGACTGTGGATGAAAAATAAGAGCTGGAAATGGTGAGATGTCACATTAATTCACAGCTGTCAGAGAACAGCTGGACAGCGTGGCTGCAAGTAGTTCCTCCGAGGACCCCCACCCTGAGGAGGTTCTGCTCACCATTCACAGTGCTGTGTTACACTCTGGGAATCTGCACCTCAGAAGTAATGGAAAGGAACTGCTGCAACCTTTGTCAGACCCCATGGCTCAAACTCATTTCCACTAATTTCAGTGAGGACACTACAGAGCAAGAAGATAAACATTCTCTTCCTGCAGACTACTGCACGCATGGTAACAGTGAGACAGGTTTAGAGACACTCATCTGTCCAGAAAGGATGGGGAGGATGGAGCAGGCAAACTTGCTTATCTGTCACCCAGGATGTTTTTGTTCTATTGCTAGAGGACTCCACTTCTTACACAGCATAATGTGACAACTAACAAACCTCTAACGCCTTGGGAAAAAAAATAAATGCACTGGTGCTTGGAGCAGGTTTTAGTCCACTGTTAAAGAGGCCCTGCGGAAAGGCTGCCTATGTTTATATCCATGTGTCAGGCAGGAGGCTAAGCCACCACTCCAAGGCAAGAATGCCACCAAGGCCACTCCTTTCTCATCTGCATGTGGCGTGCTCCACCCACTTACAGCCATGGTGTCGACAGCTACCTCTAACTGTGGGGTTTCCCTCTTCCTGCCAGGACAACTGCGTGTGGCTGCTGAGCACTGCTCATCACAACCAGTTTAAAGCCCACATTTGTGTAAGGCTTTCAGTGTGACCACTGAACAGAAAGAATGCAGGACTATAGTGGAGTCAGAGATGAGCCACTTCACAGTGTCTTTGGTGGCTGTCGACTTGGGTAGATTTAGGTTGCCTTGTATCACTCCTCTTTAAAGCCCCTGTCTCACAATTTTGTACTTTCCTGTTTCTCAGGACGCTGGTTTAGCAGTCATACGCATCCTACTGCCCTCCACTCCATATACACTTTACAACAGAGCCATGGGATGGTGTCTTCCATAGCAAGATTTGCCTTCAGGCCACCAAAGTGTTAAGCCTCTAATGTGCTCACAGACAGGCTGCGCCTTTCCATCCTTTCCATCCTTGAGGGCAGGCTTGTACTAAGGTTCAGAACCTCCTCCCTTGGGTCACTCCAAAGGCCATTAAAGTTAGTGGTAGGGCATGTTGTTGGCAGTGACAGGATCAGGTGGGCAACAGCTTCATAATTAAAAGGACTTAAAAAATTCAGGATCAGTTGATCAGATGTGGCAACCCATTAGCAGGCGACTGTTTTCTGAGATGTTGCCAGCCCAACCTTCAGAAAGCATCCCTAATTCCCAGTGTGCCAAAGAGGATGAGGATGAGAATTCCTGAAATGAGTCTCAGGAACGTTGTAATGGTAAGCACCCAAAAGCATTTCAGGTTTGGAGTTTGTGTAATTCAGAGGTCAAACTCATTCCCAAAACTTTGTCTCCAAAATGTTGATAGAAATGCTTTGCCACATACAAGTCAGATCTTTTTGTTGGAAACCATTGTGGTCACCCCCGCTGCTTTACTGAGCACATATTGTTACTAATTTTAAGAAAGAGAGTCTCACTGAGCTTTTCCCCTAGTCTAAGAATAGGACATTTTTGGGGAAATAGCTTTATTGCAGAGCGGTCTCAAGGCAGAAATGTAACTATCCCTTCTCAAGACAGAGGGCTTCCAAATTTGTTAAAAAATGTATGCATTTGACAATTTTACTGTAACTTATTATGAATGTGAAGTAAAATAGGGGGATTTTTGTGGTTTGACTTGTATTTCTGCACTTATATATGGTAATTAAATGTAAAAAAAGTCAATTAAAAACAAACTTTGGCAAGAGATTAGTCAAAATATGTGCACTTGAATTTTTTAGGGGCTTGAGGAGGCATTCATTTGACATTTGCTTTTTAAAAAAATTGACTTAAAATATGACACTTCAAAAGCAGCTGCTTTGTGTGTTCACAAAGTGGGTTCCACATGCAGAGTTCATGTCAGATGTACAAATATGTATGTGCCCACATGACCATAACCATTGATAATAGGCTAAATAATTATTTACACAGTGCCTTCTCAAGATTGGTGGATCTCTGTTAGTGCTCATTTTATACGAAATAAGTACAGAAAACAAATGATATCATTAATAAATGTCCCTACCCCATTCAGTGTGCTAGGGAATGAGCTACAGTTGGTGTCATGAAAAAAGAACAAGCAACCTTACACAGCTGTCAGGATTTTCTTACCTATTTCTGTGAATGTGATTGTGTCTTGACCTGGTCACATAACTTTTTTGTATCTCATCTTCCTCATTTGCAGAGTGAGTATAATTGTCTTTCTGAGTGCTGTCCAATATAACAAAGCAAAGTGCACCAGGAGCACAGAAAATCATTCCAGGAAAGGGTTGTTCATTGTTATACATAAAAATTGCCTGATTAGCTAGTGCTGCTGTGAAAGATAAGAAGGTGAAGTGCTCAGATGGAGTGAGAACTCATCAAGGCTTTTTCTTATTGCAAAATATTGTTTAAAATAAGCTGAAGGTTCAGATGTGTTATTGCGGGAATGGGTTGTGCTCAGCCTGCTGTGCTTTGTTCCTGTCTTGTGGGCCTCGGCTCTCTTGCTAGGCAGCAGCCCCAGCTATGATCCATTCCCACTCCTGCCAGAAGGCTCTTTCCAGATACAGTCCCACACCTGCCTTGGGGACTGCTCAGCTGCTGGGCCATAACTGCTCCTCCTGCTAGAAAAAAATGCAGCCTTTGAGACCAAAACCATCTGCTCTGAGCAAACCCCTGCAGGAAAGCCAGGCAAGCGTGAGGTCTCGTGGGGACTGGGAGTGTTAGTGCAATACACAGTCATCACTTGAGACAATTAAGAAATCTGCTCACAGGAGAAGAGATGATAAACACAGTGTTGTGTGCTACCTGGTGTTTATCCTAGAGATTTTGAATTTAAAAGAGAAATAAACACACAACCTCTGAGCATCAGTCAGGAAGAAGGTACAGAACTGTGTCCAGTCAGGACAGAGGTCTGGTTTTGTCAGGGATAAGGAGACCTGTCTTGCTTGTGCCAATGCATTTATGCACTTTGTCGCCCAGACCCCTTTGCTAGCCTGCAGCTCCCTTCCCTTGCTTGGTAGCCTACCCAAATGTGGAGGTATTCTCAGTTCATCTCCTTTTATCCCCAACTTTCCCTCTGCTCTGAACCCCATGTCTGAGCTGTATGCTTTGAAGTTTGCAGTGCTCTCTGGCCCCTGAGGTGGTGGTGCCTGGGTGCAGTTGTGAGCTGCTGTGCAGGGTGCAGGTGTCAGGGTGTCCTCCTCCTGCCCCAGGGGCTCATGTGGGAAAGTGCAGTGTGAGCTGGGTCCTCTTACAATAAACGAGAAGATAGGCAGCCAGGTCTTCCCTCTGGAGACTGGGGGAATGTGAGTCTGTGGAGAGGGTTTGCCTCTTTCTGCTGGTCATGGACAGATGTATAACTTCGTGTCCTACTCTGAGTCCTAGATCTGCATGACCCAAAACTGTTCAGTATAATCCCTTCAGCAGGCCCTAAATTCTTAAGTCACACATGTTGTGATGCTGTTTCTCCTAAGGTGGCAGAGACCATGCCAACACCAGGAGGTGGCAGGCTGGTAGTTTTGTCCTCCATCCTCACTTCTCCATTGTGTTTAGGACAAGCTGGGGTCTGGTGGCACAAACACACCTTCAGTGAACCAGCAGCAGCTGGCAGGGTAAAACTTGTCTTCACATACAGATCTGTCAGCAAGGTGTTCCTAGTCTGGACTGGTCTGCAACCGATGGTGTAGAAATCAACAAGATTTGTGCATTTCAGGAAAAAAAAAAGGCAAATAACTAGACTTCTGCCTACCAAATCTATATCAAATATCAATATTGATATAAATATCAGTATAAAAATATAAAAATAGAAGATCAAATTTAATAAGCACAGTAGAACCTTCCGATGACTAACTGCAGACCAGTAACCCCATGCATCTCCAGAAATTTGGGTGGAAAGAGGAGAATAGGGGGAAGAAGAAAGAAAAATGTTCTTTGTAAAATAAAATATAAACATTCCCATAATTAAAAGAGGAACACAACCTGAATAACCAGTCACAGACACTAACACCGAGATGAACACACTTATAAAGAAAATAATAAAAAATATGTAATTGCCCCCAAGCATTTTTGGCACATTTCTTCCTTACATTAAAGCCCGGAGGATTTGATGATGAATTTTCGAGGCAACGCTTGCAAGGCATGTGTCACAGTACAGGACGGAGGGCTTTTCCATTGCATTCTCTGACTCTCTGCTATTGAGCACCAAAGAGGCACATTTTTTCCTAAATGTGTTCTTGGTTTGTTGGTTTTGGTGATGGTAGTGCTGCAGGAGCAGTGCCTTTTCCAGATGACATTCTGAAGGCTCTTTGTCTCCTGGCTGAGCCATCAAAGATCCCTCAGGAGACAGGAATTGTCACAACCAGCTGGAGGGAGCATTTGTCTTACCCAGATCCCCATATCTGGCAGTCACCTCCATGGACTGTTTAGGAGGGATACAGCAGTAATCTGCATCTCCCAACTGCCCTGCTTCACATTTCCTCTTAACTTCTCTTTGAAAATTGCCATAGAAGGAGGCTTCCTGTCTTCTTCAGATTTGTCTGTATCTTTATAACATTTACTTTTATCTTTTGGCAAAGAGTTTCACAGGCCATGAACCTATTCTTTAGGAAAGCACTTTCTTTTTTCCTTTGTACTCGTCAGTTCATCACTCATGTGAGACCAGATGCTGAACTAGGGGAAAGCAGTTTAAAGCTTGTCCAAACGAAAACCTTCTTTTAAAACTCACCCTTACAGGTCTTGTCAGCAGCTCCAGGCACCACCAGAGCATACTGAAAAGCAATTTGTGACATCTGCGTTCTGCAATTTAAGTCTGGGTCTTGCCACAAACTGCTTAAACTGGAAGAGCATTAAAAGGTTAAAAGGACAGCTGCACAGAGCAAGCCCTCCCCAGGGATCCAATATTAGTTGGTCTCATGGTCCTGGAGGTAGAGAGAGGTTAAGAAACAATTGCAGACATACCACTGAGCATGGCTGAGAAAGTCACTCTCCCACTGTGATTCTAACCAGGCGAGGAAGAAGCTGAATCTCAAGAAAGACCAGCACTTCATCTTAGCTGAGCATTTTCACCTTTCCTGAGCAACTTAATTGACTTCTTGTGTAAATTAGCACATGTTGAGGACACTGCAAGCTCATGGTGGGGGGAACTGATAGCCAAGCACAGAAAGCTCCCATCTCTTCTCTGCAGAAAAACATTCAGGATTTGGCCCCAGAAATCATTCAGAAAATAAGAATCAGGAAGCACAGCACCTGAGCGATGGTGGGGAAGAGCTCTCTTTCCATTCCCTTTCCTTCCTTTTGCACCAGATGTTCTTCCCTTGATCTCCACATGCAGCCCTATGGATGCATGGCTAGGACTACACCTCCTGCCCACCAGCCCTGTTCTCCTGAGTGACACATGCTAAATGGACCTGGGCACCTCTCTCCAAGACCTCCATCCTGGCCTACACAAGTTCTCCATCCCATCTCTTCCACCCACCCTGACAACCTACTCCAGCAGAGTTCCCTCCCTGCTGTAGAGTGGGGCACTGGGAGAAAGCCGTAACCCTTTCCCTGCTGTGATGTATCTGGCAGGGGGAAGGAAGTGTTACCTGATAGTGAGGTGGTGATGGAAAACTTCGTGGCTTTGATTCCCTACAGAGGGGCAAGGGAAATCAGACACAGGTGATTTTATTCTTTTCCTCTTTCCTGTCATACTGCCACTGATGAGCAGTTTAACTAGTTTTAAGTGAGTTTTAAAGTGGATTTTACAGATTAGATCATGATCTTAATGCATAGCATTTAACAAAACTGTTAGTTTAAGTTCTATTGCTATAATTCTGAACCAAAATGTTCCACATTGTTTGAAATCAAACTCAGCTCTTTTCTCTGGCATACAGGAATTAGAAAGAAAACCATGTCTTAACTGTCCAAGCTAAAAAAAGCACTCTCAATGTTCATAAAATAAAATACAGAAATGGAATCATTCAGAGGAAAAAAGATTTGATTTTCAAGCTGTCTGTGACAGTTTGATCACTACTGTGTTACATGCAACTGCGTTACATACACAGGTTGCATATAACCACATGGCAATACAAAGAAAACAAACTAAAGGAGACCTGGCATGGACTTGGAGTTTTCCTTCTGAGAGTTGAATTTTTATTCCCCCTGCAAAACCTGATTTCATGCAGTGTGTGTTAAAATCATCACTAGCACGTACAGTTCAGAGATAAAACAGAAGAGCACAGGGTAACGTTAATAAAAGAAACATTGCTTGTTCCCCAACTGCCCGCAGAGACCAGCAAGAAGATCCCTGCACAAGAGCCAGCATGGCGTGCAGCACTACTTCAGATTTCTGCTCTTTCCCAATATAATTTGTTCCACATGCTGTTTACCCACTGATTCTTCCAAACCACGTCTTGGCGAGAAGGCAGGTGATGACAGGTCATGGAAAAAAACAGAAGAATTTTGCAGCTTGTCTTGGCTGTACTGAATATGCCCTCGTGCTTGGAACAAATCAAACGCTTTGTGCCATTAACAAACTGTGGCAAGTCCAGTGAGCCTTCCTTCCCTGGCAGGGGCTGGAAAGATGCACCAGTGCTATAAATGACAGCAAGTAATGGGATGATTTCAGTGCATGGACACTCACAGCAGAGAAAACAAGGTATAGGCTGGCTTGTTTGAGCAGATGCATGAGTGTACTTTGCTCTGGATGGGTGGCAGGGGACAGGGAGACTGTTCTTTGCAACCAGTATGTGTCACACCTTCCTTTACTGCCTACCTGGGAGCTGCCCTTGAAGCAACAATCATCCACAAATACCTTGTCCTACAAGCTACTGATGTGTCACTTGCTGAAGATACACTGGGAAGCAGCTTGTGCAGTTGATAAATATGGCAAGGTTTACCTCTTTCATTGTGTCAAAGTTTCACAGTCAGTAAAAGTAATATGTCCATGAAAATCCATAAATTATAGCTCATGGTGCACAAACCTAATCTTTAATAAATAGACATGAGGAAAACCTCCTCTTTTGCAAGCTGTCCTTACTCTGCAGGATGCAAAGGGAAGGAACCATATACCTCTGGCTCCACTGGCTCCCTTGGAGACTGAAAGAGCTATGTGGTTCCTTGGCAATATCTTCTCTGCTTCTCCAGGTAGCACTGAGGGAAAGCCCAAGACTTCACAGCTGGGATCTGAGCAGTGGAAGCGAAAGGCTAAGGGTGAGAAATGTGACAGCTGGAGGCTGTGTTGCTCCAGTGCCCCGTCTTGTCCTGGCAGGCACACATCCGGAAAGAGCAGTACAAGCAACAGGACTGAGCCTGAGCATGGGCTCAATGGCAGCTGAATAAATGTACATGGATTTGTGTCAGTACATTATTTTTGCTGCTGGACCCCGCTGAATTTATTTGACCTGGAAGTTACCGATCATCTCCCCAGCTGGGAAGTGAACAGCAGCACATGCTGTGACCTGTATAAAAATCTAAGCTACAATGGCCAAGAGAAAGAGAGAAATCTGTGGAGGTGTATTTATGTGTCTGTGTCAAAAGATCAAGTCTACAAAATCACTGGATTGTTACCCCAGTATGATATGTCTCTGTAGCTAAAGATGAATGGAGATAGAGGTGGAAAAATACCTGTTGTGCCACGCACTTCATCTAATTTATCTCTATGACAATGTATGCCCATTTTCTGCAACAGTTTTTGTCTAGTTTTTCAGTGTTCCAAGAAATGAAACTTCCCCTGTAAAGTTACTTCATAGACCACACTGAAAATGCTCATGGTGGTTTTTTTTTTATTTCAGTCAAAATTTTGAACTTACTAATTTCACTTCAATACTAAGAGATGCATCATTCTGAATCTCACTTGATGGCTGAATCTCTCAAAAATCTACAGATAACCAGACCTTATCAATATGGTTCTTTCAATTAGTCTTTTCAGTGATAGAATTATTTTCTCCTGCCTGAATTCTACCAGTGTTTCCTGGTAATTGTTGGGGTTTTAGGAGTTCTTTTTTTTGTTCTTTTCTTTTCCTCTTAAAGATTTTTTCCCCATGCTAAGGGATAATTGCTGGGTGATTAAGAGAGACAAAAAGACCTGGCCACAGGGGGAGGGCTCCAGCTGTCCTCTTTTACTTGGGTTTTTTCTCAGGTGGGGGTGGAGATGCCGCGAGATTTGAACTGAGGAAAAGGTTTGGGTACAGTACCTAGCTCTCTTTGTTCTCCCCACGTTCGGAGGGGAGGGAGAGGCTGCAATCCCTGCAGGGAGAACTCACCGTCGCTGCGGGGCCTGCCTTCTGCTGCCTTCCTCCTACCGTGAGTGGAGCTTGCTCACTGGAGCAGCCGCTCTGCTGGGACCATATTTAACGCCCTACCTCACTAAAAAGAGTCTGCTCGGGTGCCTCAGGGGGCCCCAGGACCCCAAGCCCGCCTTTCCCTGCTCTGGGGAGGCAGCTGCCCTGCCCCCGCCGTTTCTTTGCTGCTTTGAGCCGTCGCTGCACTGTAGCCCCGCACCCCCTGCCTGCCAAGACCTCTTGGAGTTCCCGCTGCTGCTTCAGAGTTCGATACATCTCGTCTACCATCCGGGGTTTTGTGTTCATCCCTGCTGTTCCAGCCTGCTGTTCCTGAGGGCCCTGCTGGGGCACCAGGATCGGCTGCCCAGGGGGTTTGTGAAGCCTTTCTCCCATCCCTTCCCGGCCCAGCCCAGCCGCCATTGCCGCGTGCTCCCTGAGCTCGCCCCACAGCGCCCCCTGCAGGCGCGGGGGAACCATCGCACCCGCCCTGCCCAGCGGGAGCCGCCAGCGCCCCTGCCGGCCGTGAGCGTCACTGCACCCAAGGGGACAGGGTCTGACAGCCGGGAAGGGGTCACTGGGTTCTGTTCTGTTTGCTGTTACTGTCATAGTTACTGTTGTTTGTTTGCCTTCTTACATATATATATATATATGTATATATATTAGTAAAGAACTGTTTTTCCTATTTCTCAGATCTTTGCCTGAAAGCCCCCTTAATTTCAAAATTATAATAATTTGGAGGGAAGGGAGTTGCATTTTCCATTCCAAGAGAGGCTCCTGCCTTCCTTAGTAGACACCTGTCTTTCAAACCAAGACAGGTGTATAATGCAAGGTTCCTTAAACCCCAGCCACCAGCTGCTCTGTGATTTTGTTTGCCACAGCAAGTCAGTGCCTGACTGCCTCTTGGCTGGCTAAAGAGTCTAGAAGATCTTAGATTTCGTTGGAGTTCATCAGGATCTACTTTTAGGGAAAATTAAAATAACCCAGCACTACAAAGATGTTAGAATATGGCCATTTATTCATATGAATATTCCACTCAGCCACATACTCTCGCCGAGATATTTGACATACACATTTTCCTCCTGACTCAAAAGCTGTGAGTACCTTGGAGGCTGTCCAAAGGAGTGAGCTACCCCAACGCTTTTGTTACCTGTTGCACAGACCTAACTTCCACTCTTCCTTTTTCATTTTATTTCCCCTGTAAGACTTACCAGTGCACTGAAATCCAGACGCAGTCGTTGAGAATCCAGCTGTGCCGCTTTTTGGGAATAATTAATTTAAAAATTGTTTCTAACCTAAAAACTGCTAAAATTTCTGCCTTCTTCAAGACTGCTTCTTTATCAGGTTGCGATTGGCAGTTTGGAGTTGGCATATCAGTATTTCCTTGCATGTGCCAGCATTAAAGGGAAATTAATGCTCCTGTCTCCAAATAAGAGATGTTTTCCATATGCGCACTTTCCACTCTGTCCTGCCTAACGACTATACATTAAGATATTATGCAGGAAAGGTTGCAACATTTTGTAGCATATGTTTGTGCAAGTGAGAAGCGTGTCTCACACCTGCTTCTTGGCTTTGGGATATTATTTCTCATAACTCTCTTACTGCCTGGCTGGCTTGTGGTGCTGCAGGTTTCAAGTGGAGAAGCAGAGCAGCAAAGCAGGGCTTCCCCTGCTTGGGGTGGCAACATACATGAAAGCCTGTGGTCCCTTCTGTGACATTATGCTCATGGGGAGGGCATGCCCGACAAGAGGAAATGGTCAGCCCTCTTCAAAACAAGGCTGCCAAACCACTTTCAAAGGAGCCTTACAAATATTCGTGTGGAAAGAAAGCTTATGACTTCTTTCCTCATTCAAAATTCAGACAGCTGGTCTGAAATAGAGACCATGTTCCTTTAAATAACATAAGCATTGCTGGAGCAGGATTATATCTGTCACAGATAAAAATGCTCTATTTATGCCTTATTGTAATCCATTCACTGGTTTATGGTCCTCGTGTCCTTCAGGGAGTGTTGGAAACCCACACAACGCTCCCAAGTGCTACATTTTGCATTCGTATCTCCAATTCTGTTGACAGATGTGTACAATCACACTCAGCAGTCAGACAACTCCCTCTTGACTCTGTATCAGAGGAAGAGCAAGAGGGCAAATTATTTCAGCTGAGGTCAGCATTAACTTAAGCTCAAAATAACTCCCTCCAGATACACCTGTTTCAGACAGAAGCATGTGAATAGGAGGTGTTCTTCAGTGAATTCCAGCCACTTTCCTATTTCACATTCTATTTGGGGGCTCCACCATCACATATGTAAAGAACATACATGCACTCAATTAAGCCAAAAAATCAGCAATCAACCTGATAACTGAGAAAAAAATTAACCTCACTCTGCAAGTGGAACGTAATGGGTTAGTAAACACATATTTCCCATTTTAGGTATAAGCACTGAATATGTAAATACAGCATGTTCCTGGATGCTTCAGGCAAAAGATGATAAATTTACTGAGGACAATCCATTAAAAAAAGAGGCTGATTAATGCATTAATGTTAAATTAAACAAAGGTTTCTGAGAAGATACCATTTAAACAATCGTTTTCAGTTTCTCTTAGTTTCAATTGCCAAGAGTATCAGCTTCCTTGTTCTTAGCCTTTCCATATCAAAAACCAGCTTCTTCTCTCATTCCTTATAACGGGCCATTCCTAATAAAGCTGAGTAGTTCCAAAGAAATGTGATGAATCACTGATCCTCATCCCTTGTTGCCTTTTGATCAGACATCCACCCGTCCTCCAGGGCAGGGACTTAGTTTTTTGACTATGTTCCACCCAACCTCAGTTTGAAGGGATCCTGGTCTCACTGTATCCCACTGAAAATGTCAGGAAACATCTGGAAACAGAATCACATTTTTGTCAGTCTCAGTTAGCAATACCGGTGTGTACTGGCTAGTGTCTCCAAAGTCCTTCACAACTGCATCTCAGATAGTCACCTGGGGTTTAAGCAGAGATTCTCAGAAAGGTTTGGGAAGCGAAAACAGGACTTTGCTCTTGAAACCATCATTGTTGAAATAACCCTTAGTGGCGTAAATCTGTTGTCTTTTACATCCACTTAAACTAGAGTTTAAACTCCCAAGAACTGGGAGATTTTCCCTGAGTAACCACAAAGCTTCTTATAGCTGGAGGCCAAAGCTGAGGGAAGGTACCTTTATATTAACCTCAGGCAGCTTTGGTATTTTTGTTGGCTGTTCTCAAAAAATAATGGTATTAGCAGGTCTGACTTAAAATATAAAGAGCTGTAGCTTCCTCACAGCAGGTAAGCAATCTGTACAATTGGACATAAATGCTGATAAAAAGGCCTCCTTCCAATTAGGAAGCAATAAAATAAGCTGCATCAGCAAAAATTCCTGCAAGCATATTCCTTAAGGCTTCTTTGTGCCCTCATAAAACACAAACATTTTTACCATGCAGTACCCCCAGATTCACCAGCTGCTCACAGATATACTTAAGCACTGCTTCTTTGTGAAACTACACAAAAAAGATTGCTTGGTGCTGCTGCTGGGGGCCAGGGCTGGAGGGACACCTTTACACAGGAGAGGTACAGATGGACATGCACAGACAGAGCTGCCATGTCTCTGTGCAAGGGGAATTTGCTAAGGTAAGCTGAAACCTCTGTGTACACATTTAAATTTGCAGAAAGCTGATTGAATGGAATGTACTTGAAAAACAAATGTGTTTTGAGAGTAGTCACAACAAATATAAAATGCGGGTTACATGACACTCTGAGATTACACACCCAGAAACATTCTGCCCTTGGTTCCCCCTGTCTGAACTTGGAGGGATGTCTTCTAATGCTGCAGAAAGACAGGAATGCTCCTAGAGATATGCAGAAGACAAATTGTGCAGGTCATTTTTCATCCGTGTCTACACAGTTCCCCAGCACAGACAATTACATTGTTTGACAGTCTCATCCATTTCTCACGTTGGCAGAACTGCTTGGCCCCCAAGTGACCCTCCCTGGTGATGGTGAATCCTGTGGGCCTGTGGTTTCCATGTTCCCCAAGGTCCAAGTCACAAGTTGTTGGCAGCATGTCTGTGCACTGCACATGCAATGCAACTGGATTTTTACATTGCTCTGGAGCACTGAGGAAAGAATGAAGAGAATTGAGAGCGTGAATGAAGAACTAAAAGTGTGAATTACCAGACTTGTGACAAAACAGTCAATGACTGTATTTGATCTTGTTTCTGGGAGGTCACTTGTGAATGACACTGAAGACTCTTAGAAGAATTACTGAGAAAAAGTTTCTTGAGACAATCTGGAGTTCAGGGATTAAAACACATCATCAAACAAAGGTAAAAAAATAAAAGACCAAAGAGAAGAGCTTATAAGATGGCACAAAACTTGATGTCGGTGTTGTTAACACTGGAAAATACATTTTTGGGGTGTTTTTATAATATGCAGTCATGACTACTTTTTCCAGATTGCTGGAAGGAGTGATTTCACTGCTCGCTTGGATGCAAAAGGCACTGCTAGAAGATGAACAACCCTTTCTGGGGCCAAGGTCACCTGGCAGGACTAGGGTGGGAGCAGGAGAGGGGCCACAGCACAGCATCCTGACAAAACAATCTCCCACTTCCTTGATGCAGTTGACCTAGAAACTTCCAGACCAGAGATTTAGGGGTAACCTAGGAAGAAGCAGTTTTCCTGGCAAAGGGTAGCAGCACCGCCTCTGGGAGACTGGAGTTCAGTAGCAGGGAATGGAGTTCGCCAAAAGTGGTTTTTAACAGCCACTTTGGCTGTGATCTTGACAGACATTTCTGTCAAATCGGCCTGAATCATCTCCAGCACAGCTCTGTCTAGGCAAGAGACATAAGATTTATAACAATCTCTTGGAACAGTTTTATAAATGCTTTGTAAATGACTTCTTTGATTTGCACATAACCTTCTTCAGTGGAGATACTGAGCATCATTGAAGTGATGTAGCTGTTTGTGGACTGGGTAAATATGAGCTAATCTTTCTGGTGGCAACAGCCTTTCCTTCCGTTCGTGGTAGGAATGACCCCTTCAGTTACAGTTACAATTCGTGATTGTGTTGAAAGCTGATAGCTCAGCATGCCTGTGTCTATGCCAAAAGCCTGCATAGGATGCCTGGACATAGCCCAGGTAAGGAAAGGAAAACTATGGTTGGTCTGGCTAAGAGACCCAGTCAAGTGCCCAGAATTAGTGGCAAACCAGATGGCACAATAAGGTAGTTGAGGACAAATACTTCTATTTAGATATGTGTGAGGCTTAGACACCTCTGCCCTGTTCAAAAAACTGTCTCACAATATTAAAGAGGGATGGATTGAGTGGGAACTGTTCCACATCATCAAGATCCACCCTTACACAGTCAGTGCAGCCACATTTTTCTCCAAAGTAACAGGTTCATAACTTTAGCAGTGAAGCAGAAAACATGGGATTTTCTGCAGGGAGTTTGCCCTCCTGGAGGAAGAGCCACTGGTAAGCATGGAGCCCTTAGATGTTCCAGATTTTTCAGGGTTGGGGCCAGAGTTCTTCTCAAACATGGTAACACAGAGGCCTTCAAAGGTGTTACACAGCTGGTAAGAATTATTTTAATGGTTCCTGAGAAGTTCTAAAAGCTAATGAAAAGGTAATAATGTGAAAACAGAGAAGGGAATAGGTGGTGTGAAGTGGTGGAAGACTGAGAAGAAGTGTCATGTTAAAGAAAAGATGGAAGGCAATCAGATATATATCTGAGGTGTGAGGTGTGACTGCTGTAAACCCCACTGGTCTTCACAGGTTTTATGAAAATGGGCCGTTGTGTAAAGTGAACTACTAGAGATATTTCTAAGGGCACAAACAAAGTCAAGAGCTAAGTTATTAAAAACTAAATAGGTTGTTTGATCTTCACCAAAGTGCTAAAAAAAGAGCAATCACTAGATAGAAGCAGCAACAGCACATAGAAGGACACTGAAACAAAAGGGTGCAAATCTAAAGCCTACAGCAAGAAGCACGAGCCTGCTGCAAGAGAGAAGAATCAAAATCTATAAAAGACTTTATTGAATAGGATGAAACAGATGCACCATCAGGAGTTAATAATAAAGGATTGTTGCAAACACATTTCATACTGTTGGGGATCTCTGCAATTTCCTTTGATTAGAAAAGAGCTTTTTGGTGGAGCAGTCCAGAATCTTTCTGTAGAAAAACACTCAGTCATAAAAATATTGTATTTAAAAGCATTTAGATATATGCGTGTGCATGCCTCTGAATTCTGCATTGGATGAAATTCTGCAGGAAATAAATCATAGGTTTTGAACTGATCTACTTTTCAACACTAGAGCTCATTTTACAGACTTTTATTGCTTTTCAAGGATTCTTCCTGTACAAGCAGATAAATTGTAACAGTTCTGCACTTTTAAATGTGTCTTCTCATATGCTATAAGGATTGCTTATGTCCTATTGAAGATTTTTGTATGATTCTTTTTTGCTTTTATTGACAATATGAAAAGAAAAGCATATAATAGTTAAAAATTGACTGTTTTGATTCTCACACTGGTCTTTGTGGCTGGGAGCTGTCAGAGATATATTTGTGATGAAAGAGAAGAGGAAACACCTTGTGTATTGCCCTTGGAAATTTCCACAGATATGCATGCACCTATTTCTAATTGCACATGGTGCAGCCATGCAGTGGGAACATGAGTCCTTTCCTCTTACACCTAAATAATGACAAATGGATGACATGACTGAAATATATCAGTAAGAGCTTTCTGTAACCATGGTAGTACAAGGACATGGGTAAGACAGGACATTTGTTTGGAGCTGCCTTCACAAATAAACACCTCTGTTTCGTGCGCTCATGTCTCCTCCTTGCACAGCAAAGACACATCTAGGAGTGGTGAGAGTTTCGTAGCTTGCAACTCTGTAATTCTGAGACTTTGCCCCACTGACTGTCTTTTATTAGACTAAGTAGCATGGCTGGGAAAGATTATAAAGGGTTTCTAGCACCTAGCACCTCTGCTAGGTCTGAAACAGCAGCTAACCAGAGCTAACAGCAAACCAAAACCACTTGCTCAGAATTTGGTCCCTCCATGCACAGAGCTCCTTTATTGTGACGTTGCTTTTGTCATTCCCTCTAGCTGAAGTCAGCCAGTGAAGCCTGAAACGTTTGCCTGAAGGAGATGGCTTAAGGGAGGCATCTGGGAGAGGACAAGAGCAATAGACAGACCGAATTCACTGCTCTGGGAAGTGGACAAAACTTAATTGCTGCCGAGAGTGAGCACAGTTATGGGTCCAACACTGGGAAGGAGACACAAAAACCAAAGTGTATAACTTAGGCAGGCATTGCACATCATTCACTCTATTTATAAATGTTTTAAATGGGACATCTCTGTGGTAAATTAAATAATTCTACAGCGTCTGTCACTGTGGGGTTGTTTTCTTCGGATGTTTCCCTTGATTAACAACAGAGCCAGGATGGCTCAGCAGCCCACTGCTTTGCTTTTGTAAAAGCAAACCCCCAGACTCTCCCAGAATTCTCAAGCCTTTCTCTTTCTTAGTGTGTTCTTGGCCCCGCAGTTTCCCCCACACTTCCTCAACTAACATGTTCCATCCAGCCCTGGGCGTGGGAAGCCATGCACAGCTGTGTGCCCATCTTTCCAGCCTGCCTCTGTGACGGCTGGAGCTGCTGGCCAAAACCTTGGAAACAGATTTTTAATTTAGATCTCTGGCCAAGCTGTGGCCTATTTTAAGCCTTTAAAAATACTCTGGATCTCATGCAAATCTCCATTGCCTTTAAGTAAACCAGTGGAAGCAGCACAACTGAGCTTCCCAGTGGCAGCCCTGAGTAAAACTGGAAGGGAGGATTAGGATCCTGCCCATGGTTTTACAGTTCGCATAGAGGATAAAGTAGCTTCAGGTTTTGTTTCAGACTCCCAGCAGAGGCAGACCGTCTGCTGTTTTGCCAGTTTAATGGGAATTTAATGTATCTTTTTCTTCTCTCCAGATGTGTTAACAGATACACAGATCCCTGGACAAATGTGCAAAGATGATAAGGGTGCAAAGAGCTTTGCCTTGTCCTCTCCAGAATGTGTCACAGCCTGTCCCAACCCACAGGGTGTTCCTGCTACCTCCCTGCTTCCCCGCAGGACCTCATGGCTGGGCTGGGCAGGGACAGCCAGGGAGCCAGCCGCCCCCTGTCACCAGCTGAGTCCTAGCAAAAAAAATCCCTTCTCCAGAGATCTGTGGGAAGTCCTGTTGTAGGGCATCATAGCTTTGTTATCAGCTCTCTCCTAGCAATCCCTGGCATTTTGCACAAGGTGCCCCTAGCCCAGAACTCTGCGTCTGGCAAGGTGTGGCGGTTTAGGCCAAATTCAGGGAAACGTCCAAAAGGAATGTCTCCTCAAAGGAAGGCACGTTACAAACCACCCCTCCCCCCAGTTGGGTTCGGGAAAAAACAAATTTTCCTCAGAGGAAAGTGAAGGAGAAAATAAAACTATTTATTTAACAAACACACAGGAAAACAATACAAATAATGCTAAATAATAAAATCTCTCACTCTGGAGAGAAAACCTGAAAGATTTCAGAGTCCTTCTGTGGGTGTGGTCTCTCTCCTCCTCCTCAGAGCTGGGTCGGCGTGGGGGGCCCCCCCCTCCAGGCCAGTGGAAGGTCCCCCGGTGGGGTTCTGATGTTCTGGTGTTCTGAACAAGTCCAGAAGAGAAGAAGGGGAGAAACAAAACCAAGTCCCAAGAGGAAAAAACTTCAACTCTCCGTCTCTCTCCGAAGAAAACAGAGCCGAAAAGATGACTAAAGAGCAAGAAGCAGTGCCTCTGCCTCTCCTCAGCCGCCCCAGCAGAAGCTAATCTCTGTGTCCTTGAAGCACAAACTGTTTTGAAAAGTTCGCTCAGTTTTTTCTCTGTCTCCTGCATCCAGCTTTAAAGGCATAGAGCAGTGATAGGGGATACAACGGCATAAAGTCAAACCCAAGACACAAGGTAAGGGGAAGCAATGGGCAGGGGAACCATATGAGCTTGGCTATCACCTGCAGATCATGTCAAGTATTTCTCAGTCAGGAGTGTATTTAGTTGGGAGACAAGAAGGTTTTTATGGAATCAGAGCAGTTAAATTCTGCTGTTAAATTAAATAAAGTGGTGAACTTTCGTAAATAGGAAGACCAAAGGATGAGCTGGTTTAAAGTGTAGTTTAGGACGTGACTGGGTTTGCATGGTGTAGCAACGTCTGAGCTGGGCTGCAGCAGTCCTTGGGCCCCCTGTGCCTGAATGAGCCAGCTTCTCTAGGGCAGACTGTGCAGGCATCTCATTCTCCTCCAGGAACAGGGATAGGCCAGGTTGTGCTGCCACAGCATAACAGGGCTCCTCTGACAGAAGCAGTGTCTTCACAGAAGGAAAAGCGCTTTGTCTCATCTTTTACACAGGGCAAATAGAGACATCAAACATTAACTTTCTTCTGTTGCCAGTGAGTGGGGTTAGAGTTTAGATCAGAGACCCAATGAAGATAGTCTGAACATGCACCGTTCCTCTCATTTGCTCTTCAATGTGGAGCATAGATATACACTTCAAATGTAGGGGCACCTGGAGACAAATCCATAGCACCAGCCTGCAGACTGGGTTATTCTCTGCCATCAGGCACGGCTGTGGAGCCTGAGGCATTGCTGTACTCAGTGACATGCTCTTCTCTGTGCACAATGACTGAATGAAGATTGTGCACTAGTTTGCTGCAGCACTTTTATAAATCCCTTCTCAAACCTAACACTTCCTAAGACTGTGTTCTTCTCAGTTAGACTTTGTTACAGTTGTGTCTTGATGTTAGTATACTCTGTCACCCATCACTACAGGGGAAATGACAGCAGCCAATTTCTGTACATTGGAATGACATAGGCTAGTTATAAGGTGTCCACTGTGATTCAGCATTTGCTGAACTGTTAACACATTTCTTTTCAGCTGACAGTGCTCACTGAAACTGGAAGTCTAACTGGAATGAGATTCTTGCACAAATCTGCTGTCCTGTAAAATTTGATTTTGAAATCAGTGGCAGTGCAGTCAGCTTCACTGATGCTCTGTTTTGCTGGGTTTTTTTCATCACAATTTTTCCTTCAAATGCTATGCTGATTTATGTGTAATCAAAATTCATAGAGGAAAAAACCAGGGGACGTGAGTGACACAATACAGATGCATAGAAGCCTGGAAAGCTATGCAGACTTAGGCAAGTAAAGCAGACATCTCACGATCCCTGACCTAGCAGCTCTCCATGTGTGAGAAAAGCTTTTGAGGGGAGACAAGACTTGTGTGCTGCAGGCAGCCTTGGTTAGATGGCTTTTAAAAATTTTAAATTTAATTCTAAAACGAGGTTTTAAAAAAAAAATTCTTGCAGCTTCTCCTCGCCAGACAACAGCACTGCCTGATCATGCAGGGTAAGATTTTTACTCAGTGACAGCCACTTCCTCACTCCATCCCTGTGGTCTCTCTCCTGTGGATCTGCCTCTGGCCTGTTTGGGGACTAGGTTGGAGGAGTGAAAATGATGGTGTCTCAGAGAGGACTGTAGGAAAGGGACAGAGGGTGAGTGAAGTGGACCAGAAACTAGATGCTGATGGGCAAGGGAAAGGAAGCAGAAAGGCAGTGCTGCAGGTTTGGAAGTCAGAGTTGAAGTCATCAAGCGATATATAACACAAACTGATAGCCAGCAATACGTGCAGGAACTCAAACAATATGGGGATTCCAATAACAGTAATTTTCAATTGAAATAAAGATGCCATCCTTCCAAGAGGACAGCAATAATTAGGGAGGAAGTAATTTCACAAAAAAACATAAACAGAGATCAGCTCTTCAGGGTAGGAGAAGTGAGCAGCATGGTCCCTTCCCCTTGAGAAAACCTTGGGATAAGGTCCAGACTGGGAGGGAAACATCAGAAGTCAATGTGACTTGGCAGTGGCCATCGCCAAGGGAATGTGATATGTCAGACTCATTTCTAAAAATCCTGTCTCTGTCTGTCTCAATTATCAAGGACCGAAGCACAGGCAGCTCTTGTGCAGACTGCACAGGATGGGGCATGGACACACAGTGGGTTCCCAAACCTGTTCTTTGGCCTTGCCAAGGTCTGTCCCCTCAAGTAAGAACCACTTTTCCCTTCTTTCCTCCAAGTCTCTTCAGAAAGAGGTGGGAAACAGGCCAAGGTTCAGTTGGTCTTAATCTTTTCCCTTCTGCCTCCACCTCATGATTCAGGTCTCAGGAAGGGGTGTAGCCCCAGTCTCCATCATGCAGCTACATCCCAGTTATGTGGCAGATGGTGCAGATACTGCACAAACACTGGTCAGTAGTGGTGGTGGGGGTTCAACTCCTACAGTACCCCAGAGTAACCCCATGTCTGGTCTTCACTTAAGCCATCACTTACCTTTTGATCTTCATTCAGTGCATGGGTTGGGTGATAAAGGATCGAAACAAAAGTTTTCTGGCACAAACCTGTAAATGTCACCTTTGTGAAGCAGTAATTCTTGTGTGCAGGTTTGCATACAAAAGAGACAAACCACTTGTGTAAGGGTATTAAATTCTAAAGTCAAAAGAGGATTTTCTGTGGAGTTTCAGACTGATCAGCTTTGCATTCATCAGTTTAAAAATCAGATGAAAGACTGCTTGCTTGCTTTTTGGTTTCTGAGAAATATGGTTTAAGAAATAAAAGTATAAAAATGTATTGCATCTGCAAAACAAGCCATAGTAAATAATATCTATTCATACTCTATGTAAATTCACGCCCTAGATTCACAAACACTAGTTCAGAAACTTGTTGGCAGGAGATGCAATAGACAAATATACAGGCTGTTGGCAGAAAAAGCACTTCCATTATTCATTTGTCACTGGTACCCAGGACTGTGATGCTATTCAAGGTAATGTACTGTCTCAAAATAAATCTTTTATCACTACTCACTTCAGCAGCCAGAGCTGCTGGTGTATACAGGCTCATACAGATACAAGGCCAAATGACAGCCGTCTCTTGCTGGAACTACTCTATTGTAACACAGTTTCATTTAAATACTATGCACTGCTCTTTTAGAGGGTTTTATCAAGTTAATGGTCAGATGTGTCTGCTGATGGACTCACTGCTGATGTGTACAGTGCCTTATGTGCACAACATCTAATAAGGTACCTTTACAGCAAAGTCCAGAATCTGTAACAGTCTGTGCAGAAAAGTAGTAATGACGAGTGACTGACAGCACTGGAGAAGGTGAAGCGATTGCGTGCTTCCCTGAAGTCTGGACCACAAGAATGATAACAAGGCCCAGAACAGAGAGAAGCAGAAAGATAAATTTTTAAAAAGTCTTTCTTCATTAGGCTGGACTAATGCTAATATAAATGAAATCTCTGTTTGTCCCTGAAGAGATGAAACTGTATATGGTGTTAAAAATTTTGATCCCAGGTCGAGTCCATCTTATTTGAATCAAATTAGGATTTTTGTCAGTTTAGATGCTAGAATAGACTTGAAAATTGACAAAAAGAAGAGCAAAACTTTTCAGCTGAAGCTTTACATAACAACAACACTGAAAATATATAGGCTCAAGCACATTTAACTACAATTCCGTATTGCAACAAACAATGGCAACTTTACCTGTGCTTCATAGAGTATTTAAGTTTAAAACTTACCATACAGAGTCCTTTCTTCTGTCTGGAACATGATGGAGGGGTTCTAGCGTGTGGAATCTTAAGCATAGCAAGGGAGATTCTTTTGTCATATACAAACTCCAGGAGATAAGAGTAACAAGGCAGAGAAAGATGGCTCCCACAGAGACTGATCCACTTTTTTTCTAGTTAAGTGGTGCTAAAGGTCTTTGTACCAGGCTAAAAGACTAAAATGAGAAGTACTTAGTAACCAAATAAAATATCTAAATGAGAATTGGTGGAGGTTTCATGAAATGATGCGAAGTGAAGAGGGCTTTTCTTGCATGTTTTGGATCTTGTTCATAGCACTGCATAGCCTTTCAAATGCGGTTGTATTCCTCTGCTGTCTTCTCCTCCAAACACAGAGTAAGTGAATAAATAGTAGCAAGAAGAATGAAGGAAGAGAAAAAAAAATTCCTTTTCTTTTAGAAAAAGAACAGCATTTATGAGGTGTGAGGCATGAGGCACACAAGGGAGCCACTGCTCCCACAGTCATTATGGGACAGGAGGACCCTCCAAAGACATAGACCTTGGCTCTAATAGACTCACCTGGGGGCTGGTGGTGGCAGGAGATGGGCTTGTGCTTTGAGAAGGGGAAAGCAAGGCTGGCTGCACAGGAGCCAGCAGCACACATGGGAGGGAGCATGAGCTGACAGGATTCTCCAGTAAAATTCAGGGTACTGTGCAAACAACATCCAGGTGAGGCGTGAGAGGGACAGTGATTGGAGAGCACCTATAGCACTGAGCTTCTAGAAAAGAGGGGTTAGAACAGCTAAACTTTAACTGTGTGGTGCTGCTCACGACTGTTGGAATTGCCTCCATTGCAATTCCATAGGCCAATGCAATTGCCCTAGCATTGGGAACCCCCACACCCTGCTGGCTCAAAGCAGAACCACTGCCCTGGAGAAACACTGGGTCCTGCGGGGACTCTCCAGGGGCTTTCACCTGCTTCCTTGCTGCTCCCTGAAGAAATGCCAGGCATTGCTAGTGCTGGACCACAGCTCTGTTCCATCCCTATGCCTCCAGCTTGCACCAGTGCCTGCATATATCTCAGCAAACCTGGGGTCTTGCATCTGCTCCACATGGGTCCTCAAAGAGCTCCAGGACCATGACAAAAGAATGGCATAATGACCCAGACCACCATCTGCAAAATCAAGTTCCTTCCGTGGCTTGGAGGCCCGTGTCACTGCTTCCTCCCCTCCTCCAGCACCCATGCCAGCAGCTGTTCTCCTATGGGTGGGCTCAGAGAAGTCACTTTAGCAGCACCCTTCCTCTCTTGTGTCTGTCTGGCCAGGACTGATTTCATACAGGAGGGACAGAAAATGGCATTTAGATATGCAGATGAGTTGGCTGGGGGCTAGGATGTGCAGTACAACATGCTTAAGATAATTGCATATGTAGTTCTTGGAACCTTACTCCTCGAGGGTTCGATTAACAAGAATGTGTTTGCTTCTCAAAAAGATGATCAGGGAAGTTGACAGAGATAGTACAGCTTTAATCTAGACAGGGAAAGTACTGTCTTTTAAATTAATTTCATAGTTCCTGTCATTTACTGCAAAGACAGCAGCAATACTTAAAGTCCATTTAGTAATACTAAGCCCCTTGGTTTTTCTTTCCCATATATTTGTTTCAATATATAGGTTTTTGTCCTTCAAAATCCTTTGAACACTATCCAGGTTTCCAGGTCACTTGAAATCCCTGTATTTATTGATCTTCTACATTTTAATTCACTTCTCAATAGAGGATGTAGACACCACAATTCAGTAGTAGAATCAGTCTCATGGGACAAATTTTTGGTCCATCTTTTGGCAAGTAAAACAAGATTGTCCACTTTGGCTGGAGAGTGTTTGGTCCTGCTTTTTCTGCTGCACACCTGTATCAGCTAAAGACCTCCTTTTTAAACTGAAGACTGCCCTTTTTGTGCAGTGTGGCTGTTTCTTCTGAGTGCATCTAAATGGTCTTGTTCAACCTCTGGTGACTGGGCCATGAGCAAAAGCTAAGGCAGCTGCTCCAGTTTTGACCAGCACTGTTAAGTCTTTTCACATAGGCAAGAGAAACTGTGCCTATTCAGTAGGATAAATAACATTTTTTTTAGTGCGTTAGATCAAAGACACTGTCAATAGGAGTCAGGGGAGACTTGGAATAGTTCAGAGGAGAATTCCTGCATTTCAGCATAAGTATTCTAAAATGGAATTTCAAATTCCTTTGGGGAGTTATGTTCCCAATGTTGAGAAATAGTTGAGAGGTTGGCTTTCACTGATCTAGTGCTGATTGTTGGTTGTAGACATGTAATGAGCTGGAAGGATGGTTACAGGAAACTAAACGCAAACAACCAAATTTATGTGCAAGTAGGAAACCTCTTAAACCACAGAGTGAGGCAGTGAGGCAACAAGAGACACCCCGGTGAGGTTTTAAGGTGTTTGCTAGCATCTGTAAAAGCCAATCAACAATATTACTCATCAGGGAGATCTACTGGGCTTCCTCAAAGCTTATGCATTGTGTAGGCAGTCTTCTCAGCAGTGGAAGATTCCTTGGAACAGGAGCAGGCTTGAGCACTTGCCTCTGTGCCTCACACCAATCAGAGCAGCTAACAAACTCAGGCAGGGCCTGGCAGCTGAAGAAATAATTACTCTTTTCTCCTGACCTGCAGAAAAGTGCTGGCATGGAGGTGGATCTGATCTCTTCTGCTAATGGCATCCTGACTTGTATAAGCAGTTGTGTGGCCAGCAGGACCAGGAAAGGGAGCATTCTTCTGGCACTGGTGAGGTCACATCTGAAAACCTGTGTACAGTTTTGGGTCCCTCACTACAAGACAGACACTGAGGTGCTGGAACAAGTCCACAGAAGGACACTGAAGCTGGTGAAGAGTCAGGAGCACAAGTCCTGTGAGGAGAGGCTGAGGGAGACAGGGTTGTTGAGCCTGGGAAAAGGTGGCTCAAGGGAGACCTTATCACTTACAGCCACCTGAAAAATGGTTGTAGCAAGGTGGAGGTCAGTGTTTTCTCACAGGTAACAAGTGACGAGATGAGAGGAAATGGCTCAAACTGTACCAGGAGATGTTTAAGTTGGATATTAGGAACACTTTCTTCACTGAAAGGATTGTCAGGCATTGAAACAGACTGCCCAGGGGAGTGGTGGAGTCACCAGCCCTGGAGGTATTCAAAAGATGCATAAATGGCGGTGCTTAGGGATGTGATTTAATAGCAGTCTTGGCAGTGCTCGAGTAACAGTTGGACTTGATCTTAAAGGTCTTTTCCGACATCAGTGGTTCTATGTTTCTATCCTCTGCCCACACAGTGCCTTCTGTTAACTTGTTTTGCCCCTTTCCTGATGTCCTTTGTCTTTTCTGCTGGTTCTAATGACCACAGTCATGTCCCCTGAGCACCACAATATGTATCACCACACACAGCGTCATGAAGAATCTTCATATGCATACAAAATGTCTTTAGCTAGACCTGCATCATAATATGAACATAGAGTTTGATGGCCTTAGAAAGTCATAAACAATCAGGTTCAGATAACTGCCATGTTTGTGAGCCTAAAGGCTACTGAGCACATGTTTGTGAGCCCAAAGTTTACAGCATCCATTCCTGCTCCTCTGTTGCCCTGGCTTCAAACCAGCACCCCTTGTTTGTGATTATACCATTCCAGCAGAGCAAATGCAAAAAAGCATTTCTGTGCTGTGTTTGTAAGAAGGACACAAATACACTGGGAACATCTTCAATGAGGAGAGAAAATGTGGGAGAGCATGGGCTTTCATGTGGCATCACACCAATTAAGGGATAAATGGATGCAGAGAAAATGGTATTGTGGGAAGCTGAGCTCTCAGCATATGCAAGTCCCTGGGATAATACATCATTCCTATGCTACATGATCAGAAGGTGCTGCAGGGAGCCATGAGGTGTTTGACTGGGCAGTACTGATGGCTGTTAATCTCACAAAATGGTCTTGGGTGTGAAGAGTTTGTGTTCCACAGAGCAGTGAAGGGAAGGCTGCCCACAGGAAGACTAGAGACCATGGAAAGAGAGAAATATAAATACATGCCTGTGTATGGACTGAAATGCTGATACCTGTGAAAGCCTGGGTGTGTGGCTGCTGCCTTTTATTCTAATTCCAGAAGGAGTATTTCACCTTACCTACTCATCTGCAGATCACGTTTTCCATTCCCTTAAAATGCCAAGCCTCACCTTCCCTGTCTCTATGCTGTCATGGGGTGCATCTTTGCAGTACATCTTTGGGGTGCATTCACCCAGTGCCACACTGTCCTCACAGCCAGTTGCTTTGCTAAGCTAATGAAAGTCACTCATGTGGCTGGATTTTTGCCAGGGCTTGTTTGATCAGAGCTAGCTCTGCCTGATGCATCCCTATGCCAAGTCCACACATAACAAAAGTCAGTGAGGCACCTGCAGAAGCAAATATCCGCCTCTCCAAAGCCTTGATTTCGGAGGCATTTTTGGCTTCTGCTTTATGAGTCCAAGTCCTTGTTTCTCACTTTGATGATGGTTTAATCAGATAGTTTAGCCTAAAATATAGAGTCACAAAATGGCTCCTGAGGCAGCTCACATTTAATTGCAATCCATCCATCTAAAACTTCATGGTAAGAAATTACCCTGTTTAGGATATTATAAAATCTTAACTAAAAAATGCACAGATGTAAGTTTAACATGAGAAAAGAAAGTCTAATGAAGAGCTTCTAATCCAAACAATCCTCTCAATTTGCTGTTCAGGTTAGATATTCACATCAGTAACCTGATGAGTAATATGTTATATCAGAAAGATATTTAAAACCCAGAAAATTCAAAATTCACTTTGAATTAAAAAGAAAAAGAACATCAAATAACTCAACAGAAAATATGTGGAAACTAATAGGTTTTTCACAGAAAAAGAATGAGGAAAATTCCAGAAATACAGAAATACCTTGGACTGGTCAAAACAAGAAGTGTAGCTGGTTGTACCCAAAATGAAAATTCTTTGTAGTAAACTGCAGAGCAGCAGCATCCACTAATACTTATTTCTAACTATACATGATGTGCTGAGAAAGACATAATTGCTAAATAGTTAAAGATTTTCTCATATACAGGAGTCTTGCATAATTTCACATGTCCGTTAATTTAGGCAAGTATTTTTCTTTCCATTAAACAGGTGATTAAAAGTCTGCTCTTTGGTTTATATTCCGTATTTATGGTACATATAGGTTAGTGGATTTTTCACTTGACTTGGTGAGATTTCAGAGCAGCTTATCAGTAAGCAAAGAGTTAAAAAATCATAGTACATTAATTACTCATAGAGTCCAAAAATGGCATTGGTGCTGACATAAGGGAAATGTACACACAACCTATGTCTTACATTTGGAACTGATAAACCTGAATAAACCCACAGGCATACACACGTGCACACACATACAAATTCCTGCTGCTGCAAATTCAAACAGAAACCGCTTCTGTGTGCAGTTTCACTTCTCTGTGCAGCTGGAAGGATGAAGGCCAAAGCATCACTGGAGACTGTCAGTCACTGAAACCTATCCCCCAGGGACTATAATTACCCAGACCCAACTGTTCAGCAAAGGGTACTAAAAGCAAAGGCTTCTGAAAAATGCCATCTTCCTAATTACCTAAGGGTTTCTATCTTCAAGAGACTTGGCTGATCAGTTCTCTCTCAGAAATTCTAGAGCTAAAGTTCATGCTGTGCTAAGGGAGCAGCTTGATGAATCTGATCGCATTTGCTTTCCTCAAGTCCACGCAACAGCAAAAGCTGTTCCTCATCCCAGTGATTCTGCCGGAGAAGAACGAAGACCCAGCTGGATGATGCTACATATACATAAGCATCCAAACATCAGATGTTCTTTTTAAATGTATCTATAAAACACCTCAGCCTCTTACATCTTCAAATTTAGATGAAAATCTCATGACAGTAAGCTTTTCTCTGAAATCTCTGAAAAGTCTGCTTCTTAATGGGCCAGAAGTTTCCCATGAACCACCTTGACTACTGTGCAAAATTATACTCTGTGCTCAAGTCCTGTGGTATCCCTGACTTTCGGGAGTTCCTGCACCAATATTTCCACGTTTCATTAGCCTGCAGCCAGAAATGGGTTCCTTTGTCAGGGAATATATGGGCTGTTATTTCCAGAGTCTGTCCCCTTTTCCTTTTTGCTATAAAAAGAAAGAACAGAAGATCCTAAAATACTTTCTCTGTACCAGTGGTTTGTAATATTTTTAGTTCATGTTCCCCTTTCTTCTCTGTATGCATTCAGTCCTTCCTCTGGTCCCAGTATCTGCTGCCTCCTCCGGCCTACCCTGATGCTCCGTATCCCAGCCCCTAGCCACCTCCTCCACATCTGACATGTAATCTGTCTTCTTCCCTGCAAAGAAAACCTGTGATCCCCACTCTGCAGCAAAGGGAGCCTTGCTCCCCTCTCCCTTCTCTCCAGCCCAGCCAAACTGCCTGGCAAGATCCTGACTGCAGCCCCGCTCTCTCCAGCCACAGCCACCAGCCCTGCTGGCTCCTGCCGTCAGGGGTCCAGACGAAATGTCTGTCTTCACTGAAGCGCAGCTCCCCACGGCCCGTGTCCCCAGCCCTGCCTGTGGGACAGATGCAGCCCCTGCAGAGGGAGAGGGGACGGGCACGGCGAGGAGGCAGCACCGCACCCACACACACAGGTACTGCCACGACATCAGCACAGCCTCTGAGCCCATGGTCACTCCATCCACCACCCCATCTGCCTCTGTCCATCCGCCCTCACTCTCCACACCCTATCCCTGTGACTCAAGGCAAATACCTCGCTCTTCATCCTGCTGCCTGGGAAGCATGAAGACCTGGGGCACAGGGAGATGGGAGACGGAAGGGCTGGTGGAGGGTCCAGGGCTCACATCCCTCCCTAGCTCCACGATCTGCCCTCGGCCTCAGTGCTGTGCCTCTCCCCTTCATGCAAACCATTCCCAGTGGCTGGGTGATTCTGAGTCAGAACTGCATCCCTACCTGCATGCCATTATTTATTTGTTATTCAAAGCATGTCAGCTTTGAATTTTTTATTCAAAGCATTCTTGCCTCTGCAGCTTGCCCGGGCAAGTGAAGCCATAGGAGCAGGCTCAAACACATCAGTCTCAATGCTAAGAGACTTGTACTCTTTTAAGGAAGCTCATGCACTGATGGATCTCCAGAATGAAACACTGCCTCATAATTAACATTCATTGGATGTATTTATGTCAATGTGCAGCTCCAGATATACAGGTTGATGCTCAGTGAATGCTTATGACTGTGTGTACTAAACAGATGTTCAGTTGCTTCCAACTCTTTGTGAGTTAGAGCCAACTTTAATGGCAACCACAGGTTGGCCTGGCTCATAAGAATGAGTCACACGCAATTTTTCAGCTGAAGGGATGGGATTTGATTCTGTTTCAGTGGAAAGATAGAAAAGCTCTCATTGTCTTCCTTTGAGCTGGATAAAAAGAAGAAAGGAAAAAAAGAATAAAGAGATTTTCTGTGACACAGCTAATCATTTCAGAAAGATTTGTTTCTGATAAGTTTCATAAGTTCCATAAAACTAAAAGGTGTACAAGTTTGATTCAAACTTTTGTGAAACATTGTCTTTGGCTTAAAGGAAAACACACAATTTCAACTGAAATGAAGATATTTTTCAGGCTTTTACAGGAAGAAGAAAAGAGTGTTTTAAACTGGAATTCCCAGAGCAACCTCAGCTAATGCATTCTGTACCACGGCGTGATAGAAAGAGGAAAAGCTTGTGTTCCACATACACCAAAAGCACATTTTTAACAAGCTGTTCTTTATTGTAATGAATCACACTGTTTATATGTTTTTGCCTCTACAAACAATTTGTGTGCTTTAGAAAGAGAAGGGAGGAACAAAGAAGTGAAAAAAAAAGGCAAAACAAAGCAACTTATAAGTGAACTCAGATCCATTCAACTGAGATAATCAACACATGCTGTACTTCAAAACTGTTGGAAAGGACTGCAGAACTACTTCATTAGACAGGCTGTTGTATAAAAACCAGACCAACAGAGGCAAAATACCTTGTGAAACCATAGAAAATATCTATCAGCCATTAGAGCTGGATTTCCTCCCCTGTAGCATATCTTGTTGAGAGTGGATAAAATGTGACATTTGGGCTGGAACTGCTAAAATCTGTCAGCAAGGTAATCCATTTCATCTTGCATCCTTCTCAACATTCCTTTTCCCCATCACGTTCTCTCTTCTTTCCCACTACCCTGTTTAATTGGCATTTTTGATGCAGCACTGCAGATTCTGATGGTTTTCTTAAGACAGTCACTGGTTTGGGCTTTAGGGAGCCCATGAGAAAGACAAAGCACATTAAATCCCACAGATGTCATCCTGAACCTCTGCCACATATTTCCCTCAGCAAGGAGGAGATTTCCCCCTGGTAGAGAAAATAAGAGTTCTAACCTTGAAAACTAACTGAATCCAACAACCTGCAAAGGGTGGAGGGTGACAGAGTCACATGGGTGTTTCTGCCTGGTATTTCTCTGGGTATCTTGTTCTTCTTCAGTTATTACTCCTTTGGCAGACTTTTCTGGAGGCACAGTACCTTCAGAAGACATAGAGTCATTGACTCCTTCCTCTGTGACTGTCCACCAGCCACTCTGCACAGAGATGCAGAACTACAGGATGTTTTTAATGCTCCTCTGACCTGCTCTGATTACCTTGCAGAACTCACTCAGAAGAAGGGGGATGTTTTTCCTCTAATCAGCAAGCTTGTTTGCATGTGTCCATGGAGGCCTCACAAAGCCCAAAGAGCTTATGAGCAAAAATGCAGTGGAGCATGAGATGGGCTCCATCTCTGAATGGTTCCTTGCCTATGCTGGCACAAAAGCAGAAGAAACACCTGTGTCCCACTGCTTTAATAAACAACAGCTTGCAAATGGTGTGGCAACAGGATCTATGAATGAATTTGGAAGACACAAAGCAATAATGAGCAAGAGCCATATGTCTTCCTGTGTGACAAGTAAAAAGGTGTGGAAGGAGCCACGACCTGCAGAAAAATGATTAATACAATGAACGGTGAAAATTTTTTGTGGAACCCAGGGATACTGCCCTGCTAGTCAACCACAGAGGGGAACTGTGCTGTTCAGAGCTGCTACCAGATACTAGATCTTACTAGGAAAACTGCTTGATTTTTATACATGTTACTTTAACTAGACTGGTATCTTTATGGTAGATCAGTACTTTAAAAGAAACTGCATTACAGCGAGTATGGGAGTGAAAACCTGTCTATACAGTGTCATTTAGCTGTAGCCTTACTGAAAGCTGCGTGCAGGTCTGCTGCTCTGTTGTGCTGGTGCAGCGTGGAAATCAGTTCACAGCTGGTTTAATGAGAGAATGTCAGAGTCTGCTTGTGAGGGCAAGCAACACAGCAGATGGATCTATGGAGCTGACCATGCACACAGTTAGGAGGGTGGAAACAAAACCTGGGGGTTCTTGAAAGGCTTTGGCTCACAGGTCTGACAACTTTTGGGCTCTGGGCAGCCTTTTCCAGAGCATGAGGGTTGGGAACATGCTGGCGGTACAGGGTTCCCCTTGGTCAGTACTCTGTGCTGGAAATGTTCCATCCTTGTCACAGTCAGCTATTTCAGACCCTAATCTTAATCTAGGATTTGGTCAACAAAAACCGGACAGTTCAGCTGCACACCAGGTTCACTGGGTAGGTTTCCATACCAGCACACAATGGAGAAAAGCTACAGGTGTACTTTGTGCCAGTGATCAAGCAGGACAAGGTGGGTCTGTCTGTCCAGTGACACATGTTCAAAGAAGCCTTTCCTTTATGTGTGTGTGTATATATAAATATACATATGCACACACATATATATATGTATATGTATATGTATCATGGTTTTTTTTGTGCATAATGTATTCTCCTCTGTCACAATCTTCTATCATACACCTACTTTACATTGTTTTAATTGGATAAATATCCATACATTTAGTACATAAAGCTGTTACAATCACTAACAATACCTTTATTCATTTAGTGTCATATCACTGGATATTATATTTTGATATTGCCTCATCCATTCAGTTTCCTCCACACTATACTTTCAATGTCTTGTTCAGAACTCAGTTGAAGAAAGACGTAATTTTTCTGCTTGTTGGTCTATTTTCAGTTGTTTGTTCAGGCTTTCTAATGCTGCCCTTATACTACTGCAAGAGTTAAATGTCTCATTTCTCAGGTCTCAGTAGAAGTGCTTTCTCCAGCTGGGGTGACTTCTCCAGATCACTTTCAACACTTCAAGACACAGTTGCTTGTGCAATGGTTAAAGCATGACACATCTTCACAAACAATCTGAGGATCAGAAATAAATCTTCAATATGAGCAAATCACCATGTAAATGGTACTGCTAGTTGATGTGAAAGGAAGGGTCATGAGAAACTGAATTGTCCAAGAAGATGGAAGCTGAAAACTGATGAAACTCAAAGTTGATGAATGCCCCTGTGTATTTCTGTCATGTCCTTTGTACCCAAAAAGTAGAAAGGAGGAAAGTCACTGAACATTCGCAGATGGCAGAAAAGAGAATTTGGAAATACCCCAACAGTTCCTAAACATGATGATAGGAGAGCTGTTTTGGAGGCAGGATTAAGAGTAGAATTTTAAAAAAAGGTCCAAATGGTGCTGCTATCTTGTCTGTGGAGTATTGACTTGTACAAGCATTGACGTCAAACCTCTTCCTGACATTTGGGTACTCTCGCATTTCCCATCCACAGAAAATGCTGGTATATACATTTCAGTCACCGATAGCAAATGCAAGTGTGCACCAGCTCCTTGTCAGCCTGCCCTCAGGACTGAGTCTGCTGCGTGTGTCAGGCAGGCTAAGCATACCAGATGGGACTGAAGAATTGATATTGGCCAGTAATAGAAATCAAACTAGGAACTGTGTTCCTGTGTCTGGATGAAAGATCTAAACAGGCAGAACAATTTATAAACCTGCAAATTGACAGACAACCTGTATGTCTCATGCAGCAACTTCCTCAAGCCCTGTCCAGGTGGATTGGGCTGTGACTGGAGAGTGTGTGCGGAAACATGTGGACTGGATTCTAGGCTTGGTGAAAACATAGGGTCTTGATGTAAAAGAGAAATTCAGTTCTTTAAAATGTGTATTTTATCCTTTTTGTTCTTGTCTCATCTGTTCTTTCTCATCTATTCTGCATTCACTTTTCCATTTATCATACCCATGCTTATTTAACCTACACACAGAAAGACAGAAATAAAATAAAACACTCTGAGACCACTAAGCATGAGTGTTGCATGTGTTAGATGTTTTCCCCAACCCTTTCTCTGGCTATTAAACTGCAACTTCCATGATTCAGGGGCTGTCAGCTAATCTTGTACAAGGATTCATCCATGTCTGCTCTTTAGACACTGGCACACTAAACATGAATAATGGTAATGATGATACATCCTGCACAGTGTCACACAATTAGCTTCCCTTTGACCTATAACAAATCAATGAATCAATCTGTGGCCTGGCCACTTACTCTAGAGGGTCCTTGGGCTCATTTATTCTAGAGGGTCCTTGGACTTGACATGTTCATGCAACTGTTTCCTGATCATCTCTGGGACTCACACAGTCCAGAACTGTGTGCACCCAGGGTATTAAAAGCCTTATTTCATCCCTATGAAATAGCAGAGATGGAAAATAAAGGCAGATTTAAATATGCTTTGGAAAGTTTTGTGTGGGTTTTTTTGTTTTGGTTTGGTTTTTTTTGTTATTTTTTTATAGTGTGGTGTAAAGTGCAGTTTAGTTATGTGGCTCATGCCTTCTCCAGAGAATAAGAAGCAAATTTATGCCAAGTGTCCTGTGCTGAGACTCGGGAGAATGGGAATACTAAATATTTTGTCAGAAAAGATGCAAACAGTATCCTATGGAGTAACATGTATGTCAGCTTTTGTCAGGGTGGTACTTCACCTTCCTAGGTTCCTGTGGAAACAAGTCACAGCAGGGCATTGTTGGAAACCTGCAAAGCATGGTGGCTCTGTTTGTCTTTTCTGCATGTTGTTCCTGCTCTGCTATGGTTTCGGTGACTCTCCCAAAGGAGAAAAAAATCCATTTCCAAAGCAGAATATTTGTGAAAAAAGTAAATGCTTTCAGATGGGCCAAACCTCCCCTCCTTCTTGGCATGCAGGAGAGCAGTGCATGCCCTCTGGTCCTGTGCTCCCAGGCTGTGGTGGAGGGGAGGAGGCAAGGTGTTCTAGGGTGACCCATGATGTACAGAGGGGTGGCAGTGCTGTGCTCCTCCAAACAGACACTTGTCCATGCACTGGGTAGGTGTCTCTGCCCAGGTGTTTTGTCCACAGCCAAGAGCAGTGGAGATCGCTGCAGCTGGGAAAAAAGAAGCCAGAGAGTCCCACGGCCCCTTCCAACCAGAAGACAGGTCACCCTGGCATTGTACTTTGCTGCTGTACATAACATTTGGGACTCTGAATGCATGTGTGGGGCAGGAGCACCCTCAGAGACTGGAGGTGAAAGGCAACACTGGATGGATAACTCGAAGCAATTAAACAGTGGGTTTTGAGGTGGGCTCACATGTTTCCCTGCAGGGTAAGGCTGATGTTGGTAAGTGAAAATTAAATGTCTTTTGCTAATCCCCTCAGGGTGACAATACCTGTCAGATGTAGCCATAACTTGCACTCAAATCTCTCTCACGTCCTTCAGCTCTTGAAAATAATAGTTATCTTCAGGACCTCTGGGCTGGTATACTGTCACTGAGCTGGAAGAGAACTGAAGCTGCCAGCAAGTTCTGAAAGATGGGATAGAGGAAACAAAGAAAAATAAAATAAAAATAGAAAATGAAAGGAGGAGGAGGGAGCCCCATAAAGTTTACTTGTTGGTAAACTTTCCCTACCTTCTTTGGTTTGCTCATTAATTTCTGGCTCAATGGAAGGTTTCCCAATCTTATTTTTCATCCCTCCTATACCATTTTCCCCCAATTTCCTTATGAGAATCTGTGTAAGATATTGCAAAAGCCTTTCTAAGCTGAGATGTAAGTCAACAATGCCTTGCTTTTTCTGCAAATCCTGAAACTGTTTCAGCAGGAAATTAAATGAGTTTAACACAATTTCCCCTGGACAAATGTACACCAGTTACACACCTGTTTTTCCCCATTTTCTTTTTTGTTTGTTTATTTGTTTGTTTGGTGGTTTGGGGCTTTTTTGTTGTTGTTTTGTTGGGGGTTTTGTTTGTTTTTTTGTTGCTGTGGAGTTGTTTGTTTTGTTGTCATTGTGTTTTTCTTTTTTTCTTTCTTTTCTTTCTTACAAGGGCGTGCAGACTAGTAGCTGACTGGTTGTTGCTGTAGCTGAACTGCCAGCTGTGTCATCCCTGAGATCATCTTGGCTCTACTCCTGTCAAACATGTTGCACTGTTTACCTTTTTAACCACCTTCTTCTACTTCTCATGTTCTTCACAAGATCTTAATAACTGTAGCTGAACTGCCAGCTGTGTCATCCCTGAGATCATCTTGGCTCTACTCCTGTCAAACATGTTGCACTGTTTACCTTTTTAACCACCTTCTTCTACTTCTCATGTTCTTCACAAGATCTTAATAACTCAGATTTAACTAGACAGGATTTAAAGGGCTTAGGACACCAAGTAAATAGTAAGTTAAAGCACCCAAAAAGCAAGGTTGAAGGTTTAGTCTGGCAGCAGAAATGAATCTCCAAAAAAGAGACAGAAGACCCTTTCTTTACTGACATCAGATTCATTCTCAGGTAATTTTTTGAGGTCACTGGCATTGCTTCTGATACCGCTGCTTTGAGGACAACGTTTCTATGCAGGTTTGGTTACAAATAATTTTGGGAAAGTTGGAAATGGAGGCTGGTGCTTAGGTCAAAGAACTGTCATTGACTTGTATTTCCTTGTCTAAAAGATGTGTCTGAAGTACACACAGTGCAGAGAAAATCTATAAATGAAGAATTTATAAAATAAGGGGTCAGTGGGAATTCTTGATCTAGAGGTAAGAATAATCAGGGCTGTAGCCAAGGTGCCTAGAGATATGGGTGACAGTAATTAGTTTCATGCTGTGCTGAAAAGATAACATTTTAGATATAATCATCAACAGTTCACGAGACAACAGAGGATGGGTTCAAAAAACATACATAGAGAAAAAAGGTACATCAGGTCAGCATTGTGTGAAATACTTGGATTTCCTTTTGCCTGGTACTAATTAATGAAATCTGTAGAAAAATATGTCCAAATTTGATGCAAAATTTGTTTTACTTATTGTGCACGGAACATAACCTTTTGTAACAGGAGCAGCAAAAACTTCAGGGCAAGGTTTAGGTGTAAGGTTTGGCATCGCTCACTCTCCCTAGACATTTAAAAGCCCTGTTTAATAAAGACCCAAACTGCTCCCTTCTCAGCTGACTGACGATCTTTAACCTGGGAGGTGCCCAGCTGGTTATAAGGTTGTAGGTAGGTGGTTATGAATTGATTTGGTTTGAAGATCACCTCCTGACTTCACACATGCCTTTACTCTGCTCCCCAGAGTGGTGTGTCACAGCACCAGCTCTGGGATGGTGAAGGACACTGCCAGCCTAGGGTGACTGCAGTAGGAAAGTAGGATTTGGAGGATGAAAGAAGGAAATAGGATCTTGTTTCCCTTTACCACGAGAGCAAGACAGAAAAGATGGAGAAGGCAACACAGCACACCCTGTGTTTCAGAATGACCATCTGGAGTAAATGAGGAAGCAATTTCAGGCTGGGTTTTCTGTGTCATGGTGAAGTCACATCTTCCAACCTGCTCCTGGGAAATCTCTGTTCAAGGCACAGCAGAGTGAGGAGGAAGGTAGCTCAGTAACAGCCAGGAATGGAAACTATTCTCACAAGGTATTTAGAAACAGGAGGTGAAAGCCTGTCAGTGCAAGCAGGAGGAGGCTAAAAAAGGCAGGCAGTGTCAATTACACAACATGGATCGTAATGCTGCTCCTTTTCTGAGTGAATATCAAGCACCCTGACTGTGGGCTTTGGTAAGGCAGTAGTTTATTCTGGTTCACTTCAGGCTCATAGAACCACAGAATCATTAAGGCTTTAAGACAGTAACCTTAATTACGCAGCAGGATGAAAGAGATAGCTATACTTAAAGAAATGGTGTGTAAGCTGTACATACTTAAGAAGGCTTACTGCATCTATGTAATGTTCATAGTGTGCAACTTTTTCCTTGGTTAATGGAAGAAACATTCTGTTTCCAACAGAAATTAGGCAAAAACTTTTCCATTTGTGCAGAAAAGGTAATTTCCTTCATGTTGTATGGAGATCAGACTTTCAAAGATAGTTACTTGATGGGAAACTGCTAGCAGGTATCAGCCCTGTACCATGTGTAGGGACTGCTATGTGTCCCAAAAGAGGATTCCCAGTATCCAGTAGGCTGGAGAGGGGCTGCCTTCATGAACCACTAAGTTTCAGGCTTAGCTGAGTTACTGCTCTGCACAAATAGGTAGCTGAGATGTCTTTCCTAGAAATAACCCAATGAGCTTAAGGAAATGCATCTCAACGAACAAACTAAGTTCCAGGAGCACAGGAATTACCCTCATGTTTCTTTGGTATTTTCATTACCTTAGGCACTACAGTAAAGAGGAAGCTGAAGGTCACTGATACAACAGGAAGATTCAATCTGAAACAGTTCCTTTTGTCACTCTGAAACTAAGGCATTTTCTCTTTTCTGGAGCATAAATATCCCTGGATTTTCAAATCAAAATGTCCATTATGTTTCATTGACACTTAGCTTATTTTACACAAAATGTGTGAATGAATGACATTTTGTCTGGTTTCATGGGTCTTTTCAGGATACTTTTCTTTTCCAGCTAGATGTTCTGAAATCCTTTCAGTAGCTTCCTAAATTACCCTTTACTACTACTAGCAAAAATATCACTACAGAAAACAAGGAACAGCACAATATTGAGAAAGGAAATACAAAACATATGGACGAGCGACAGGGAAAATAGTCATGACATTTTTATTTATACCAGGCAAACTCTATGATATGTGTTATATGTACTCTATTTTATCAGTGTCTCTGGGACAACTGCCAAGACACTAGCATAGCCAATTAATAGGGAAAGCAAAGACTACTCCTTGAGCATCATCAGGATAGCAAATTTTCCATTTAGCAGGACATACATAAAATGGCAAATTCTGAACAGCAGGATTTAGACTGAATAGCTGGTAAGTCAAGGGTCTGATCCATCACTGCATTACTTTTATTTTACAGAATACCTCTGTCAAACTCAACATATTTCTACAAGCATAAACCCCAGAGAAACATGCTGGTGAGTCAAGAGACTGATACAAACAATAATTATTTTTTAGTGTTTTTTTCTTAGTCATTTAATGTCTTTCCAGATTGTTTTTCTTCCTCGAGGAAATAGTAACTTAAGATCTGATTCTTCCCAGAACATATGTTGCTTCCACAAATACTTGTTATGGTAAAAGGAAGGCAAGGAACCATACAATAAATACAGGAAGCATGTATAAAATAGGTGCACAACAGTCAGGTCACCCTGCTTAGTAATGGGCATGAAGACTAAGCAGGAGGTGCAATATCAGTGCCTGACCCAAACCCCAGTGAAATTAGTGAGTTGGAGAGCACAGAGAGACTCAATTCTTCTGCTGAGTTTAGAGGCTGATACTTTAAGACCACCATGATCACGTTTACTTGTAGAGTCTCACCTCTGCCCCCTCTGCTGTGCACCATTCAAAGGCTTGGCAGAGAAATGGTGCCAGTCAACACAGGAAGGTGTCAGGCTGTTTTAGTCTAAGACAGTGGCCATTTAAAAGTTTTGGCCAGCATCAAAGGAAAGGGAGAGCCACAGTACTGGAAAGAAATAAAAGCAGCAAACTTAACATCTGGAGAAAATGACACAGTGCAAGGCTCACTGCATTTTGCTGACAATGGTAGACTGGTGTCTGTTGACACTGCCCTTGACTTCCTCAGAGAGCACAGTCCAGCTTTCCCCACCATGCTCTGGCAGCCCCAAGCCATCAAGGACTAACTGGAGGCTCGATTCAATAGGGATTCCAGATACTGAGCAATGCTTAGGCATCTAACATTTAAGAAGTGATTCTGGCATTGAAACACAGATTTCTGGACTCCCTCAAATGTCCTGGGATACCTGAGACACCATTCTTGACCAGACAGACATGACATAGAAGACAGTCTGGGAGAGCTGCATACTCTGTGGCAGTGTTGGAGGCCTGGCATGGTGCCTGACATGTTCTGCATGTCACTGGGTACATACGTTTGATGGGTACACTCTGTCTAAAGTATGATGGGGAAACAATCCTCCCATATAGTGCATGGATGGCAGTCATCCTGCTGCCTCAGGTTTCAGGGAGACTGAGTCACGTCAGGAGCTTCCTATCTCTTTCAGTTGAGTATGGACTGGTTTAGAGACATAATTCTGATAACTGGAACATATGAGACTCCGATTCTTTGTATTACAAGAATGAGCCTCACTTGTGAAATAACTAGATAGACTTACATGATGATTTTCATAGAACCATGGAATTATAGAATACCATGTTGGAAAGGACCTCAAGGATCATCTGGTACAACCTTTCTTTGCAGATGCACAGTCTAGACAATATGGGCCAGCACCCTGTCCAGAGAAATCTTAACAGTGTCCAATGTTGGGGAATCCACCACTTCCCTGGGGAGGTTTTTCCGACAGCTGATTATTCACATTGTGAAATATTTTCCTCATGTCCGGCCAGAACCTCCCCAGGAATAACTCGTACCCATTACCCTTTGTGTTTTCCATGTGACTCCTTGCAAAAAGGGAGTATCCAACTTCTTTGTAGCCACCCTTTAAACATGGGAGCAGTGTTTAATACACTGATAAGGTCTCCCTTAACCCCCAAGGATGAAGAAACATGGTTTTCTCATAATTTCCTTCCATGGAAATCTTCCCAGTCCTTTGATCATCACTGGACCTTCTCCAGTCTATCCACACCTTTTCTGCGTAGCAGGGACCAAAACTGAACACAGTATTCCAGGTGTGGCCTGACAGGCACTGAATAGAGTAGGATAAAGGTTTTTTATCCCTGTTGATGATGTCCTTGTTGATGCAGCCCAATATCCCGTTGGCTTTCTTTGCCACAGCAGCTTACATTCATACTGAGCTTGCTGTCCAGTAGGACCCCAGGTCGCTTTCCACAGAGCTGCTCCCCAGCCAGGCAGATCCCAGCCAGTGCTGCACTCCTGGATTCTATTTTCCCATGTGCAAGACATTACATTTGTCCTTGTTGGACTTCTTAAGGTTCTTGTTAGCCCAGTCTTACAGCCTATGCAGGTCTTCCTGCAAGGTGGCTCTCCCTTCCCAAGTGTCCACTTCCCCACTCAGTTTGGTGTCATTGGCAAACTCCATCAGGGTAGATTGATGCCATCACCCAGCTCACTCATGAAGATATTAAACAGTGCTGGGCCCAATATCAGTCCCTGGGGACCCCACTTGTGACAGTTGCCGGTTTGAAAAGGATTTACCACCCCCCTCTGGGTGTGGCCAGGCAGCCAGTGCCCACCCTCTGCACAGACCCCTTGTCTCCACCCTAATGCATCAGTTTCTCTGGGAGGAGCCTGTGGGAAACTGTATGGAACACCTTGGAGAAACTTTGGATTTTTGTGATGGACAATCTAATAAAGACAATCTTGGTAACCTGGGCAGTTTTCCAATCCTGAATTAAGCCACTTAATTCAGAATAATTGAGATGGAAAACAGGTAATGGGGTTTATTTCAATTTTACAGTTCTCTGGAGACAAATGTATATAAAGTGCCAAGTGTACTGCTAACTAAACATTTAAGTGAATGCTATAGTGGGATTAGATAATCTCAAAGGACAAATGTCATAGGCAAACAGAAACCTACAGTGAAAGAGAAAGCACCTCTAGAATACTTGACATGGAAGAGGTTTTGAAGAACAGATGAAAGAAACACGTAGCAGAGAGCACAGAGAGATAATTGATCCCACAATGAAATGGGAAGAAAGATTCAATGGCATTTTACAGACTTTCTGTTACTTGATTAATTCCCATGAGAACCCTCAATATACCTTGACATTCTTCATAACCTTACAGTTTCTTTGTCCTATGACCTCTACACAAACCATTATGTTCACTTTTCTTTCCTACTTTCAATGGGTTTATTCTCCTTTAGTACCAGGCAGTAATATCTGTAAATAACGTAAAGAAACACCTTAGATCAAGTTATCAATTAATTAAAGATTTTTTTGGTGGGTTTTATTTGTGGTTGTTGCTGGGATTTTTAAACTAAGAAGAGTGAAAAATAAATAATATGCTCTGGATGGCAATTAATGTTTTTATTTAGTTAGGTGAACAAACACAAAGGGACATACATTCAAAATATCTTATCATTTAAGATATGTAAGATGAAAATCCAAGTTATTTCACTTCACAGTGTGCTTCAACCCTTGTCTTTCAGCTGTTGACAATTGCATGGAATGTGAACTGCCTCTGGGTTTGATTCTAATCTCACTTGTGCTAATGTAAATCCAAAATAACCACTCTGAAGCCAGTTTAAAATGCTGTAATTGAGGGAAGGATTAAAGCTTTAAGGGCATTTTTAAAAATAGGGATTGAGGTACCTGGTCTCTGGAATAACAATTTAAATCAGATTAAAATTTGACAGAGGAATTTATCCCACTGTCAGTTACATGTTACTGTGACCTCAGCAGCATTCGGTGCCTGGGTATTTCAAAGATAAAAGCGCAGTTTCGCATCATAAAGTTTCTAGCCTGCTGATGGAAGTGTTAACAGAATGGAGTTTGGCCCTTTCCTGGCATCAGAAATACACTTCCACTTTTGATTAAGTTTCTTATACCACAAAGTTGCAGTCAATGCACGTACTTGTATTTTCTCCCTTACTGATACTGGGCATTTTTGAACATTTGTTTCATATTTTCAAGGAAAACTCAGCATCTTAGCATTTTTTCTTAGCTGATATTTGAATGAACATATATTTCCTTTGCTTTTCCCTTTTGTCTGTCCTTGTTGACCATGCAGAGATGTTCAGTCAGTAGAGGCAGTGAGATTATTCACTGTGAATGAATTATCAGATAAAGTCAGCTCTGTTCTCAATACTTCAGTACAGAACTTACATCTAAAAGTATTTAATTATTTCCTAATATTCTTCATATTTTTCAGGTGTTTATTTCAGTGAAGACCGCTTTTGGAATGCTTTTATTAGACCACAAATTACTTGTTATTTTCAGCATGCCATGGTCACCTAGCATTATTTCTTCTCCCTAATTAGATGATTGTATTATTTGAATCAGAAATTAAAAGAAGATAGATAAGGATCCATAATCATTGGCATATATCTGTAAAACTTTCTTGATGAATTTCAGCTCTGGCACAAGAACATTCTTATTAACCACTTTCATATTAAATTACCTTTCTGTTTTCACTGCAGAGTATTTGAAGCATCTTCAGTCTGAAAGGCTTTTTTGCACAGAGATGTTGGTACCTAGTTAATCTGCCTTGTGTGGTTGATCCACTTTTGACAGCTGAAGGGGTGACTGACTGTGGCTGCCAAGGGGCCTGGGGTGACTAATGCAGGGGACTGAAGAGATGGGGTGCAGTGGATGCCTCTGCTGACATAGGGACCATGGAACAGATCTCTCTGGTGAGCAGAGTCACTGTGCTGGAGTCAGAGGGGAGCTGTGGCAGAGGCTCAGAGAGCTGAACAAAAGCATCTGGGTGACTGAAAGGAATCTCAGACCTCCACATATGGGACACAATCTGCAGATTTTCATGTAAATGTGAGTCAAACAGAAACACCTAAAATGGCACAGGTTGCAAAGTGTGGGCAGCTGAGCCCTAGTCCTCACAGGCAGTGATGCCAGCAGGTGACTCAGCCAACCAGCCGCTAAGGACACAATTCAGCTCAATAAATGTTGGGTTCCAGCCCAATTGCACACAAGACATTGAGGCACATGAGGTGCAAGAACCTTGGGGGATGCACAGCCTTCTGGGACAGCCACTAGGTGCTATGCCATGTGTGACAGAGCATCTAAAATGATGATGTATGTCTATACTGAATCAACTGATTAATATTTAGATGGCTATTTTAGGATGAACTGAATCATTCCCCAAGCTCTGGTGGTTGTTTTGACTTAATTACCACTGGCTATAACAATAGACCATATGCAGGTGCCTGCTTGTGAACATGGTTGGGAAATCCCACCCTAATTGACTATACCTGCCTATGTGGATATCAAATGGGCAAATTATGACTACTCACATGTCTACTTCAATTGAAAACTAATTGGAGATTAGTGTGACCTGAAGGCAGAAGTCAGAAGGGGGAGCAGAGGAGACACAACCTGGGAAATGCAGAAACCAGAACTGGGTAAATGTGACTGGAGAATCTTTGTCTAAAGACATAGGAAACCTGTTGCCTAAATTAAGCTAGAGAACAGCACTGGTGGGCAGAACACCCAGGAACTAACAGTAAGGCTCAAAAGTGTAGGATATGAAACTAGAAAGTGTTAAGATAATAGAGATATGCCCCACTTGTCATCCAAATTGTAACACAGATATTGAAAAGTATGCAGTGATGAGGAGCAGCAGAAATGAAGAAAAATGTCATGGAGGAGTACTGTAAAAATGCAAGAAATATGGCTGAAAGAAATACGAAGAGAAAATATGGGGGAAGAAGAATCTGTTTGAGTCAAACTCAGTTCAGAGAAGGACAGCTGAAAAGGTTTTTTGCAGAATGTTGCTATGCGTCTGACAATTTCTTATATTTAGAAATGTACAGAGATTGCAGTATTGTTAGGGAGAAATACTGTCAGATACTTCAGTGGTATAGTATAGCGTAGCAGGATGACCACATTTTTTACAGTTTGGCCTTAGACTGTGTGTGACTCATAATCCTACGTTGTTCCTAGATAATATGAAAATTATTGTTACATTAGCTGGTGATGTTGCTCATAATTTGATTACATTTAATCAGTCTCTGTAAGTGGATAGGCTAAAAAGAAAAGCCTCCAAGTAGTTTTCTAAATACGTTACTGCTAATATTTCTAGATGGCAAACTTTGATAAATTAGGGGAAGTAAATGGTGAAGTGGATTGGATTTGCATTGGATTGGTGGTGAGCCCAAAGTCATGAGTGCCAGGAAAGCATAGAATTTCCTCAATCAACAGAACAAAATTTATTTGGACCTTAAATCTCCAGTGATGGAAGGAAACTTGTCTGAAAGGGCTTCTTAAGGAGAATTGCAGGGTGTGAGGAGGAGGAGAAATGACAAAAATGTCAGAGCTGAGAAGCAATTTTTTAATGCTTTAGTAAAATAGTTTTCTAGTACTACATTCTTTTCAACTTTGAATTTCTTTGTTACCACTCCGCATGCCTTAAATTAAATAAAGGAGAATAGAAGAATGAGGGGAGGCCATTGTTGAGAAATGTTCTTGAGAGAGCTCTTAAGCCATATTTTCCATTTGCTGTACCACGGAACAGGGAGTAAATACGAATAAATGGCACCAGCAAATGTCTGAGGAACCCTGCAAAGCAGAAATGATATTTTCCCAAGGCAATATGTAGCTGCCAGTGTAAGCCTTTTCTGTATCTCTCCCTGGACTCGTCATGTGCTACAGAAGGCTCGGACAGAGAGAGGATGGAAGTGAGGAGTATCTGCTGCCTGGGACTCATTCCCACAGCAGAAGGATGTCAAGAGCTGGTGGTGAAAACAGTTTGACATTATGTGTTTTCTCATGATTCATGGAGACATTCACAGAAACATGTTTGCTAGAACTCCAGATGTGTGAGATGACCTGAGGGAACACCAAAATATCCAAGCCCAGAATATACTGCCCAGCCATCCACTGGCTTGAGAATGCTGTACTACCCTATGCCAGGCCAGGCATTGCAGTCCATGCTACAGATCCTCCCTGGTCACCACTTCTGTCTGGATGTTTGCCAGGGTTTTTTAATGAGGGGAAGGGAGGAAAGTAAAACCTTTAGAGGTAGAAGATGAAAAATTCTTATTAGCACTCACAGCCTGCTCTGTGTTTTGAGATATCAGGTTGTCTGGGAAGCCCAGAGAGACAGATGTTCTCTCCTGCTTTGTATTTGCACAACACTTACCAGTGAGAATGACTAGCTCCTATTAGGGACATTTGGGAATAAGACAGTACAAATGAGACTCTTAACTCTTCCTCAGACAAATGCATCATCGCTTAGTGGTTACTGGAATCCAAAGTGTGCTTCAAAAGAAAAAACACCACAAAAACCATTCCCCATAAAAGCGAAATACTGATTTTGCTTTAAGAAACCTTGAGGGTAATATGTTTCCTTTGCCTAAAGGAAATCTCTTGGCTATAATGTAATTTCTGATCTTATTATGTACTTTCCCCACTAATTATTACTATTCCTTCTCAGTTTGGACTTTAATTATAAAATATCAATTACAACTTCTGCATGTTTATTGGATGGAAAGCCTATCCGCTCCAACAATTATCTGGAGTACTACACTGAATTCAAGCTCAAAGCTCTATCTTTTTAGAAGGAAAAAATAATATGAAAACCTGCCAGTCCCTGACTGACCACAGAAGACAATGCCTTCATAACAGTTTTGATAATAAACTATGAAAATTGACTTCTGAATATCAATTAAGGTGTTTTCCACAGCAATTCTTCACGTTTGCTAAATTTTTTTAACAGTTATTTTTATTAAAGGTATGAAAAACTATTTAAAAAGGTAATTGCATAGCTTTCAGCATGGGAAAAGGCTGAGATGGAACATTTTTATTACACAGATTTGAATGTGTTTGATTCAACTATTTCACTGCTTCATCAAGTGCAGTTGCTGGCCCCTGCTACTGCTGCTGGGCTACACTGTCCAGGAAATGTCCGGATTCATGTTCTGGGGATGAATGGCTGAAAGAGCTCCAGGGCAATTTTGTATTTTAAACAGCAGTCTGGCTTCATTATAGAAACACACAGGAGTATAGCACCATTCACTTCAGAGGTGGTGTTTTTGCATTTGCATTGACAAGGAATATCATCCTTGCTGGCTGGCTTTTGCAGTGCTTGGGATAAAGCATTGCATTTCCAGACTGCTGGCTGCAGTAAGACTATTCTTGCAGTAAACCATGTCAGCATGAATAAGGATGGCATGAGCTAGTCCTACATTGAATGTCTGGAGGGTTGGAAACCTCCATGCAAACCTCAGTGCACCACCTCTCCTTGCTAAGTCTGTTTTCTGCCACAACACTATTAAGTGTGGTCAATTGTAATTAATTTACCTGAGCTGATTTTGCTGCAGTGTGCTTGATACAGTAAGAAATCAGAGTTGGAAAAACATACCAGCATTGTCAGAGACGTGCTGGTGATGGGTGAAGGTGGGGCTGGGTGGGGAAGTATCCCACCTTTGGTGGATTTTCCTGTAGCAATAGCTGAATGTGCCTTCCTCTTCCGTCTGCTTGATCTCACACAATCCATATTCATATGTGTTTTGCATCCAGCATCTCTTTTCCAGAGTGCTTGTGCCCCATGCCTCCAGTGAGAACTTGCCCTCAAGTTGTTCTTGCTGTTCCTGCCTTTCTACTCCAAAAGGCACCTCCCTGGCCAGCTCCTCCTTCCTCATTTTTTTGAGCTTTTGCTGTCTCATCAGTGAAACTCCAGATCAATAGCCAGTCATGTTGGGTAGAGCTGTGACAAAGTGAGCAAGGCTCTTCAACCATGATGCTGCACCCTAATGAAGTCTTTGATGCCATGCCAAGATCCTTTCTGCCCTTTGTCTTCCTCTTTCTCCTTCCTCTGTACTTAACTGTCTTATGACTTCTAACAGATGGCCAGGAGTGCTTCTTCTCAGGCTCCCTCTTTACCCCTGCAGGCAGGAAGGCAGCCATGGTCCCTCCTGTTGGGGCTGGGTCTGCTGCTGAGATGTTGAAACACCACCAGGTGCTCCTGTGCCCTGCCTTGGGACTTGCCTTTGGCACTTCCTACCAAAGTCCCTAAACTCTTCTGGTCTATGAGAAGGAAGAGAAAGAGAAAAGGGAAGAAAGACGGATGATGAGGAAGAACAACGCATCAAGTGGAAGTTTTGGGTAAAAAAAAGAGTAGTTGGACTGAGAGCTGCAGAACAGTCCAACAGGCAGGTTGGGAGGCCTGGCATGGACACAGTTTAGACACCATACTGCTCAACTCTTCCAACACACATGAGACTTCCACCCCTTCTCAGGGGTACCAGATAATATGGGTTTGTGAGTCAGTTTTTAGTGGCTGACAACAGAGAAACCACTTGTAGGGTTTGTTCTGTAAAACATTTGCAGCTGCTACTTCAGCCAAGTATTAATTTTAATACACAGTGTCATATGAAAACATTCATATAAAAAAAAAATTGATAATCTAGATCCACACAGCGTTAGCAGAGAGCAGAGTTTACGTGAGAGAGGTTGGCTGAATATGCTCTTTAACAGTGCAAGCTCTTGAGCGTTGCAAAGCTGATGGTCATGTTGCCTAGCAGACCAGGGAGATGCCAGACGAATTGCTCAGCAAATGGCTGTATACGGATGGTGACATTTCACCAAGCAGTTAGATGAGAAGTATTTGTGGATAGGAGCCACCTTTTTTTTTGCTCTCTGTTTGTACATCTCTTAGCACAGTGAAATCCTGGCCTTTTTTGTGGGTGGCAAAATGTTTCTGTGCTACAAATGAATAACAAAAAGCATAGCAGGAGGAGCTGATTATAGGCTTTCCTATGAAATGTATGAATGCATTTGGCTGACAACATACATCATAATTGTATCATACCTTCTTGTATGTCTTTAGCATTGCTGCCAATTAATGCTTTTCAGTGCCTGCACTTGTCCTTAGGTGTCACGTTGTCATGGGGGCAGTGAGGCTGTTTGCCACCAGTCAGCCTGATACCACACCAGGGTGAGCCACACCAGAACTTGGTGTGCTGCACATGTATTTGCCATACTCAGCTGAATGGGACCACGACGAGCTGTATGTAGCACGCAGCTGGAATCTGGTACTGTTATTGCCATGCCCAGCTCAAGTGACAGACAGGAGAAATCTCTCTGTCTTGGCAAGTAACTGGCATTCTTACGATTGTTTGCAACATGCTGTTGGTGATGAATAAATGAGTGCGGGTACAAACATGCTTCTGAGTTCGTGACTGGACTGCACCCTTTGTAGACATGTTTCTGCCTGAACAGGGACACAGCAGTGACTGCAGCATCTTGCTGTTGCTCCCGTCTATCACATTCTCTGGATCAGTTTTTGTGGGTCATGGGAATAGTCTGATGAGTTACTGTGCTTCAATCTGTGTATTTTAGTATTCCACAACTAGTCACCTCACAGCTTTATCTAAAGACAACAGGGATGTCTAACAGCTTTCTACCAGTACTCCTGCTCTTGACATTTCTTTGCCTTTCCGTCCCTCACGCTGCTTCTCTGCTCAGTCACACTGAATTCAATCTGTTTGCCCTCATCTGCACAGAAACCTCAGCAGCCACAGACCCCAGGGTCTGAGGGTGATTGTGCTTTTGCCTTCTGTTCTTGGGAATAGTACAAATGGTATCCATATTCCTCTGCTCCCCTGCAGTCTAATTTGTCTGACATCAGCTATGCTTTCAAAACCACAGTTACAGAAATCACTGAGTTGTGAAAAATAGAGCTGGGTCTTCCTTAGATGATTTCCTGTTCTTTGACTAACCCTTTTGAAAACAAGCTTGCATCTGTTTGCCTGTACAAGATCCTCATTATCCTCAAAAATCTCCCATACCTTGCCTGTTCATACCTGTGATTTAGTTCATGTTCCCCTCTATCTTCATTGCTTGCTTGCCAGTATGTTTTTGCGACTCCTTACCCTCACTCTGATGATGAACCCCCGCCTGAAGTGTGGCAATTAGTTTGGAAAAGCTGCAGTGTACGATGGACCCAACCCAGGGAATCTGATGTCAGACTTCCTGATATTGTTCCACAAACATGATTGCAAAACTAATTTTGAGGATTCACTTTTACAGATAATAAGAATATAAAATAAATGAAAAAATGCTGAGGAAGATCAGAGTGACAGACCCTCTTGCCCAGCACACTGTTTATGGTGGTGGCATTGGGAAATGCTAATCTGATGGTACACGTGAAGCTGGCCACCTTCTGTAGTCTATTTTCGTCATAGTCCATCAGTATTAAATATCTATGATCAGAGTAGAAAAAAATACTGTCTGTGAGGATATTAATTTCCTCTAGAAAAAATGCTGGTATGTTCCATAACTGGTAACTCTCTACTTTAGGGAAGATGAGAAGTGCTCATCTGTGACTACTTCCAAATTAAGGATGAGAGTGACTTCCAACTAATCATACCTGCTCCACTGGGAATGCAGCATGTGGTAGAGACAGACACATCACAGACTCTCCAGAGATAGACCTGATACTGTCTTAAAACTACTTAGGATTTTTCATTCCTATGAAGCTGTTCTATTACTCTAGTTGTCATCGACTTCTCTCTTATTTCCTTGCCAAATTTATGACCAGCAGCAGGTGCTGACCTATTTCTTTTTCACTTAGTCTTCCCTTACTGGTGTTTCACAGCCCAGCACAGAAAGCAGTCTTCCCCTTTCAGCTTCCACTTTGATGGGCTAACTGAGGCAGGCTCTTGAAGTCTTAGTATTTTTCTCTGGATAATATGTATTACACTTCCCTGCCCTTTCTTATAGTAAAGATTTATTCCTGTCTGGAATGTTTTTCAAATTAGCCTTAATCCAGTTATGCCAGAGTTTAAGGGTTGGGTGAAAATGACAAGCTCACTTCACGCAGGCTGTATCAAAAAAACACTTCAGAGGAACTGTTTTTAATTACTAGCTTTGGCGAGATTTGAATTATCAAGCTGTTTGTCTCCAGTAAACAGCATCAGTCAGATTTTTAGGTCACATAAAAATGGGTGAGTCAGGAATTCACAGTTACAAAAATGCACCAAGCAACAGAAAACCCAGACAGTCTCATGAGGATTCCCTCACCTTGGGTGGAAGTCTTGTGCAAACCACTGGGGCTTTTCTGATCTGTTTTTCTTAAGCTGCAGCTGCATTCAGCACAACACAGAAAAAAAACCATGACCTACTCCCCAAGGCCCATTCCTTTTCAAGCCTCAACCTCTCCACCACTTCTGTGCTCCACAGAGGATCACAGCCTTTGGGGTAGGTTCAGCTCTACAGGGTCATAACCAAACTAAGGAAAAAAAATGGAAAAGTTTTCCATTTCAGTGATCAGATCTTGACCAATATTCATTAATACTGTCAACCTAGAAATCCCAGATCACAGTTTGCAGGCAAGTATGTTCTGAATGCAAGATCTTGGATGGAGAGAGCATAGGAGACAGTGTAGATCTCAGGGATTTTTTAATCAGTTTTCTGTGGAAGGTTTTAGTGCTGCAAAGCTTGAGATGCACTATCAGGAACAGTGGGAACCCCACTTCAGCAAGGCTGTGAGAGAATGGCTACAGAGGGAGAGAGAAACCAACATAAATCAGGAGAGATATTTTCTGAGAAAAAATACCTCTTCTGAAAAAGCTTGTGCACAAGGATCAGAAAGTTCAGTCTTCATAAAATAAAGATCCTTTGTTTCCAATAAGTGCATGTTTTCAGAAAGGTTCATAGGCACACAAAAGCATACCACAGCTGGCTTTAGCAGTGTGTCATAGCACAGCATAAAAGCAAAGAAGAAAAGGTAAATTTTTTTAAACATTAAGTGTCTGCTCCAGGAAGTTATCTGTCAGCACTTTCCTAAACTTCTATTTCCAAAGAAACAAGGAAGTTCATTGGTCAAAAATACTTAACACTGCCTTCAAAGTCACAATACCTAAAGCCTGCTTTGTTTTTTTTTTTTTTTTTTAATTTGGTATGGAGATGTGGGTATGGTGTGGACAATGCAGTTAATCTCTTTGTCAACATTCAGCATACATCTCTCTTTTCTAGATCCATTCTCAACTGTGACACACGTCACATAACACAGCTATGAGTTAATCTTTGACTCTTTTCTTGAACAGCAGTTGTTCATTTCATTTTACGAAAATTCACTGACCTCAGAGTTTTCCAAAACCAGTATAATCTGGGTATAACATTTTAAGGCACACCTACATTTGCTGATTTAATCTGCAGAAAGGTAACTAGCTATTAACACTCTAACCACCTCCATTTCAAGCATATTTATTCCCATCCTCATTTTCTTGTGCAGCTTATACAAGCTTTAGGATACTGGGGTTGGTCTTTGATCCTTACATGTGAGAAAAGTTGGTCACCTTTCAAGAGTTACAATACATATTAGGAATCTTTCAAAAATTATAACCTTGGAGTGTTTTAATGCCTGACCTGGAAGAATTAGCTGGGAAGTGAAAGTGTGGATTCTGCAAATCTACCATTTTTTGTCCACTGCAAGGCGGCAGCTAAGAGTGGGCAGGGAATGCAATGGAAGTTTTCTGTCCTTAGGAGCCTAGCAGCTTCCCAGAGAGTCCATGTCACGCATGTACGTATATATATTTATGTCTGTATGTATGGGTTTGTATATATATATATTTATATGCATATGCATATCTATGTTAGAGAGAGAAAGGGAGAGAGAGAGAGAAAGATTTTGGTACAGAAAGAGCAAGGAAAACTTCACCCTTCCAAAAGAATTATGACTTTCAAAAACCCCATAAAAGGAACCTCCTGTGGTTTATAGCCCCACTTCTGGACTCTTCATACACTGAGGAGGTAAAAAAACCAAAACCCAAACACATTGATACATGATCTCTGTAAATGAAGGTAGTTATCAGATTAATGTCTATGTAAGAGACACATTATTGCTTCTTAACAGCAACGGTGTGGCAATTCTAATTACTTCTGTGGATCTTACAACACTTTTTTTGAACAGAACAATTAGTTTAATTCCACATTGTTTTCAAAGTGGCTGAACATTCATCTGACTCTAAATGCCAACAAGGGTTAAAGGGTCTCAGCCGTTCTCTCTGAATGAAGGAAGGCCATATGACATTGGGGCCAGTGCAGCCCCAATGAGTTCATCTGCTGCTCCACCCAAAAACTGGCTGCAAAGCCCAAAAGCAACTTGCTGCTCTCCAGCTCTCTGAGTAAAACACGGATGGGGAGTGAGGGTGGGGGAAAGGAAATGCTCTGTGGGATTGGAGCTCAGTCCAGGGGCAGAGTGTCTCTCAGTTCTGGTGATGATGGATTTGACTGCTCTTGGAAATGCAGTGGAAAAGCAGTGCCTCATTGAGTTGGCTGGGAAGCCCATGTAGGCAATCATGGGGAGAAAATAAATCAAAAATTAGCCCGGGATTTTTTCAGGTAACAGATTTGCAACTGCAAACAGGCAGGGGTTTGTTGTGCTTTTGTAAGGCAGTGGTAGCCCTGCTGAAGCTGAGGAAGGGTAGGAGGCAGGGCAAGGACAGATGTCACTCTGAGGTTTAATTTCTTAAAGGCAGAGATGACCAAAAGGGAGCTGCATAGGGGAAGAAGATAGGCCTTTTGGACTATGCTTCTGAAGTAAACGTGGAGAATGGAGTAAAGGAATGGAATAATTATGTCCCTCAGAATGACAGTTCCTCATCTGGGACAGTAAAGGCTGAGGAGGAAGGATGTGAGTGTTTGAGGTAGTAGAAAGCCCTGGGAGGAAGGTATGGGACTTGAAGGAAGGTGTGGGATTTGTAGCTAGATGATGGCTTCAGGAGCAAAGCTGGGATATTACACGAGCACAATATGAGCTTTCCCACAAGCTGTTCCACAGGCTTCAGAGACCATCCAAGGAAGAGTATTTCTCACTCACTCTCTGCTGCTCACATTTTACAGTCAGTGTCCATAACTTTGCAGCTTGCAGGACTTAATCAAAGATTTTAATTCTCATCTTCCATGGCAGTGAATAAGGGTATGATATTTTGAGAACACATGGTTTATTTTGCCAGGTCTATGCTAGATGCTTGACATGTGACAGGGTAATGGAACTGTGTAATTAAGTCCTGAGTTCTGTAATCACCTCAGACTTCAGTTTATAAATCACTTACACCCTATTGCCTCGTGCTGGAAGGGAAAGGAGTTTGTGCATTGACCTTCCATGCTGCTTCTGCAATTGCTCAGCCTCACTGATCTCTCTGGAAGTTGCAAGGGACTTGCTGGAAAATCCAGCTACTGTAGACACAGGCAAAGAGGCTGGAGAGCAAGAATAAAGACCTGCACGTCCGTCCTGCATTCAGTGTGAATCAGTGCTATTCATGTGTGCCTGCCCTTTCCCACAAACCTTCATTACACTTGCATGAGTGTATCTGAACAGAAGATCTCAGGAAGAAACGGGGTGTGCCTATTCATTCATACCAGCAGCAGCAGCAATAATGAGGCAATCAAACACAACGTGCAGTGGCAGCAGTGCCCGCTTGCAGGTGTGCTGTTAGAGGTGAACACACAGAGTGTGCTGCAGCCACCCAGGACTCTGCTGTGAAAAGATGTCATTTCACTGCATGCTGTTCCAAGCAAAGCAGCCTGGAGAAACAACCCAGCCTTTCTACACTGCTGCGCTTGCAGGTTCTGTGAGTGGGTTTCCACATGAAGACCCTGTCACTTCTTCCATTACCAATGCTCTGCTTTGTAATAGTAGCAGGAAATGAGTCTGCCTATACTGTACACTTCCCTGCCCCTGTTCTGAGCTAAGGGTGCCCACATCCCTACCCATGCCCCTGATGTGACATAGGACTCCTACTCCCTTTCTGCATGCCCTTTCTGAGCCAGCTTTATTTGTCACTGCTTGTTTATTTTTCTACTGAAACAGCTGGTTATTTCTGAATAATGAGTAATGAGTGTCATTGTAAGGAGGGATAGCCTTGCTGGAGCTTTTCTTGTCTGGAGAGTCCCTACATGTGGTCCAGATGCTCAGCTAGGAAGGCATCAGCTGCTTCCTAATCAGCACAGCAGAGATCCCCGCAATTCAAATGGGCAGGACCAAAAAAGGAAGAAGACAGGAGGATCTCAACATGTCAAACTCCTGAGCAGCTTTGAAGGACCCATGAGTGAGGGCAACTGTTTCACAGCTTTGGCATGAATCAGCCATTTCCTAGTCACTGCCAGTTTATTTGCTTTCTTGGTGCATTTGGTGTGCAGCAGCCAGGAAATCATTCTGCAGAGGCACCATCTTCCTCCTGTACTCTGCAATGCATCCCTGAAACCACCATCTTTTCACCATGTTGGGACATGTCAGTCCTCAAAATCTCCTCCAGCATGCCTTGGACTCTCAAATGGATCTGTGTAGGATGCATTCTTATTCTCTTCCCCCTGGTGCCAATGTTCAGAGCTGAATTAGGTGAGAGGGAGAGTATCTGGATGGTGGTTCCTCACACAAATCTTTCATGCTGGATTACTGAGGAGGCCAGAACATGATCCCGAAAGAGACCAGTAGTGGAATGGTGTTGCTGTCAGCCATGCTCACAGTGGAGCAGGACTCATGGAGCCAATGGATCTACCACTGCCCTTCCTGTACCCTGCAATGAAGGAGTCATACTCCAATCCAGATATTTCATCTGCTGAAACATTTCTCTTATTTATTAAGCCACTTGCTTGTTTTGTGGGTTGCAGTAGTAGAGCAATGATGAGATCTCCATGTGGACACTGAGAAGAGATACTGAATAAGGCCAAAGGCTCACAGAACTTCAGGACCTGAAAGTGGATGAAGCACCTGATGCCCGTGTGGGTTTTCAGCAACAAAAACTGCTGATGTGTACAAGCTTTGCTGCCTTCCTGAAGCAGCACATCTTGGAGTTTTGTACTTGCCTTGCAGTCTGTTCCTTCTGTTAGCAAACCTGCTGAAAGAGAAGCCTGTCACAAGCCCTTAGTTATAACAAGGCTGCATTCCTACCTTCGGTGTTATTAATACATCAGTAAAGATTACTTGTAATGTTTTTCACTTCTGTAACGTGTTCTATCCGGGGAATCTCAGAACATTTTGCAAACATTAATTAATAAGACTTGCAACACCACTGTTTACTAGTTAAGTGTTGGAGTTTCCGCCTGCTCAAGATGTTCCATCTTCCACATCCAGAAGAACCTATGTCAGGACATGTGCAGCAGATGGACGTGGTAATAAAATGTTCACACTGCCCAAATCCCTTGTTTGTACTGTGGCATCAAATTACGTGCTTCAGAAAAACAATCTGATCCTAGAACTGAGATGCTTGGATAATGAGAGTACTATGTGTGTTGTAACAGCTGCCTTAAAAAACAAGTGAATGAGTTGGTGGCTAAATTCAGATTAGGGTTGTGCTGGATGGAAAGGGGTTTGGCTTTATGGAATTTATAAACCTTGTTTTCCATGGGCTTGTGTTGTCTAAATTTAAACAATTTTTTTTCTTCAATTGATGTGATAGTAATAGGAATTTTAACTGCTTTTATCAAGAAATACAATTTGAAAAGGTTGAACTCATTCTTATCTGCCATATTTCTTTAATGGCATCTTGTTTTTTCAGACATCTCCATTCCTCTTGTTTGTGTTTGCAGACCTTCTGTTCACATGCTTATGTAGATGTGATTTCTCTGATACAATTACAGAGACCAGCCTGGTTGCTATTATTTTTCAGCATGTTCCTTTATTAGTGTTCACCCTCCAAACTCAGTACCAAAATATTTTCCCAAAAAGGATATCAAGACTGCCAGAATTATCCTATTTGGTTCTTGACTCTCAAACTTTTAAGTGATATCTTAAAGGCAATTCCTCTTGTGGTCCTGCGTTTATTTTCTCGCCAATTACTTTTGTGCATTTCTGTATTTCTGTGCTGAATTAATGTAATGCCAGACAATCTAAAAAAAGCCAGATAACTATCTGTGGAATGATAAATAAATCTGCCACATATAATCTGAGACTAGGCTTTAAAAAAAAAGCATTACCAGCATCTGACACAGAGGGAGAAAAACATACTGCTGCTGTTGTTATTGCTTTTGAAACCATTTTTTGCTGTTCCTAATTACTTTGAGTTTGTCTAGGTTTTGCTAATGCCCCATATCAGACTACTTCTATGAGTGAAAAAAAAAGACCATTTCTTATGCCTGTCAGTGTTTCCCAGCAAAATATCGGTTCTCCTCCCCTTTTCTATCCTTCTCAAGAGCCACTGTTTCTGAAGAGTAAGTATTGCTGAAACTGATTTGCTTTAAGTGAGAAAGTCCTACTATAGGAGGAACTGCCATACCACAGAAGGGCCACAAAGTTGAACTGTATTGGAATTCTGATTGCTTTATCCCTTTTACATCCTTGACAACAGTGGGGGCAGTAGCAAGAGAGTCAGTGCTCTTATCCAAGCTCAGCAATACAACATCCCACAACAGCAGTAGGGTAATAGAAGCGCTGTGATGAATTGATGAGTTCATTAGTCTACAATCAATGGATAAAACTTCATAGTAGAATAGACCTCACAGGAGCCAAGTACCAGTGCTTTAATTGCAGCAGGTGCTCAGTGCCAGGGTATGTATTAAAAAGAAAAATCAAATCTTTCAGTGGAATAAAAAATCCCTAGAATCAAGCAGACTACAAGAACAAAGGACAAGGTGCCAAGAGAGAAAAGAAAGAAAAGTGAACACTCTAACTACTATGCATATTTCCAGCAAACTGGAGCTGTATTTCTGAAAGCTGAGTGTGTTGCCTGTTTTCTGGCCTCTATTGCAGTAATATCTGAGTACATGCAATCTGAAATATGCTTATCCCCACAGCACTTTTGTGAGGCCAGGGAAGCTCTCTTAACACCTTTCATGGGCAGAGAAGTGACAGCTCAGAGGCGCAAGTGTGTCCAGGCACTTCATCTCTGCTGGGCCAAGCGGGGAGACAGAGTGCAAGGGATCGGGTGGGAAGGAGTGGGAAGGGACGGGAAGGAGCCCAGTCCCACTGGCCCTTTCCTGCCTCTTAGCACAAACACACTGCTCATTTGCAGGCACTGCCATTTTGGGAGCAGGATGTGAAAATGAGCTGTCAATCTTCTTCTCCTGCAGGGATTTCAATTGTGTCTGCAGTAGTTCTCCTTCACAAGCTGTTCTTGGCAGACAGAGAATCAGGCTGTAATTTTAGTGAGCTGCACCTTCTTCCGGTACCTACAGCTGGGCTTCTGTCCTCACTTCTAGGAGCCACTTTGCATCACGGCTCTCTTTTCATCAGGTGTACACACAACAGGATCCTCACCTCAGCAGGCTGCAGCTGTAACACAGACTCCAGGCAACTCTAGCAGGAAAATATACACCTTTTGCACACTTGGTGCAGGTGAAGAACGTGTCTCCTGGAGGCTTTCAGACCCCCACTGGTATGGTGGAACAATATAAACCAAGTGGGGAAAGAGGGCATCGTGTGGGTGCTACAGCACCAGGCTACAGAAAAAAGAGCAATAAGTACCATCAGGTCAGGAATTTGTGGGTTTGTGGTCTATTAGACATGCTAAATATGATTTGAGATGTGATCATTCTAGCATTTGAGACAAAATCTGTTCTCAGTTATTCAGTTTTCCCTCTACTGAAGTTCTGGGGTGCCCAAATGCTGGTGTAGTTGTACGAAAATGGACAAACCTAGTCCTGATTTTAATCAGTCCACACACCACTTACTTCAACAGCGGTTATGTAGTTTATATGAGAATTGATTATTTCCTGTTGCACACAGTCAAGTTCCCAAAGAAATATGCAGTAAAAACATGCTTAGAGAAGTTAAAGGGAACAGGCTAAAAACAAGTGTCCTCAGCAATGTCCCTGGCCAACAAAAATGAGGCTGACTACAGTGCCTTCAGTATGAATGCAGGAGAAGATATTTACATAAATGAGAGCAAACCTGTTTGAAAAAGACTGTGATAAATATGCATATCTGATGGGGTATCTACATACATATGATTTTGGGCTTGTTTTTACATATGTGTGGGGAGACTAATGTGCTTACAGAAAGGGAGATAAGAGTATGTATTAATATATCAACAATATTGCAGTGTATATATGTGAATTTCAGTGATTTTAAATACATCCAAATATAAACACACACGCACAATGTGGGACACTGTGATACTTATGAAGATACCTGTTCCTGTGGTCATGATAATCTTTGTAGTGGAACTGCATAGTGAGAATATTTTGTAAGAATTAAGATTGAAGTTTTCTGTATTTCAGACTTCAGAGATCTATTCAATTTACCATAAACTGGCAATTTTCCCTAATAAAGTTGGAAATGAGCTGCTTATGACTGATCTCTAGCTCCTCATGTGGTGTGTCTACATGTCACACTCCTGTACCCTTTAGAGCTGCCATCCCCTTACCTGTGGGCACCCGTGCTCTGCCCCGGGATATGTGTCTCAGCTCTCTTAGCAGGAGGCTGCAGTGGAAGCACATATGATGTCTCCATGGGTAAAAAAAGGCATTTCATACATGGTTGAGATAATAAGTTACCCCATAAAGCCCCTTAAGAGTCTGACACACCTGGTTTTGTAGCCTTTACTAGTGATACTAGGTCTCTTTTCATCTTTGGCTTCATATGACTAAAGAACTGGAGAGCTCAAGTTTTTACTGCTGTGGGAAGAAAAGAGGAGAACAAAGGTTATGATGATCCAGGCAGAGAGGACTTGTGCTTTTCTTTGCCACAGGCTCTGCTTTTCATCATCAGAGGGTCACTTATACCAGTGTTTTCAACATGTGGCTACTGGTTCCTGGTACTGAATGTAGGACAATTCATTTCAGTGCTCGGGCTTCAACACCTGTCTTTGTCAGCCTGGTCTGAATAGTTTGTCCTTAACACTCAGTGCTGCTTATAATGTTAAGAAGGCTTTGGATACACCATCAAAGGTGAGACACAGTTTCAGTAAGAGAGGCGCTTCATGCACAGAGTAGCTGCGATCAGCAACTACTGTATTACTTTATATGCACTGTGCATATGCTGAATATTATCCTCTGCAAATTCTGTTTTTGTGAGACTGCTGTGAGTGATTGTTCCTTTGTGCAAAGTGTCCTGGGAGAGCACAGCTATAGCTCACTATTGTCTCTTTCTTCCATTGTAGTTGGAGTTCATTTTGTACTTTCTTGAGCTGATAACTCTGCACCACTGTTGGTCCAATACAGATAGGGCAGAGACGAAAAAAGGCTTGGGATCAGCTCTACTTTCTGTAGCATCCTACTGCATTTTATCAGTTCGCTGTTAACAATAGCTGAAGGCAAGGCCTAACGATATGCTGTTATTAGGAAGAATGAATCTGAATGTGTGAGGGAGAATATCATAAAACAGAAACAAAAATAGGGGCAATAATATGAATGTTTTATCTGCCATGAATCTGTTGAAAGATAATGGGTTGCTATTGAACAGCCTAATGAGAATGAATAAAATATGTATGTCATATAAATAAAGGGAATAATTGCCAAGGGCTGGGGGTCTGAAATGGAGCAGGAAGTAGCTTCTGTTCGACTTTACAAGAAAATGCTGATACATGAGTTGCTTTCTGCATGGCTGACAGAAATTCTTTTCAGGAGCCCAGAATTACCAGCAAAGCCTCTGCTGGCAGCTGGACATGGGTCAAAGGTAACAAGGATTTGCAGGACTGTGGCTTGGGGGCTTGTGAGCTATTTAACATTCAGAAATAGGAATGAACAGAAGGGAAGCCCTGGATACCAACAGCTAGAATAAGAAAATCTTGCTCTTTCTTTTCTTTTCTTTTCTCTCTTTTTTTTTTCTTTTTTAAGGACATAAGTGGTAACATTTTCATTAGAACACCACAAAACAGATTATATTTTACCAGCAGGACAGTGCTTTAGTACTCTCAAGGTAGATGGTAATAGGAGAGTGAGCCCTAGAGACAAAAGAAAATCTTCCTACAGGAAATTAAACCCAAGCTTTGCAAATAAGAACAATAGCCTACAATCCAGGTAAAACTACAGACACAAATGAATGAATATAAAATGAACATTAGCAGAGCCTGAAGCAGTGACACCTCAAAATACAAAAGAGAGGAGAGTGGCTTCACAGCACCTACTGAAATGAATTTATAACAATATGCATACTAATGAACCTGAAACGCCACTTAGTTTTTGCATCCATTATTCATTGTTCAGCTTTATAGGAAAGGCAGCTGTACAATGGAACGATTACGGGGAGCATCGCTGGGCGTGGGATGATAACAGGGAGGAAATAGGAGCAGCATCTGTTCCTTCACCCCGATCCCCTTGCATGAAAATTACCATGGCATTGGAAAAGGAAAAGGTTGCAAGGAGAGAAACCAGATGAGAGGCTCAAGATGTTTCAGAGGGTTTTTTTATTTTCCCCCCTGCAATCTATGGGATCACTGTCCCTGAAGGAGCAGGAGGGGCCAGAGATTAAAAGAAACACTGTAGAAGAGCCTGTGCTCTCCCTCAGTTGTCTGAACATGTTTTTTGGGGCTGATATATTCTTCTGAAAGCAGAAACTGTTGATGATTAAAGGGCCTTATAAAAGAGAAACAATATAGATAACAAGTGGAGCCTGTTCAGACAGCCAAAGCTGTGAAAGCTCCTGGGCACAGGGAAGCTGAAGGGAAGTATTTAAAAAGAAAGAGACGGAGGCAGCAGTGGTAGTCTGAGTATCCCATGTTCTTCTGTGGTCCCTGTCCCTTTATGTCCTCACAGGCAAAGGCTTTCCTGAATCAGATTTCTCAGCCACCTGCAGCACTGTGTGCCATGCTGAATCTGACCTGCTAGTGAGATCACACCATCAGCCAAGACAGACCTAGAATGAATTCATTCCAGTGAATTAGGTCTTTTTCAGTCCTAGGCAAATTTGAAGAAGAACTATTTATAAATCTATAAATAATAATAATATAAATATATTTCAAAGTTCCTAATGATTCCCCTAAACTGGGTGCTCTTCACATTTTATTTTCTGGGTATCCAGGTCCACAATAAAAGCACAGGGGCTGATGCAGACCTGCTGGGATAACAGATACCTTTTCTGCACTCCACTGGCTTTATTTGCGCCCCTTTGAGCAGACTGCAGCTGGCATGGGACTAAGTCTTATACACTGAGAGCTTATTTTGCATAAATACACTGGAAAAAGAATGGCTGAGGTTGGAAGCATTCTCTGGAGGTCATTTGCTCCACCCTTCCACAAAAGATGGAGCACAGGCTGCTTCAACCGTGAGCACCACGAGGTTTCAGGAACTGTGTTCATATTTCCATATAAATATGCAAAATATGCTGCACATTTATGTCTTTTGATGTAGAATCTGTGGCTAAATTACAAAATTTATCAGGGAATACATGATTTTTACCTCTCAAACTGCAGTGAAAGCACGTAGGACAAATAGATTCCTTGAAATCATAGGAGCTTTTGCTGACTTTTGCATTTAGTGTATCTTAAAACCTGAGAAAGCATGATTTTGAGTGCTACAGCTTCTGCAGTCACACTCAGAGGGTTCATGGAAATTATAGCATCTACTGGTATAGGCATCACAGTTAATAATCTACCAGAGGTGAAAGTCTTAGGCAATCAGGTGTTATATTCACGGGAGTTCAAAGCTGTGCTGAAACCTCTGCAAAGTTTTAAATTTTCATGAGATGGGAAAAATTTTTCACACATCTGGGTTATACTAGAATGGCTTGTATACATTTCTCTAGGAGTACTGCTTCTACACCTGGGTTTGGTATTGTAAGTGTTACTGAAAAGAAATGAATGTAACTGGTTTTTACAATTTCACATTTTAGAAAGCAAATACATCGGGGTGAAGGATTTTTTTTCTCTGTTGGTTGTTGGTTTTTTTTTAGGCTTTCCAGTCTTTGGTTGATGAAAAACTCATATTTTTTGCACCACAGAAGGATTTTAAAAAAATACAACTAAATGTTGTTGTGAAAATTATCATGTCCAACAGCTATATATCATCACTACCTTCTGTGAGAAGGTTTTGAGCTGTTGTACTGCTGGGTTTTTTCCACTGTGCTAAGTCATTGCCATGCAGAGACATTCACAAAACTACAGCTTCAGTCACTTTTAATGAGTGAATTCCTGTTTTGTCTGATTTTCCAAGTAACCGGAAAAAACAAAGCAGGTGCATAATTCACATTAAAAAATGTGTTTTCTTAACTCGAAGATATAGCCTGCCTGTCTCTCTGTGTGATAATATGCTTGTTCTCATGATGTCTGTGTATTTATTTAAATAGAAGGCTAACTTTAAAGACTCCTGACATCCCAAATACAGTACACTAGGAAGAGAACAGAAGGTTCATCTTCAGGGATTTTGTCTCTATTTTGTAAATAAAAAGCCTCAATGAAACCTGGATTCATAGTGTGCAGATGTGTTGTTCATTATCTCTTTATGTATATAATGAATAAATCATAAAGCCCAAATAAAAGTGTATATTCATATATACATGCAAATAGGGTTTCAGTAAATCAGTATTATCTGCTCTGCCTTGTGGTATCTTTTTATTATGGTTAAATATGTAGGAGCTGAGCAACTATATACTTTCCTTCCCAGCCCATCACAACATTATGTTAAGATTTCCTGACACCTGCAACTTACAGAGTTTGCATTCATGTTGGGGGAAAAAAAAAGAGAAAACTCAGCTGCTTCATTGATGGAATCAAATCAGACCTAGATAGATGAGGTGTTAAAACATTTTTCAAAAATCCCATCAGTTTGAATTATAGCTACACTCAGAAAATGCCTGGGGATGCACGGCACCAGCGAGCTCTGCTGTCTCTCAGTGGCCCACAGCTCCTCTCCAGGGAGAGAGGCAGCCTGCATTCAGGCTCTGCGGCATGAGCCCCAGCTCTGCTACAGGCTGACCTCTAATCTCCCTCCCTGCTACCACAGTGCTGCTACTAGCTTGTCTATCTTGAATTTCAAGCATGCTTATGTCATCAGTTCCTAAAATGTGAGGCTTGTGTTTTCAGTGGGTCCCCTAGATCCTAGGGCAGTAACAAACGGCAATACCAACTGGGTGCAAGCTTGCTGGTGGGTGTAACTTATTGCCAGCCCTGAGATGCAGGGCATGGGCTTCTGTGTCAGGTGAGGTGGTCAGAGGAGGCTGAGTTTGAGATGTCAATACAAACTCTCTGTTTTGCCAAATATATACATTTCCAGGGAGCTTTGGGGAAATAATATTTCTAGTGAAGTGAGTGATAAAACTCCCTGGGACTCTGTGGGTTACAGATCCCTATTTCAGTTTGCAGGACCAGCAGTGATAAATAAAATTGTTTGTTAGTTTGCCATCGGGTTTCATCTGAAAATCAGAGAGAGTGAGTGCAGCGGTATGGAATGCCAAAGTGTCATTTTTCCACAGCCAGTTTTGCTCTCTCTCTGCCTTTTGTTATAACTAATGTCACACACAGCAAGTCACACTGAGCGTGTTTTATCACCCCAATAGTGCCATCTCAAGACCTCACCTGATTAGTCTGTGATCTCTCTGTATATTGTCTTTGTGGGACCATATACATAATCTAGCCATGTATGAAGCTGGAAACAAAAAGTCCCTACTCATGTTGTTGCTCATGCCTGTAAATCATGTTGATTGGAAATAAAAGTAGGCTGCTACCCATAACAGCTAATTCTTACAGGAGGTAGTTGATTACTGTGTGTGATGCTTATAAAATGACCAGGATTCCTTTTAGGAAGTAACTCCATCATGCTCAGTGATGGATAGCAAAACAGACTGCTACTAAAATGAAATTCACATTATGCAGCAGGCCATGGTGTGACTGAAAACAGCATTAAGAAGGTCATTCTATCTGATTTTTCAAGTTCATGTTGTTATTCTGCTTTTCTTGAAGTAGAAATCCAAACAGTCTGATTAATGGTGGTTTAGGAACCTCTTTGAGAACAAATTTGTAAGAAAATGTTCTGCACAACTTCTAGTTTTGGGTTAAAACATCACACACTGCCCGTGATTTAATTCCTCTTCCATATTCATGTGCAGAACTCAGATGATGATGTCTATTCATCTGCTTTAATAACTACATCTTCAGCTCTTGCTTGTTTCCAACACTGTGAATACACAGATGAAAAAGGACATGCTGTTCCATTTATAACCAGCAATTCCTTTGCTTCTGTCTAAAATAGTTTGCAGGAAACATTTTCGCGTTTCATGACTGAGCCTGGAGCAAGAGCAAAGAGCAAGTGGTGGTGAAGAATGGCAGGGTTTGTTGAGTTTCTGGTGGTCTCCTCTCAGTGCAGTCACACAGGATGTTGCTTACCTACCATAGAAACCCCATCTCAGTCTCCAAGACATTTGGGCAACCCTGATATGAGATTACAGATTAGTGATGTAAAGGAGACAGTTTTAAATATGATTTGACATAAATTTCACAGTCAGTGCAAAGCTTCCCTTCCTCCACCTTACCTTCTTTACACATAAAATCTTTTTGACTGAACTACCTATTTCCAATCACCTCCTCAAATTATTCCACCTTCACCTTATCGCTTGAATACTGCATCCCACTTCCCTGCTAGCTTATCTTCCTACCTAACCTACCTACCTTCCTTAAACACTCCCAAGCTCCACTCCATCTCCTGTGACACACCATTTTGCACGCCTGTTTTCCTCCCCAGCCAACACCCAGACCCCCTTGCAGCTGTCTTTCTCCCCAGGCTCCTCTTCTCTTCCACCTCAGCACCCAGTCCTGCCTCTTTGATTCCAGTTTACTCTGTGCTGGTTATGCCACACTAAGCAGAGTAATGCTTCAGGGTGGTTCATTAAGCAGTACAACCAACAGCTGTCGTGGACTTGCTCTCTCATCCTCTCCACACAGGAAGAAGTGTGCACAGCACAGTGTTTGCTTTTGAGATTCTTTAACTCTGTGTATGCATTGATGTATATATATTTGTGTATGTACATGTGTATGTGTGCATACTCCTATATGTAAATATACTTTTATACATATACATAAACACACGCACTTCACCTTGCACTTATGTGAAAGAAAGAAACAGCAAAGGAAGTGCCTTGCCTATAACCAGCAAGGAATGAGGGTTGAGAATATCTTCATTTTTCAGGGAAGCTTTTTACCACCGGTTTGGGCTAACTCCTGAGAAATCCGTGTCCCACAAGAGTGAGTTTTCTCTTGGTTGTGGCAAGTTCCACTGGGCTGGAGGAACAGATCATAGATCACTGCTTTATCCCAGAGCTGTAGGGATAACATAAGTCTTTCAGAGACTTACATCCTTTCCCTGAAATCTGAAAAATGAAAGGCATCCGAGAACCTGAGTCCATATTAAACAGGGTGCAAAACTACGCAGCATATGGAGAAGGACTCAATCCAAAAAGGCTGGATGTGCTGTTCTGTGCATTTGACAACAGTTATTTGAATGACTGATTTTTCCAGTGATATTTTCAGGACTGTGTAAGGGATGAAAGGGCACAAACCTGCTGATTTGGAAGCCTTCGGAGAACAGCTGCTTGGCAAAAGCAAGAATGGTATTTCTTCTATCCAGTTCACCAATTCCACAATTCCACCAGTTCACCAATTTTCCACTTACTAGAGTGGAAAATTTAAGACATCCTGGATTTTATTCTTTTCTCTTCCTCTTTGACAATTTATTGTGCTCCATTCAAAGCCATCTCCTTAGCTTTTTACAATATGGATCTGTACAATCCAACACCTCAAATGGTGCCTTGTGTACTCCAGGGCACCAAGAACAACCAAATGAGGCTGGGTCCATGCATTTGCTGCTAGCTGTGTGCAGGTAAGTGTGGGTTGCTCTGCACTGGTACATGGCCTTCTTCTGATCTAAGGACTGGCATTTGCAATCAGCCCACACGTGTTTTTGCAAAGGCCAAACCCAAGGATCAGGGAATGAGCCCACCCACCTTTTCTCTGAAGGCTGTCTGTGTGCCCATATAGCAAGAGGAGGGGCTGCAGGACCAGGGCCTTTGGTTTTCTTCTAGCACATGGGGAGGTTGCATGGGCTCCGTGGCACCCCAACACCCCTAACACCTGGTGCCCAGAGTGGGGTGTATCCACGGAAAAATAAAGGTGGTGGAAGTTGCAGGGTGAAGTTTGGGGCAACATTTCAGTGTGTGTGATTGAGGAGCTGGATGGGAGAAAGACTTTTACACAGTTACAGCCCCAGGTGTAAGCTTCTCTTTCCTATTAACTATGATTCTGATGGTCAACTACAAAACGCCTCATTGTATAGGATATTAAACACATTGTTATCATCAAGAATAAAATTGATTCATTTTAATAGGATTGAGTTAAAACTATTGACTGTTCTCCCTTCCATACCCTTTACTGCAGACTAGATAATGATGTGCTTATCTCTTAAAAACACCATAAGCTTGGACAGGACATATGAAATTTTCCAAAGTAGAAACAGGACAGAGAGGAAAAAAAGTCTATGTTTGCACACAGATCTCCAGTTATACAGTATGGAATAAAGCTAATCCTTCACTTCACTTCTCTTCACTTGGCTTTATTTCTTTGGAATATATTCTTCCATCAGATCTACAGGTGCATCTTAAGTAAGTTAGACAAATAAAGGATGTTCTCAGGATGCAAAGTTCATTGCTGCATGTTCCTAAACTCCGAGTAATACTTTCCTCTGGGTGCTTTACCATTGCTGCTCTGGGGTAAATGGATGTCAGAGAGGGTCTACAGTTGCACACAACCAGGATATTTTTAGTTCAACACCAGCTGAAATTTTGGCTGTTTTAAGTGCAAAATACCTGAGGTGAAATAATTGCTGTGCAGCAGCCTCCTCAGATGTGGTGCCAAGAGCCACATCAATGGCTGTGCTGGACTGAGCTGCATTGCTGCAGCCTCCTTGAAGTCACAGCCCAGCTGTGCCACCCACCATGGCTGGCCCCTCACAGAGGGCATCCTTCCACACATGGCAGCCCTGATCCCTGGCAGCTGTGGCCCTGGGCACCCCAGGAAGGCACTGGCTGGGTCAGCTACATTCCTCATGCTCCCTCCAGCTATGCCTTCTTGAAGCCACAGTCCAGTGCTCCCTAATGACACCCGCATGCGAAGGAGGTGCGTTCGGACCCCAACAGCATTAGTGAGGGTCCATGGGCTCCCTCTGGCCCTTTTTGCACTTTTCAGGCAAACATAATTTCATCAAAAAAACTATTTTGGGAGGGAGCTTTTCCTCATAAATGCATTTCAGTTTAAAGACTCTAAACCAAAGCAGCCCAGGCTGCCCTTGAGCCCTGCCCAACTGGGGTGGAGGAGGAAGCAGTCTACCCTCACATGGGCTACAACCAAGAATTGTGGACACATAAATTGGCTATGGCTGGGGCCACATGTTTTAAGCTTGATTGGATTTGGGTTTGTTTGTAGATTTCATAAAGAGAAAAAGCTAGTTTTGAAGACAGTGGAGTTCAGCATTTTTTAAAGCTGCAGTCATTTAAACCAAGCACTAGATACCAGCACATCTGAGCATCTCTGTGCCTTTGTACATGGATTTTAAGAAATGCATTTTTAAAAAAAGTTTTGTAGGTGGAGGAAACCCTTTTCATAGATAAAATCTGGAGGCTCCACATCTTGAATAACTTTGAATCAAGACATATGCATGCCTTTGATAGCGACTTGGTATAAAAGGCTTGCAAAGCTAGTAAAACATGACGTGACTTAGGAATTGTTGCTACAACTGGGAGCACTTACTGGGGAAAATTGCAAGTTTTGTTCCAGAGAAACAGCAGGCTGTGACTGCCTCCAGGCACCCGGTGGAGACGGGCCCTCCTTATTGCAGGATGTGTGGGCTAGGAGCCTTCCAAAACTCATGACAGGCTGTGCCTCAGCACCTGACTGGAGGCAGTGTGCAGGAACTTCCAGAGGCATCCCTGCCTTCCTGAGCCCTTCCACAGGCTCCCAAGTGGCAGCGGGTGGAATGACGCAGAGGTCACACACAGCATTACAGACATGAGTTTAGTTAGCAGCAGGCAACCATCCCCATCCTCCCTGCGCAGCTGTTTGATGTCCAACTCCGGCAGATTCAGAGTTACAGCAGTTAACAGTGATCGTTTTCTCTGCAAAGAGGGGACTCTCCTGGAATCAAAGCATCGTGTTTGGTCAAGTAAAACTTGCCCAGAGCCAGACTGCAAGAAAAGAAATGATAGCCAGAGCTGCTTCGGACAGATCAGTGCAGTGCCTCCATGCTCCTGCCTTAGATCTTGGGTCTCCCTTATGCTCGCTGTGTCTGTGCTTGTTCACATGGCAGGGGAGCCTCCAAGTACATGGGCTGGGGTCCTTTGGGATGAAACAAAGCCAGAAGACACATAGGAAAACTCAGGAAAGGAGTTGCTAAGGAAAACTCAGCGTGCTCCAGAGTCACCCACTGCTGCAGAGAGTACATTCACTTCTGGACATTTTCTCTGCTTCTCTGGGGTCTTCCTGCTGCCCCATGCTGGCCAGTGGGGCTAAGCACTGGAAGCACCACGCCCGTGGCCAGCCCTCAGGTTCATCTGAACCCTTTCTCGTTTCTTAGGAAAGCAATGCACAGGGAAATATGTGCCAGAAGGACAGCATGGCAGAACTGGGAACAGAGCCCAGACCATCCTCACCTAGGACAAGATATCATTCAGTAGCCTTGCCCTACATCTGTTCAAGACATAAACCTCCATGGACACTGTGTTTATGAGGGACAAGCCCCATCAGATGGACCACAAGGGCAGCCCTCCATATGTGCTAGTCCCAGCCTGTTCTTGTCATTTGGCTTCACCCAGCAAAGGCCAAAAAGCATTAGGACACTGACTGAATACCTTTCTGTCAAGGAAAACGAAAGCAAAGAGAAAGGAAAAAAAAGTTCTCTGAACTCTATCATGAATTCTTCAGTCTGATGTCCTAAAGATGAGCTTTGGACAGATCAGCAAAGGCTTAAAACCATCGGCAGAGTGATGGCCTTTGTCTGCTTGCTTTTACAAAGTAAGTTTGTGAGAAAAAAATCTATACTTTTCTTGTCCCCAAAGGCATTATCTTTCATTATAGCAATGTGGCAGGTTTGCAGATTTCAGCAGTGGAACAGCTAGTCTGCAGTTAATTATCTGTGTTCCTACTAATAGGCATAAAAGTCAAACAAAGGGAACAACAAGCAAGCTTTTGCACACTTTTCAAGAACTGTCTGTGACTCTAAAACTTGAATTTGTTGACAGACGAACTTTAAGAATGTGCACATATGTATGTTTGGTTCTCAGCCATGCAGCACTTATTGCTGCATCTGTCTCCATAAGAAGTGCAAGACAAAAAAAAATATTGTATGAAATACCCATTTTTGAACCCTTCACAATAAGCAGCGGCTTCAAGGTGTTACCTTCCTTTACAAGGTCATTACTCCAGCAAGTGCCCTCTGCTTTGATTTTTGGGCAGTACAACAATAGAGATTAACAATTACAAATGATCTGCCTGCTCAGAATGAACAAACAGTGCACTGATAACCAGCTTTAGATGGTATCTATGTTTGGTGTTGCTCAGAGTCAGAGGACATAAGGAACACAGTATATGCACCTCAGTTTATTTTTGCCCACCTCTTCCACCCCAGACTTTCAAAGGAGATTCTTCAGTCTAACAAGTTTGTGATTCCTGGTAGAGGTCCATGGGAAGAGAGGAGCCATTATAATGACTGCTTTCTACTCACCATCATACATCACTGTCTTGAGCTATTCTTAGGGATGCTTGGAAAGCAGTCAGAGCGATCTGTGAAACCAGGCAGGGATGCTGACAGCATCGTACCACAATTATGATGATGTATACAGTGTTAGCTAATAAGGCTGGGGAAAGAAAAATACCAAACCCAAAAGAACATACTCTGTTTTCCAGTTTTTTTCAGAGACATCGGCATGAAGGATTTCAGGTAAGGGAGGGAGGGAGATAGGACTGAGGAAGGACACTAAAAGGACATACACAAAAAATATCAAAAATAGAAAACCTTTCTTCAGTGTCTCAACTTGTTCATTATAGATAAATTTGATTGTCAATAATTCTGACTCAAAGGAATGACAATTACTGGGGTGGATTTAAGAAAGCTTAAAATTCACCATGGTTTCAGAAACAAGAAGAGAGGAAAATTTAACCATGTTATACAGGGGACTGAAAATCTTAGGGAGGTACTCTTGCTGATGTAAATGAGTGCAAACTTTATGCTTGGCAGTGAATCCATGCTGATTTATGGCAATTGAGGCTTTGGACTGGGTAGAGGAAACTGCTGTTGCATTCCTTCCACTGTGAAGGTTTTCAGAGCTTCACACCTCTCACCATGCCCATTATAAACAGTTATTGTCAAATGATTGTACTAAAACCTAGGCACAGAAAAACAAGTAAGCTCCTGGCATGCAAAGAATGCAGGGCAGACATCAGTGAAAATATAGTAATGGTGAGATTTTTGAATGCTTGCTCAGGGAGCTGCAGAAGTAACATTACGTGAATCTTTGGTCTTTGAGGGGCCAAATGCATATATTCCAGAGAGGAATAATCCTGACCCTGTGTCATGGAGAAGAAGACATCTAATATTTTGCACTGCAGACTTCTGCTGAATGTGGAACAAAGTAGCTGGGAGACGGGTCAGTCAGCATGAGGGCTTAGTGAGCCTGAGGCCCTTGCAATGTCAGAGGTGGTAACAAGATGAGCAAAGCATAAGGCTAATTTCTGTGCATGGCAGTAAGATCTGAGTCCTGATTAAAATGTAGGATTATTTCAAGCGGTTTGTAGCTGCCTTGGGAGCAAAGGGGATGCCCACCAGAAGTTAGCTCTTCCTCCCAGAGATTCCATTGTGCTGAGAGCACAATCCTCCTATTAAACCTATCATTGCATCAGACTCACCGCAAAAGGTCCCTGTCCTCCTACTGCCCCATGGATATAGCAAGCATGTTCTACACTCCACAGGAGCTGATCTGATGCTAGTAGCAAACACTTCCCCAGTACAAATCATTTTTGTTTGATGAAAAACAAAAAAAAGTGGTAAAAACTTAAAGAGAAAAGGTTAAAAAAAAAAGATAAAAAGTTAAAGCTGAATGCTTTTACTGCTCCAGATGACCACAGTAAAGCTCTGAGCAATGGCCTTGCCATCACCCATTGTGGTGGTTCATCCACCTCGAATAAGTCTGGTGTTACAGACCCACTTCCCTGGGCATGAGTAAGAGAACAGAGGAATAGCACAACCCAGCAACTCAGTGTGAGTCCTTCTGTCCTGGGCAAAGGTGGTGCAACCTTCCTGAAGATGTGACATCTGCACAGGAGTGCCCAGTTGTTTAGCAAGTAGCACGTGCCTCAATACGCAAAATGTGAAGATTCATTTCATTTTAGTGGAGAGGTGGCTCCAAACCAGCTGCTCTGTTGGAAGGCAAATGGGGATGTGTCTTCCATTTGCATGATGCCAGTATTTAAAAATGCTGTGCCAGGACCCCATTGTGCCAGCTACTGCACAAACGGAACAAAAGACAGCCCCAACAAGCAAACAATCTGCCAGGCAAGGAGCTACAGCTGTGCCAATCCCATGAGGACAGACTGTTGTTACCTTCCAGGTGGGATGCTGGGCTCACCTCCGGCCCTGCCACTCTTGTGCCCAAGGAAGGGCATGAGGGCAGACTGGAAAGAGGAGAGATGAAGTGGCTTTGCAGGTGTTTACAAGGAGCTTCTCCAGAGGGATGAGAAGCATGGGAGAAAACCTGAACGCTCAAGGGCCTGAAGATCCTGTTAGTGGTGCTGGTTCACTCCCAAAGGTATGCTGCAGCTCCCCGGTGCACTGCACAGCACAGCCCCAAGGCTGGGTGATGTGGGTTAAGCAGAGGGTGCTGTGCCCTAACTTGCAGTTTCTCAGCCTTTGTGGTGGGTTTAAACCTTTGCTGCTGGCTTTTATGTTGAGTATCCCAGAGTTTTTTATTTTAATATGTTTTCAGCGTGTCTTTGTTCCTTGCCAGCTCTACAGACACGTGTACTGCAGCTCATCCTCCAACCAGAAAACCTATCCAAATATTTCTTAGAAGGACTGGGAATGGAAACAGGAGATAAAGCACTCCAGGCAGAAAGCAAGTGATGCCCTACAGCCCACTGCTGTGGCAGTATGAAGAGCACAGCCTTGAGCAGTTGAACCAGCACATGCTACTGAAGAGATGACCACTCCTGGTAGGATGCCCTCTCTGTATTCTTCACTCTTCTCTTGGTGGTTACTACTACAGGTTCCACCAAAAAAAAGTAGTTCCCAGAAACACACAGGGGCTGTTGTGACCAGTGAACAACACTGGGAAAAGGAGAGTTTGAATTCCAGAGAAATTACTGCAAATCACTACTGGTAGAGGACATGGAAACAAAGGAACTATCAGGCACCACTCTATGGAGATAAGCCAGCGCTGGTCCTCATTAATGCTCTGTCATGTTTTAAAGTTCAAGAGATACTGCAGCTTGTTTCCCTTGACTGGAATTCATCACTGCTAATAGATCAGAGCCACAGGGTAAGCTGTTAGACATGCACCGGCAAGAGCAAACTGTTACTGCATGAAAAATCACATTAATATCCTTGAAGAACTAAAGTCTGGGTGGAGGAGGCACTTGCCTGCTATGCCCAGGGCAAATTCTATTTACTAACTGGCTAGAGGGTCAACAGTTCCCTTTTTCTTGACTTTCTAGTGTTAGAGTTCATCTTTATTTCTCTCTGCACCCACAGAAAAATAATGTAAAGGAGAAATCAAAACACAGAAGCTTCGAAATCCCCAGGCAGGTAATTTTGTATGTGTTTGCATGCGCATTCTTAGAAGGACTGTAACACATTTGAAGGAAGAATTTTCTCTCCTTGAGGAACAGAACAGTTGTGAAATGATTTTTGCAAGCTTTACTTTTCTGACACACCCAATTAGATGCAGCGTTATGCCTCCAGTCAGACATATACCAGGTGAGAAGCCTTTCCTGTGATTCAGAGATGAGTTGTAGCTTCAAACTGTGCTACCTTTTGTTTCCTGTGTACTTGCATTGCTAAGACCATGACTGTGCCACACAACAGATCACCCGTTTTGTCCTTGGAGCTGCTGAAGCCTTCATGCGGTGGAGATGTGCTGTGCTCTCTCACATTGAGACCTAAATTTTGTTCTTTCCACTTCTTTCCTTTCTTCCAAGTTAAGACATAAATCAGTACATAAGGCTGCTTGTTTGTTGTTAGAAACCTTCCCTCCATAAATCACTGTGTATAGATGACGTTGACCATCAGTGCTACAGGCAGTGGGGCTGAGCATTCCAGTGCCATTGGAGCTCAGGAACTGAGTGCTTGTGCTTGTTTATGTACAGTAACTTCTCTTCCTTCCCTGCACGAAGTCCTCTGTGCCATTCAAAGAAACATAGAGTGTTCTGCCAGGGTTCCCCTCTCCAGGAACTGAAACAGCCTCTGAATATCTGATCATTTGTTATTTTATCCCAATTGCACGGCCTGTTTATAGATTAAAAAGACTTCTGGAAAACATCAACACAAACACTAAGCATGCAAGAACTCCTTGAAAACCAACCTCAATTTGTAAACTCATTTCCCAGAGCTTGATGTTGCAATAGAGACTCTTTGAATGTGAGTACGTTTAAAGGGAAGGGAAGTAAGCTGTGAAACCAAAGGATACATGCATAGAAACCTGATTTGCACATTTGTGATAAACTGTAAACTCTTACAGTGTTTTGAAGGCATAATAAAACATTTACTTTCAAAGAGCACTTAAACAGTGCATCTAAAACAGATTATGTGCTGTGATTGATGATAAGGCTTTTCCTCTTGCTAACACAGCATGTGTAATATTTTCTTTAATTTTAAAGAAATGAAGTAATTATTTTATCATAATACGATTTATTATTTTCAAGCCTAGCTGTTGGACTGCAGGCTGAATCTGGAGCTGCCAATACTATTACTGATGATGTGTTTGTCCAGTATGCAGCTCCAAGGAAGAAAAAGCAGCATGCAACCATGGTGAGAAAAATCATGATTCCCCTCTGAATCTGCTATAGAAGAGTCTTCACAGGAGATCATTAAGCCACAGGCTCAAAGATCTTACCCCTACTTTTTCAAACCATGAGACATCTGTGGATACATTTCCAACTCTTGCTACTGAGACAGGAAGGTGAAGTACAGTGTTTTAAAGCTCTATGACGTCAGTGTTCCAGTGCTCATAGGTCTACGCATGATTGAGCAAGAATTTTCTGAATTAGCTAGGGAAGAAAAGAAGCACAAATCAGTGACATTTTCTTGGGCCTGTGTGCCCCAGCCTCTTAGACATTATCACAAATCAGCAGTCCCTCTTTCCATCCATATTAAATTCAACCTTCAGGTCAGGGGAGGATGAGTCTGAAGGGCAAGCAGAATATTCTAAGCAAGAGAAAATACCTGAAAACAGAAAGCAAAAGTGGGGAAGGATTGGTGTCTCTAAGGAACTCAACCTCCAGTTGTTCTTTGCACCAAGAGAAATGAGATTTTTTTTTTCTGTCATACAACAATATGTAAATCAATCTAATTAGCTGCAAAACATGCTTCTATTGGATGCAGAAGATTTCCTTTTATAAAATTAAAAAGTAATATTTAGAGAAAGACTCACAGACAGTGGATTTTTTCCATCTCATTTAAGCTGTGATTTGCCATTCATTTACAGATACAATGGCTTTTTTTATGTAATGTTTTTGTAAGAAATAATTAATGATATGCTCTCAAACAAGAAAATAGGTCAAAACGCACATTACTTTTCAATATCCAGGAAATTTAGAACATTTTTTACAATGGCAAGCCTATCTATTTTTTGTAATGATTTATTTGCTTGCTAATCTCTTCAAATTCTTCTGCATTTATTAACTATCATTCAACACTGATTACAAGGGGAGTTTTGTTAGTTTGTTCAACCTGTTTTAAAACCTTTTTTGAAAAAAAATCCCTCACTGTATTGTTGTCCATGAAGGAGTGCAAATATTTTTCAGCTGACCAAGTGGAAATTGGTGAAGTGACCCCCAAGCTGGGGCATGCCTGTACATGTGTCACAGAGACAACACAGACTTTTTGCAGTGTCACATATGCAGTGGTTTCTGGACAGATACCGTGGTGATCTAGAGAAGCTGTTCGTGTTTGCGCCAAATTGAGAAAGCAAGATTGTGACCTAATGTTACTTTTCAGCCACACAAATCATCAGCAACACCACTGGAATTATCAGGCAATGCCTTCAAATGAAGTATGGAAAACTGAGATTAGAGTTCACATTTATAATTAAGCTTGGCAAACAAATTTTAATGATGCCAAGTGCAAAACGCCCAGTTCTGTCATCTTCACTGTGCACATATCACCTGTTCAAATGCTCCAGATGTACTTCGAGATTTACATTCTCTGCATATGTCTACATATTCCCATCAATTACAGCACACTTCACTCTTCAGTGAGATTTATTATCTTATTGTATCACTGGGGCTTGGAGACTGAAGAATTATAATCTTGCAAGCCATTATGAAATGATTTCCACTTGTTGGGGCAAGTTCTTTTCAGGAAGAGCAATTATTTCTTCTGGGTTTTCAGTGGCATTTAAACCTTAGCCAGAGGCTGGCCTTATTCTTATGTGGGTATGGATCAGACCTAGAATCAGAGGGAGGTCTGCAGGATGGGTGCTCAAATGCAATGTTAAGATCATCTCATCTGTGTTGAGAACTGTTTTAAGAACAGCTGTTCTCATCTAGCCTTTCTCTACATTTTCAGAAAAGCAGATGGATAAAAGGGTTCAAATATTCAAAGAGGCCATGAAATTTTTGAGTTTTTGGAGGTAAACCTGCAAGCTTTGTGGTTTGCTGATATCTTTTTGGACAAATGTGTATTGTGTATTATCAGAACAGGGCTGCTCAGGAAAGAGAAAAAAAATTGACTGTTTTTGTTGTTGGAAATGTCAGCTGACAAGGTCAAAATGTTCCATAATTTTCTGGTTTTAGAAACAGTTCTGGCAGAGCTTGGATTTGGCTGAACCCTGCCCCGTTTTCCACCCTCTCCTCTGCCCACAGGGACGCTGCTCCCTCCCAGGATGAACAGCAGCCTCTGGGGTTTCACTCCAAATCCAGACAAAACCTGCTTTGGAAATACTGAAATCTCCTGACAGTGGGATTAACCTGTCAGCTCGGCTTCCACTGTTTGATCTATGCTAGCAGAGAGTATTTAGATAAAGGCTTTAAATTACAATTCACATCGAAGCTCCACAGAGCTCAGTCCCTGGGCTCAGGGGAGTGCTCTGCACTCCCCACGTCGATGTATTGAGGAGGCAAACACTGCTTTGAGTCAGTGTCAAGGGTGGACATGGCAGAGGTGCCTAGGGATGTCCCTGAGCCTTGTGTCCTTGCCAAGTTGCTTTAGGGAGAGCCATGCCAGCACACAGAGGTTTTGCATTGCCCTACCAGCCAGTTACCCTGAGAGGCTCCCAGCAGGGATAAGAGTAAATAAATTAGGTATTTCCACGTCTGTGATGCCTGTTTCTAAGCAGGCACTCTGCACCTCAAGGTCCCAAAACACCTTTGAGGAAGGAGGCTGGAGCCCATTTTCCCAGGAAATTATAACGGATAGGTAGCTCTTTTGACACCTTTTCATCCATAATATTCATATAAGACTTTAGCACCACTGACCTCATTTTTCAGTTGAGGGAAACCAAGATTTGGGCCTGAACCGAGAGTTTTTCCCCAAGGTCACCTATGAGCCAGTGGCAGAGGTAGAAGTGTTCCCAGTTCCCTGAAACTCAGGGTGGCGTTCTGTGCATGAGAGCACGTCTTTCCCCCCCAAACCAATTCAGTGCAGACATCCGAGCCTCGCTCACTCTGTCTAGGTTGCAAAGGGAAGAAGGCAAACGGAGCATCTGCAAATTCCTGCTTTCCGTCATGTCTCTCTGAGGTGTGACTTTTGTCTGCATCATCTTTCATGAAGGGATCATAATCTAATAGAAAAGAGCAAAAAAGCTGATCTGGCTGCTGCTAAAAGATGATAATCCAGAAACAATTTGGTATCTATCCACTCTTCTTTGTTAAAATCATGAATAGCACATGTGGGGAACATACCCACTCAGATGGCTGGAAAAATAAATAGTCTATTTTTGCTGATCTTTTATTTAAATCTTGCAAGTAGTAAGAAGAGCAATTTTAATAAAAAATGCAGTGCATAGAAGAATTGCTGCTTTTCATCTGAGAAGTGAAGAATTTTCTTTATTTTTACTAATTTTGAATTTGATGCAGATGTGATTCCAATGCTAATTATGCCCCCCACTGTCTCTATGCTCCAGTGAAATGTGACTCCCTGATGTTTCTCATTGTCTTTTGTTTACAATTATGAGAAGTTGATGGAAATCATCTGGTTTTTGCTTCTGTACTGCTGTGGGATTTGTACAGCAGCAACCTGTCAAATTAATGACCTCTAGCACGAGAAGCTGTGGCCAATTCAGGCTGCAGTCACAGCTGAAATCTTAGGATTGCACTGTTTCTCTCTCATCTCCCATGTATCGGTGAGGAAACTGTTCCTCACAGTTCCAGCATCATGGAAGGGTGATCTCAGAATTAAGGGTAAACAGTAGGATCTTCACAAGTTAATATCCATACCAAATTTTGCTAAATGCTGTCTTGCTCGAGTCTTCTTTTTCTTGTGCCTCAGTTTTCTCCTGAAAAAAAAAGATATAATAATGCAGATGTGCTCCGAGCATGATCTCATTAAAGTTTCCAGTGCTTCGGGACAAACTGGAGACCAGAGGGCTCTCTCAGCACCTACACACTGACTCCAGGACCAGGATTCCTTGAATGAAAATGCCTATTGTATAATTTGCTGGTGGCCTGCTCATGGCAATTCCCAGTCTGGACTGCCTGTGAATGTGTTTGCATTTTCTGGAACTGTACGGCTGTATGAGACATCTGTGCATCAATCTCATATCTTAGGGACATGCAAAGAGTATGTTTTAGGAAGATAAATAATTGAATTCATGGTTAATGATATCTAATATATCTGAGCAACTTGTGCATAGAAACAAAATTACAATGTTTGTACTGGCAATGAAAGCATTACCAGGAAAAGCATTCTGGATTTCAGAAACCATGAAACAAATACAGCTCACTATCTCTAAAGGGCTGGTTCAATTAATCCTAGTACTTTGAAGTGAAATATCAGATTTCCTTCTGCACAGAGGGACCAGAGAAGGCTCTTTTCACTAGTTCCTTGGGATTTTTGTCCTACTTTTCCTTAAATCCCATCCTCCTTTTTTATAGTTCCCAGTTCTTCCACTATTCCCAGTGTTGCCCTCCTCCCAGCTAGTGCTCTTGGCTGGGTGATGGCAGGCACACAGTGGGCTTGGGTGTTGCTGGGCCAGCAGGTGTGTGCTGCTCCTCTGGAGGGAATGGGAGCCCCAGTTACAGCTGCATGATGCCAATGGGCCTTTATTCACATTGCTTTTGCATTCTCCCAGTGATTTTCACAAAACAGTTGGGAATTTATCCCATTTTAGTATCTCAAAGCTGCCTCTAAACTTTCATCTAAAGTGGCTGAAAAAAGCCCAACTCTTTTTGGAGAGTAAATAATAGTTCTGCGGATGTGTATCCTGACATTCAGCCTGCTAGTTCTACACTTTGTGGTACACACCTATTTATACGGAGTCCAGCAAGGGCAGAAACTGGAGGGTTGGACACTGGAACTGTTTAGTGGCAATTTGTCTCAGTTCAGCATCTTTGGCCACTCGCGACGGGTCGCAGCTTCTTTACACAAATAATGTAATATCTAATAATAAGAGTAATGATGCCACTATCTGCATTTCATAGGTTCAGCTGGGAGCACAGCTTGGGTAACAAAGTCAAAACTGGATAAAGCTTGCAACTTACTGGAAAATGTGGCGGTCAGTGTTTGAAAGTAGACAGACGTTCACATGACCCTCTGTTTTGGCATGTTCTTTTAGAAGAAACCAGGGACTGAGCCAACATGACGAATGAATCACCTCAAAATGCTAGAGGGTAAATCTGAAAAGATTTCAACTTTATGTCGAAACTTGCAATCATCCACACTTTTCCAGTGCTAAGCCCCCTGAGACTGAAGGCACAGACCTTAAACTCACTACAGTTTCACACTGGTGGTAAGAATTTAACTGCAATATATATCTGAGAGTTAAGCTATTATAAATAGGAAAAAGTCAGACACACACCATCTTAAGCATACTAATCTATAAGCATTTATGTTATTTTTTCCAAGAACCAATTCACGGGACAGGAATTTTTTCATTACCTGAAGTTTATGGCTGCGCATTTCTGACAAATCTGCATTTCTGTGCTGCTTTACTGCCGTTTCAACCAGTTAGTTGTAATGAATGACCAGTTTTCTCCAACCTCTATCCAGGTAGCATCTACCTTGCAAGCACCAAGGATGCCAATATTCCTTATTCCCCAGCTGGTTCTTCTCCTTACTTTAAGGCTGCCAGAAACAGCAGTGTGTGTGTTTTGTACATAATGCACCCGGGGTCAGAAATTTGACCTTCAGAAGCCCTGTCCCATCTGTCTCTATATCTGCTTCACCTGGAACCATACTTAGTGAAACTTACTTTTTTGGGCCCCACAAAAGTGGATTTGAAGCATTTCCATCTCAAAGAGACCATAGCAAAACTGGGGCTCCCTGCGGTACCCAAGCATCGTAAGATATATTGTCTGCAGGGAGGGAGGTGAAATAAAAAGGCAACTGGAAAAATCAGTTCTCTTAAACCAGGCTCCCTGCTGCTGGTAACGATACAAAATATGTAACATTTGAGGGGAAAGCGAGTTCCAGTAGCTCAAGTGTTATCAATCCCTGCTGTTGTATCCACCTGCTGCTGCCCTCCTTCAGGCCTTTTCACCTGCTGGTGCCTTGATGTTTTATCCTGCAGTGCCCAGCACCTGCTGGCAGCCTGATGTGAACCCCTCCTGCCCTGTTTGCCTTTCCTCTTAAAAAACATTACCTGTTTCTGTTGGGAAACAACCACCCAGGAGCTGGTCACATCAGGGAGGTGGCTCCAATTCCAGCTCTGAAGTCCTAACATCTTTTGGCCAAACCTCTCCAGTTTTAGGAGGCTTTCATGTTGTCCAACACAAGCATCCAGCCACCCAGGCAAAGCCCCTTAGTACAGTCTGGGCCACAAAGGGTCACAAAGTCAATTCAGCTGCAAGGGGAGACAAAGCTCAATCCAATCTCTTCTGCGTGAAGTGGTGGGGCAGTGGCACCTCTTCTGCTGGTGATGGGCATGTGAACCTGGCCACGCTGCCAGGTGGGCACCTGAGCACCAGCAGTGCTCTGGGTGTCTGCACAGGGCGTGCAGCCTGCTCCATACCAGCATAAAGTAAGAAAGGCAGTGCAGAATTAATGTTCTTTTAATTCACTGAAAATTAATTTTTATTGAAGATACTGAGCATCCAGGGATCCCCATTCCAGGAACTGACAATGTTTTATCTCGTGAATCTTGGGCAGGACTTCTCCATGCCTCTGACAGCAAACATACAGTGCTCAAACAGGATATTTGTAATCCATGTAATGCCATGGACCAAGCACATGGCACATGATGGTTCTCACTTGGCATGAGGGTAAAAGAAGCCCAGAGACTTTAAACCAATCGCCCAAGGTCAAACAGCAGCCTGGTGGCACATCTGGTACAGCAGATCTCCAGTGATTTAATAATCCTGTATTCACTAGATAGTATTGCCTCCCTAAAGCCAGTATAATGATATTCACTAATGAGGTTGTTAGGTTTAATTAAAGCTGGTAGAGCACATTATGTAGAAGGAATGAAATTATTGTTTCATTATTGTATATTATAATAATTACAGCATAACTAGACTTATGCATTAACCACAGAAAAAGACTCACCAAATTCTGTATCATATAAATTTTTTTTGACACATGACATAGGAATTGCAATGGACAAAAACCCTCATGTTCTCAGTGTCATGCTTAAGTACTTGCAGTCTTCTGGCTTATAAATATCAGTATTTTTTAATACATAAAAATAAATTTAAAATTAATTTCATTCAAAATTAAATACTACTCACTTAAAAGGCTGATTCCTTGAATTTCCAGCTTATTACTGAGGGTCTGTTATGCTCTATTTATTGCCACATGATAAAATATTTGGAGGTGGGAAGACTTCAAAATACTGGAATATGAGGTATAGGATTCTTTCATTTTTGAATAAAATATTCTGTTTTGTTTCCCATTCAAACTGAGACCTAGCTAGAAAATGTAAACAGAATTTAAAGAAAAGCTGAAGATAAAATGGCTAAAATTGAAATAGAAGTTTTCTAAATTACTCTAGTTGGATCTATTTAGACCTCCGTTATAACTTTACAATTGCGTTACTGCAGAGTGATGTGTGTTCTTTTACCAGATGGATTTCCCCTAGGACCAGAGTTTCATCCTATATGTGTACTTTCAAAGAAGATAAATATGATTTGCACAGGAAGATCTGCAGTCTTGGCTCATGCCGAGAAGGACCTTTTTCCTCAGAAATCCTCCCTGAGAATTTTTGTGCTGCTTTATGTATGGAACGGTGTCAGAAACAAATCCGTAACTTACTATCTTAACAATTTGCTTGTCTTTTATCCCTGAAACTCTAACCATCAGACAGCAACAGCAATACACTTGTTCACGTATTTTTTCCCTTTCTGAGACATCAATGTGATGACCATGACCTGGGGGATCAGAAACCATCATAAGGGTCACACTTAGGTGTAGCCATAGTGTTGAAACACAGTAATGCTTCTCGAACCATCTTCAAATTCAGTGAAAATGGCATGAGAGGGAACAGACAAACTAGTTTAGAGGCAGCAGCCTGGGGACCATACAAATAGCACTTTTTTTTTTTCTTTTCCTATCCCTTGCATACACAAGAAAACCAGGAACAAGCACATGAGACATGGGAAGCATGCAGAATAGTATTGCTCAAGTCTCGTTTTCCTTACGGCAGCTAACAGCTCAGGCAGTCAGAAACTGCTGAGATGACATTCACCCTGTGCAGCATCAGTACTCACATACTTCAACCCTCTGAAATAAGGCAACATCCTTAAAGCCTAAACATACTTCCCATATTCACTACCCTTATTGTTCACCTCCTTCCCTCCCATCTATACTGACAAGACTTCCTATTTCTGTATGACTTCTCAGACTCTTCTTGGCTCACAGCTGAGTCACAGATATTTGTGGTTTATCTCAGGACTTCTTTTTAGCAGATCCCTTAATTCTCCAAACATTTAGACAGACTAAACATTTCGTTTCAGTCTTACGCTGACTATGGTCAAAAACATGCAGACAGAAGCATTCACAAGCATGTGAATAAAAAAATTCATATTCCTGGGCTCACAGAATAACTGCCTGCTCATGACAGATAAGGAAGTGTGCATGTGTGTCTACCTCTGGATTTGCTAGTGCAGGCAGGAATTTGGGTGTGCAATTTCCCACCAGCTCTCTTGAAAGAGAAGATTGAAACCCCAAGAACCACAGCAGAAAACTTTTAACTTTCCTGCTTGGGAAGATGCTGTAGTCTCCATTTTCTTCAGACAGGCTTGAATTCAATGTAGATCAACACATGGAACAGAAACAGTCCATAAACAACAAACACCTTAGAGCACTTCACAGAAACTGTAGGAAGTCTGAGAATGTGCTTCCAGTCCCTGAAAGCAAACAGAAAGCAAATCGGAGACTCTGTGTCCAACAAAAGGGTTATGTGATGGTGCAACATTCAGGTGTGCTCCTGCAATGTTTGAGCCTAGGCTCCAAAGTGCGATTCAGGTGTCACAGTGACGTTTCCAGCATCTGCATCCCAAAGCCAGAGTCTCAAAACCTGCCCAATGTCCCAGTCCTGGTTGGTTTTCCAAGCTAAAACCCNAACACACCCTTGGGAGGTCAACGTTCTCCTGGAATGAATAAAAATACCTTGTACATGGTTGTTTTCTTTGGGCACATGAGATCAGGGTTTTGGACAAATGCATCCTCCCTTCCTGAACAGTGCATGGCCACAGCTTCGCGTGGCTCCCTGAGCTATGTGGTGCTGAAGACCCAATGGTAGCACTGCCACTTTTCCTCATGCACTTGATCAGGGAATCCACAGGGACACAGGAGAGTCAACACCTGGTCCCACAGGTGTATGAAACCCACAGCAGACCAGTAAAACTTAAAGGAGAGAGAGATCCTGAAAACATCTGACCCTTGTGAGTGGCAGGGTCAGAGAAGGATTACCTGGGAACAGTGGGACACATGGTGCTGAGGGTTTTGGATGCAGATATTTGTTCCTGGACAGAGTGTTCCGCAGGGAGAGAAAAGCCACTGCTTTCTGCAAAAAGGGGCTGATCTAGCTCAAGGGCTGAGTTCACAAATAAGCTTCATGCCAGATTCACCCCCTTTCCTTAGCATTTTGTTTCCTACCATCTCTTTTAGATAGTGTCTGATCAGTGTGCTGGCATTCACAAATCCCATTTGCAGGTACCCAGCTCTTTCCATGAGTTCAGACCTCTCACAGAGCTTCTTTTCCAGTGCAAGAGGCACTGCCTTGGGCACAAAGCAGGAGCCAGGCCACAGCACTGTTCTGCAGACAGGGTGAGAGGTAACCCCAGAGAGAGCTGCAGGGGTGGATGAGGCTCAGCACCTGACTCTTGTCAGGTCTCTACATCCCAGCACTGAATTCCAGAAGGGCACCTGAGGTTACAGCACAGAGCCCAACCACCTGCTCAAACCAAACCCTTCTTTCTGCCGAGATCAGTATCAGCCAACACACAGCCCGTATGAGTGATCCCTGCATTTAATCCTATTACCCAAACACAAGGAGTTGAGCAGTGTGTGTGTCACGAGCCAGGAAATGGGGGAGCTTTAACAGTTTGTGTTTGTGCAGGAAATGTTTCTGTGCCGATGGCAAATCCACATCAACCCACAACCCAAGACAAACTTCCAAGAATGATGAAGATAACATCTTGTTAGCAGCAAATACAAAGACTTAATTTAATTATAATATAGCAGCTTTTCAAAATGTTTGGGAAACCTTACTGGAAATTAAATACAATAAAAGAGATAGAAAAAGTAAATCTGTAGGTATAAAGCAGGGGAAGTTCTAGGTATACACACTTTTCTTATTCTAACTCTGTTCATGCTTTCCCCTACTTGCTCTTCTCACCTTTATCTTTTCTTGAAACTGATTTCACCATTACTAAGATGAAAGGGAGAGAGAGGGGAAAATACTGAGGAAGAGATTGATTCCTCATAACCGGTGTTCAGCTTCACAGTAAAGTTGTTCATAATGAAAGTGTTAATCTGTGGCCTGGAGGAAAGCCTGGAAGGAAAATAGGCAAAGCAGGCAAAGAACCAGGAAGGCAGTTTAATTAAGGGTGTAAGAGAAATACCTTGAGCATCATTACAGCTCTAAATAAACATCCATACTGGTTCTTATGCTATTAAAGGGGTTGTTTCTGGTTCCAACCTAAGACTAAGAAGAAAACTCTTCTGTCAGATTTACATCTCAAATATTCAATATCTTGTTCTTCAGTGCTTCATATTTATAAAAGGAGCAAAATGTTGCAGTGGAGATGCACTGTGTGGTAAGGATCCTAGAGGGAATTTAAATTCATGACGGCTGTGATACAAGAAATGTATTTTGCTTTTATAGCTGGATTTATTTTTCTCTTGAAAGCAAAAAAAAAAGCAGAATAAATTGCAGACAAAAATGTTTTTCTAGAACTGGGCCACCAGTAGTTATTTCTTCCAAGCTAACCCCTCACTTACAGACACGATTCAAAAGAAGCACAGAAAAAACCTTTTCTTACATTATGCAATCTAACAATTTCTTGCAAATGGGTAACTTTGCACGTAAGACAAAATTCTTAAGTCTGCAGGGTAAATTCCAAATAGGATGTTCTGCTCTTCTTTTCTATACTGTGGAGCTCAATGCTGGCAATAACGAAGCAGAACACAAAAATATTATGACCTTTGGCAGGCGCTTGTTTTAGCAACATGAACCACATGTGCTGTCTACAGACCAGCTTTGGGTAGGCAGAGTGCTGGTGAAATGTCACCAGATTAATGGTATCAGTAGCAATTGGCAAAATAATGAAGGAGTCTGCTCTTTAGCATACCTGGAGGGCAACTCCTCCAAAGCAGAGTGAAGACACATGACCAGGGCACCGGTCAGTTCCAGCTGCCCCGGAAAATGCAGGCTAGGCTGTGCAGACTCAGTATCTAAAGGCTGGGGTCTTCAGACAAACACTCAGGGCAATTCAGCACAGTCTCTTGCACTGAACATCTACATTTATCTAAAGAAATTTCTTAGAGGGGTCTCTCACAGAATTGCCTCCTCTAGGTGTAATTCAGCAAGGTTTAGAATCAGATCCAAGCTTCTCTCCATCCTTATTATTTCACATTTTCACACAAGACTTCGTGATTATTGGTTTGGAACATTAAAATGCAAATGATAGAGGAAGCAATACATATTTAAATGTACAGTGTCAGCTTGGTATAAAAGCTCTTCTGGAACAGAATGACACTGTTTTCTTCAGTTACTTCTAAAAGTGGCAAAATAAAAATGTAAGGAGGAAAAAAAAAATGCAGGCCTATTTGCATTCATGCTTTATTGGTCATGCTGAAAGAAAAAGCTTCGTAAGCTTGGAGGGGGAGGCAGGGGGAGAAAAACAGTCATTAGTGTAAATGCAACCGGCAGCTCTCTGAGACTTCCCAGGCAGCACAAGGAGGAGGAGAGCGCACCAGGAGCATTAGATTTGGAACAAGGCTGACCTCCTCCCTACAGAAAAACAAAGAGGAGCTTTGACTTACCTGGCCTCTGTCACTTCTGCGATCAATATCCTCTTCACGTAAACACAAAGGAGAAAGTGAAGAAAGGGCAAAACCAGGGCAGAATATAGAAAACCTCTCTGCCTCCTATCCCATCCTTGTGGGATACCCTATTATTTTCCAAATTTAACTTCTGGCTAAGGAGTGACAGGAGGTCAGTTATTCTCATGATGGTTTTTACAAAGCTTGTGTGGTTACCAGGGCGATGAAGAATGTTTCTCATTTTACTTTTTTAATAACACTTCCCCACTGCCATATTCAGTGTTTCCTGAAGAGACAAACCAAAACTGAAAAAGTGTGGAAGACATTTTTCATAGTCTGAAGTGTCAGCTCACAGCTGTGTGCTTTTTCATTCCCCATTTTCACTCCAGACTCAGCATTAGGACTTCAGTGTTAAATGCTGTATTTTTTGGGTAAAGGATGCAGGTGGCTGAGCTATCACTACGAGCAATTTCTGCCCCCCTTTACTCATGCTACCATAAAATATCCATGCTAGCTCCACTTACCTTCATGGATACACTTCTGCTTCCCATGCAGGGACTGCAGAATTGGGTTCTGCTTTGGCAAGAGTAGGTGTGAATACAGATTACAGACATTCCCAAAAGGTAGCTCAGTATTTAGTCTGTAAACTCTGTGAAGCTGAAGAGCATCTGGACACAGGCCTGGACTGGCTCTCTGTTACGGAACAGCATGTCTTGATGAACTGACAAACTCAGCAGAAAACCTAATTCAGGCCCCCCTCCTGCATGCACCCACACACTCAGGTACAAACAGTCCCTCTCAGGTAGAGCTTAAATCAGTTCCCAGAATTTAGTCTTAACACGTCAAAAGTGTTTTTGCTGGAGGACTCATGTCTGCATTAGCTTTTGGCAGCATAGTGAGGAGAAATGGAGAGCAACACCCTTGGTTGAGGGAGCTAATGAGTTGGCAAAGCTCCTGTCATGTGTACCAGCCTCTAGTGAGAGCAGAATTAGGAGCTTTGAAACTCATAGCCTTTGCAAGTATTTACATTTCAGTTATCACAGGATTGGAATCCAGAAGATTACAGTAAAACAGAATTGAAAGAAAAAATAGGAAAACCTCCTCTCAGGGAACTACTCGTTCATGATTTCTCAGCTGCACTTGTTTCTAAGTTGTGGATAATCAAATCTCAGAGTGAATTAAGTTGTTAGAAGCCACTGCTAGCATTTCCTTTTATTACCACTTAGGCTGCCTTGTGCTCACTCCAAGGATGTGGTCACTTCAGCTGAGCTGCAGCCAGCAGCTGTGGGTGGGTGCCTGGGAGGGGAGCTTTGCTCTTTTCTCTGCTGTTCTTTCCCTTCAGCACATGCAAAGCTGAGACACATTATGTCTCTTACCCTTCAAAAAGTCATCTTCCATTATGTGGATTTATTCTTTTAAATGGAAATACATTCCAAACAGTACCATCCACTCTTTTGCCTCATCCCTGGTCTGGCATTATACAAGTGAAAGGCCAGCTGTTCCCTGCTGTCTGAGCTCCAGTTCTTTCTGCCCCCAACTTGAGACAGGCAAAACTTGCTACTCTATGCCAGTACATGAATCACACTGGAAATTATGAGTGTGAATTAAAATAGCCCATGAAAAAACATTAAAAAGCTCCTCTTCATTAGCTGAATGTCAGCAACAGGGTAACAGTCACCAAAGGGAATCCAATGCTACACCCCGAAGGATGCAGTCAGTTACCTAATGTCTTTCTGGAAAAGACGCTGTCCCAAAAGCAAGTCAGTCACTCATTTGTATTCCCCTCAGTAAGGGTCACTCTGGGTAATAACCATAACTGTTTCCTTTTAAGCTAATAACCCCCTTCCAAAATTTTCTTTGGTTTGGCCTGTGCTGGATATGTTTACAGTTAATTTCTGGTAATAAACTTCTTTCTGAGACCAAATTACAAATAGTACTGCCTAGACTGAATTTTATCACCAACAGAAGAGGTTTCTCCTGCTTTCTTCCTCCTAGAGCCTTCTCACTAACCAGGTGAGTTAGTGGTTAGCATGGTGGTATTACCCTTCATTTGTACTTACACCTTTTTTTCTTTATAAGCTGAGCTTCTTATCTATATATATGTGCATATATGTTCATATGTTGTCATTTTGTCATATGTTCATATGTCTGACTTTTTTCCTGGAAGTTCCATAGATTGCCAAGATTTAGAGCATCTACTCTGTTGGGTGCTTCTGCAGCCTTTCTCTCTTCCAGAACTCAAGTCCTAGTCCATGGATTCACAGCTCTTGACCTCTGCAACAACTTTGTTTGACTTCTCCATTATATTCTCTGCATATTTTTGAAGATCTGTTTTATATTCTGTTTCCTAACCTGCTGTTGTTCTCTTCAATGAATAACTTGCTTCCAACCTAAAGAATGATGGAAACTGAAAAAAGTCTACCTTGTATTTGGCTAAGAAATCTCCAGAGGTGCAGTTAGCAGCTGCGTTAGTAAAATGGAGCAAACTGCTGTTAACTTGCAACACTCTGAAATCCCGGAAAGGGAGAAGACAACGAAGTTCATTGCAACCAAAATGTAAAGCTGGGGTGCAGATTTCTACACAAGAGCAGAGAAAGTTAGCACCAATATTGTTACATGTCCTTGTTCCAGAAAAGTACCTGTTTTCACAGATAACTCATTGCAGTCACTCAAAGAGAGGTACTGGTAAATCTCAGCACCAGGTACAGATTTGGTAGGAATATAATTTAGCTAATAATTCAGGATAACCAGAATGCAAACTAGGTGTTTCTCTTTAGCTTTCCAGCATACGGGATGCATAGGACATATCAGGTTGCTGAACAAAGCATTAATTATACGATATGCACAACAATCTGATAGAAATCTAGTCACATGATACCTTGATTTTTAAAGAAAAATATTCTATATGTGTATATGGACAATAAAACCACTCAAAGTTACCAAAGTTTGGATTTTTTAAAGCAATGATACACAGGTTTATGTTTCTGTGGATAAGTTCCATTATGAGTAGCTACAGTTCAATCACAGAGCACAAGTACTGCCCCCGTTGTGCCTGAATCCCAGAGGGTAAAGATGACAGTATCCTTTGTGACTGAGGACCTCCAGGCCTGGATAGTGTGGGGATGGCTTGCCTGTGTTAATCAGCAATGCTGTACTTCTCTGTCTACAGCCTTCTGTGGCTTCTGCTCCCAGGTGGCTTCTGCTTCCCCTGGGAAATACACTCAAGCCTACCTGCTTTTTATTTCAGGATCCAATTCTGTTTCCCAGATATGTAGGGAATTGGCCCAGTGTGTCACAGGGAGACACATCAGCCTACACATTAGGTGAACAAATGGGTTGGCTCAGCTCCCTCTGCTTCTGCTTTAGTCAGAGGAGACACCCAGGCTCAAGGATCCTAGGAAGGTGTTCCCACGGGCCAGGGGGAGTCTGGCCCCTCAGCCAGCACACAAAGGGCTTCACCTCACCCAAATGTACCTGGCCAGAAGTGAAGTCTCTCAGCTGAACTGGTGTCTGTACCACCTCTGTAGCCAGCGGCAGTGGAGGGAGGCAGCTCTGGCTGATTCATCCCCTTTTATTCCAGGTACGTGGGTAGGTGGGATGAATCATTGTCCGGCACCACCTACACCAACTGCAGAAAGAATTAGGCAACTAACTTAGGTCGGATGCTTAACTTCTAAATGAGTAAAACGAGGTTAAAATAATCCCTCCCTGTGTTGCACTGTAATGTAATACAAGGCTAATGACTGCACATTATTTGAAGGGAGAGGCTATTCCTTACCGCAGTAAAATAAAATCACTTTGTTACTTGTTTTCAAGCTGTGCTATTTGTTCTGATGGGTGGATCACTGCTGTCTAATACAGCAGGTAAAATGAGACGAGACATCTAAATCACTGATACAATATTGCCAGTTGCTTGTATCTTATGCTGGTATCTCACAGCATGTTCTATTTCTTGAAGCCTTAGGCATTGAAAGCAAATGAGAATACCACCTTCCTTTTTTTAATATAAACCAGAATTTTATGCTTCTAGTCATGCAGAAAACAAGAGTGAAAAAGCATAATCTGAGTATGCTATACAAAGAAAAAAAATCAAAACCAAATAAAAAGTATATACTAGAAAATAACAACTAGAAAAAAACAACCTGTTTTTCAAGTCTGACCCAATATTTTCCTCTTTATGCTTTCAGTAGTTTTGCTCTGTAATAAAAGAGAATGAACTCTAAACTGTCTTACAAACTCACAGTTAAAAACCCCAACAGCCTCCAGCTGAAGTATCCACTACAGCAAGGTCAGTGAATGACATCCAAGGCATTAGCTTTGTCGCCTGCTCCTTCACCACCTGGACCCTCCAAGAATTTCATTCTATTTTCTTTCACACACACGGGCTATGTGCAGATCTCAGAGACCCTCTCTGGCTGTTGCTTGTTAATTGGCCTGTTGTGTGAAAGTAGAATAGAGTTCAAAAAGGTTGGGCTGCAACAGATGCAACCAAGGTTGCACGGGTCCCCAGTCACGTGGAAGAGTCACACAGTAGTGGGCCAGACAAAATATTTCTATTTTGACTTGCTATCTCATTAGTTGTCCACTCCTTCAGGCCACAGGGCTTCTGTAGTCAGCTACAGGTCAAAGCCTGTGTCCCACCCAGAACAAGAAAATCTATTGTATTTCAGCACGTGACAGGGTTCTTTCCAAATCTTGGAAAGCCAGTAGAAGCGAGGCTTTAATAATGACAATTAATGAAACAATGTACCCTACATATTGAAGGGAGATTCAAGAAAGCACAACCAGCCCCGCAACGAGCAGCTTCTTCACTTGGGGATTTGGCAGAGGGAAAACATATAGAAGTGCAGTTTTCAGTTTGGAAGCAATGCTGCATAAGCATGGGGATGATGGAGTAGGAGTCAAAAAGGTTTCTGTTACTATTTTTCTGACTTCTAAGTAGGGTTGCTGGTACATGTATCTTAAAAGGAAATTAGGAGGAGACTCAATGCAAAAGGAGAGTTCTTATTACCCAGCAACTGGAGATTCAGGACTCAAGACTTGGCAGTCACCTTCTGTCTTACTTGGGCAAATCACTGCTCTCTCAGCCTTCACCAAGCAGCTGCATTTGAAATGGACCTATTCCATTTCATCTTTCATGGATTGTGGATATTTTAAATAATCTTTGAAACACTCTTTGAAATTCTGCAAGGCAAGGAATTATATGCAGCGCAAAGTATGACTAATGTTTGTGTGAGTCATCGATCGTGTTACCAAAGATAGTTTTAGAGAAATGAATATGCACAAAATAAGGCTGATCCTGCAAATTTCAAAGATCTCCTGCCATGTGTGGGGTGGATATGAGTACATCAAACAGAGTGCTGGGATTTTCCCAAGCGCCCCATGATAGCCTGCTCCAGCCTGCTGCCCCGAGAGGGAAAACACTGACTGCCAAGCCAAAGCTGAGTGCTTTGGATGTCCCGCCATTACCTGTGGAAAAACAAGGAAGCCTGGAAGAGTAAAAAAGGCATCTCCTCCATGAGCAGGTGAAATTTTGGGAATACTGACCTAAAATGCCCCGCCGGGCCACGCTGCCCGCAGAAGCACTGGTGGAGAGCTGACCCTGACGAGGCAGCCATCTGGTACACACAGCGTGCTGCAGTGGGAAGAAAGGGGTGTTGTGCTCCAGCAATACTGTGGCCAAACAACCAGCAGCAGTAGCAGTCAGGGAAATGGCCCTATTCTTTTGGCAAAAGCCTCTCCGTGTATACACGTCTGTTCTCTCACCCACCCCCTGTCTGAATGAGAAATCAGGGCCTTCTTGACATGAGGCAGCACGTGCCAGATGCTGAGCAGTCAACAAGACAGATGCTGCCAGGGGGACAAAAGAGGTAATCATATAAATACTTAAAAGCTCCTTTTAATCAAAATGTTCATTGTCCTTTTTAAAAGGAAGGTGCTTTTTAATAGCTATTTGATTCCTTTCAAAGGCAAGGAAGGGGTGGAGGAAATATTTCTTTACAAGGATGAGGCATGGCCTTTTTTTCCCATAAATATAATAACTTATTTGAAACTTTCTTCCTTTTCTTTTCACAGTGTTTTTTCCCCTGTGGGAGCTTATAAGGGAAGCAAACTTGGGACTACTTCTTTGCTCATACATATTTCAATTTGTGTACAGTATGAACCATGTGTATTCGGAGGAAGTGTTCTCTGGACAGGATGGCAGAGCCTTGGTAGGAACTGATCCCCCACAATGCCCCCAGCCTTCTGCAACACCCAGAAATCCGCCAGTCACATTAGGCCCATGAAAATCTACCCAACAATCTCCACTGTCTGCTTTTGCTGTTTGTTTCTGTATTTATTTCTAATATGGCTATTGACTCCCACTCCTGCTTCTAAGGGCAAATAAAAGATAAACCTTTCCTTGATACAGTGTAAGCATGCAAGGAAAATGCCTGCCTCACCAAGCAGTGCCCAGACCATCAGCTGGCAGCATGGCCACTGCTGTCCTATATCCTACTGGCCAGTGCTCACTGGAGCGGAATTCGTTGCTCTCCCACAGCCAGGTGCTGTTGCAGTTGCTGCCTGGGCTGCCAGAGAGGACAAAGGTTTTAGCAAATGACAAGTGGATACAATGCCTAGGCTTGCTGCTCCCTCACCAGAACACCTCCTTGCTCTGAGGAAGGCAGGGCAACAGCTGTCTAAAAGTTCACTTTAATTTTAAAGCCCAGCTGCCCCCACAGTCTTTGGGAATGGCATCATTGCCTTTGCCCTTTTCAGCTGCGTGGAGAAAAAGCAAAGATGTACCGCAGCAGGACGTGGCGTCCCCAGTCTCCCAGAGGCTGCTTTCTCCCAGCCTCTCTGCTTCCCTCCCCTCTCCCTTTGAGGATGCTGGCATGGATCATGAGCCGGCTAAGGTCCCAGGGGATGGCACCATCTGCAGTGAGGCTGATGAATTTGATTCTGCTCACCAGTGGCAGGCAGCACAGACAACACCCTGTCTACTCAGCTGAGGCAGAGGTAATGATGGGGGAAGAAACCTTGTTTTGTCATTGTGTCTCTTCCTGAACACATTCCAGACAAATGTTTCCCTACCTTTTCTCATTTGCGAAGGCAGTCTCTGCAACAACTCCCACAGCAAATTCGCCGCTAGCTTCCGTCTTCAGGATCCTGCAAGTCCCAACCATGCTCTGTCATACTTTGGATACATAAATAGCATAAGACCATTATCTGTTTTTCTCATTGTCTGTCTCACCTCTGCGTTAAGTCCCTCTTTCATGTGGCACAAAGAATTCATAAGTAGTTTGGTTGATAATCACAGTCATGTCCAACACAGGTGCTCTTACTCAGGTTTTACTTTGCTTTTCTCTTAGAAAGGGATGCCAGAATTTTATCTGGTGATGGATATTGTCAAACCTGTGGAAAGCTTTGCAATGTGACCCCAGATGATTACTCAAGAGTGTGTTCCAGATGCGTCGCGTCTCCATGACTGATGGCTGCCAGATGGCTGCTTGGGAGAAGGCAGAAAAAGGTACCATTTTAGCATGTTTCTGTCTAACATGACCCCTTGATCCTCAGGAGAAGGCAGACACATGGTATGCAAGAGGTGGTGTTCCTGGGGAGGCCAGATTAAATACAGAACCTCAGGAACACCTTGTTTTGACTCACATCATCGTCGCTTTCTCAGCTCTGTCCCAGATCACGAGGGCTGGTTTCCTGCATACCCAAAAGCAGAAAAGCAGGGAGAAGAGGGAAGCCAGGTTGTTCCCATCCTGACAGGAGTTGAGTCCTTGCAGCACACAAATCCCAACAAAATCCTTTACAGGAATCACAGTGAAAATCACTGCTGAGGCAGATGCAGCCCTCAGGGGCTACATCTCTCCTTGGTGGTCAAGGAGTGTTCAGGTGATGGGACAAGGATGCTGCCAGCTTGTGAGGGTCCTGCCATGCATGAGGGGCATGGCCCAGCTATAGGGTCAGGCTGGCCTGAAGGGCCTCAGTCATTGCAATTCAGGTTTTCTCATAGCATCTCTCTGTCTATAGGTAATGTCATCCACACCACATTCACAGAGTCAGAAAATGCCAGCTGATACGAGTAATTAACATATTTAACAGTTGCTGCTCCGTTTCACCCTCTCTTCTGAGGTACTGCCCCTCCTAAACTTCTTAAATTCTACATGGAAAAAAATGCAGAAAATTAGGAAAAAAGTTATTTTATTTCTATTCAGACTGAGGTCTAGTGGTGCTACTGCCAGCTAGCAATACCAATAATGAAAAGCAGTTTGTCTTTCTGCACAAACCTCACTACCAGCGACTCAGGTGAAGAGACCAACTTGTTGCAGTAGAGACACCATGAGCTGACAAGGGATAAACCTTCCTGTGGCAAAACTTCCTGTGCTAAGCTTTCTTTCTGTGCCGGCTAAGTACACAAAGAAATACTTAACCTTCAGTGAACAGCCTGGTTTGATAGAATAGCAAAGAGCTGAAAGGTGCCTGGAGGTAAGCACAGAGCTGTTCCTACCAAACCTTCCAGAAGGGTGGTCTTTCTACCCACCCTACCTTTTTGTGCTGGGGGAGGAGAGGGCTCTGACCTCCTTTTTGCCTTCCGACCCAGGCTGCCACTTAAGATTCCAGTATAGCTTCCTGCAGGGTCAGAATTCATTCCCTCTAAACATGAACTCTCCGGACTGAAGCACCTTCAATTATTTACTGTTACTACTCTATATTATGAATGTAACTTTTTGTTCCCCTTCTTGAAGTCTCCACAAAGAGGAGGTGCCTTTTCAAGCGTGTGCTTTCTTACAAGAGTTTGCATTAGTTAGGGTTTTAGAGTTAATGGCTCTGAGCATTAGAAGTCCTTTGCTGCGCAAGTTGCGACCAAAGCTGCCGTCCAAGTTCTTCTTTGGTTGGGACTATCAAGGAATTGCAACTAGGACTTGCATTCTCTCCCAGTTACAATTGTTGAGTACATCTACCGTGATTTTTAGAGGTTTTTTAAAAATAGACCCAGGAGCGTTATGTGGGCACGGCTTTTTTTGACTGCTGGTATTTATGATGCTTGGTTTCTACAGTAATTCTGCAAGTCAGAACCCATTCATGCCTGTAAAAGGTAATAAAAGGGACTAGAGACACCAGCCATGTGAGTCAGCAGCTTTTATTTTTACAGGCATTTTTGAATACCCGTTGGTTGTATAAACCAAAGAGTCTCTCTTGCCAACGAAACAAAATGTGGCACGTTGTATGGTAGAGGAAATACTGTCAAACAGGCTGCGTGCAAAACCTGTCCAAGCAGAGGGCCAAGTTAGGTGCGTACTCAAAATCTTCTGAGGTAGCTTTAGATAGCATTGCAAAGTGAGTGTCCCTCCAGCCTTTTTGTCCACTACCTGAGGAATGAATGGGTCAGCAGAGGTGATCCAAAATTGTTGCTTTACCTCATAGAGCTCTTGATGGCTGTCCACACTCCCCCATAACTGCACACAAGCATGGAGGAGGCAGTTTCGTACTGCTTCAGCAGTCCTCCTGGTAGAACTGACTGGATTCAACACAGACAATCCACACTTCTTGCATCTCCAAACAGAACAAGCGATGTCAGTGACTCTTACGGTGTCCTGACCTGGACACTGCAAAATCTCCAGTGAAGTCTCATTGAATTCTGTGGAAGCTGGATTGATTCAGACTTTTCCCAGCTAACAACAACCGTTCACAGTTCTGAAATGCATCTCTGAAGGCTTGATTTCAGGTGCTGATGTTCAAGCCAGTGTAAAAACAAAGAGACTGCGGAATGAGTGTGTCTGCAGCAGCATGTAAGATATTCAGCACTTCCTTGCAGTAGGAGGCAGCTGATTCATGCTTCATTAACCTGAACGAAATTTGTAATCTTGCCTCTATCCCTAAGCAATAATTAACAGCTGAGTGCTGTAATGACTTCATGTTTTACTAAGACTTCATTTTTTACTAAATATAAACCAGTACATTTACTAGCACATTGAGGAGTATTACCATTAATAATTAAAATCTGAACTACAACTGTCCAAATAAATGAAAAGAGTATGTTTTATAATGCATGATTTTTGCTCTTATATTGCATTTAGTCACTTCCTAATTTGCAGTATCTACTGGTTAACTGCAAATTAATGCTATTCTGATGCACATATGTTTTACCAATGATTTTTTAACATCTGTAGTTATTCTCTCCCTATGAAAAGTACATGTGAGTGCAACTGGGAGAGAAAGCAATTGGCCAGAGGGAAAGAATGAAAGGTAAAGAGAACAGAAGAAACACACAAAACACCCAGGAAATATCCTACTTTGCATCTTGTCTTTTAATCACCAGGACTCACAGGAAGATATTTTATTTTGCAGGATTTCTGAGATCCTTTGCCTTGTGGAAAAATTACAGCAGCTTCCTTAGGATGAGACCTGATTTTGTCCAATTATTTGGAGAGTAACATACAGATTAACATGTGGACCCAAGAGGGAAAAAAAATGAGCTAGAAAAGAAGATTGATAATCATAATTAAAAGTCTACGAGACACTCATATTTGATGCTTTGTTAGTGAGGTAGGTTGTATTGTCTCGGTGCCAGTGGAACTTAAGAGCAAGTCATTAGCCATCAAATCACTAATACTGATTTTAAATCAAATAATGTCTCTTTGAGATTTATCTGTAAGAGCTTGGGTGTCTGAGAAATAATGTGGTACTTAATCATTAGACCAATTAAGGGCTGCAGGTTAAATATGCTACGTAAAAGAGAGCCAGTGTTTTCTGCAAGACAGAAAACTCTGGACCCCTACTAAGTCAAATATTTGAAGACAGATCTATGAGATCAGAATTGGACCTAGCCTTTCAGATTTTTATCTTTTTTTCACGAGGAGATTAAAGACAAGACTTCATTACATGTGATCAACTGCTGTGGCATATTATTTTAAACGTAAATATTACAAAGTGTGAGAAAGAGAGAAAAATGAAATGGGTTGAATAAAAGCATGTGCCCTTCTTTTTTTACCTTCTAGTATAATTTACATACACTCACCTTCCTGTTTACATTGCAAAAATAGTCAAAATCAATGAAAATAAAATCATTTCCTAGCTAGCACTTTAAAAGAAAGCTTGCGCCTGGAGGAAATTTCACAGCTGAGCTGTAGGCTCGTGGGAAAAAGGAGGCTTTATAACACTAGTGCTGCAGACAACCTTCAGTGCAGAGATGCTGGCAGTTCTTACCACGTGTGCAAAGTCTTTTAGTTGAAGAAGTGATAAAAAAAATTGAAGACAGTTTGCTTTCAAAGGCATCACTTTTGGTTTTACTACGGGCGGGTTGCAGTTAGGCGGATACATAATTGCAATCCATGATCTCTCTCTGACCAAACCTTCTTTAACACCTTTTTTTTCCAGATAGAATTTCTTTTGAAGTGACTGAGAAGTTCTGAACAGAGTATTATAATATATAGTTACACAGCAAATCCCAAATTGCTCAATATAATGGGGAGGACCATAAAAACTGCAGACACTTGCATTAAGGAGGAGAGAGCAATCATAAATAAAACTGCTCCTCTGCTTCCAGCATAGTACAGGTTCTCCTGTTTGCTAAACCTCTGTGGAGGACTCAAAGCACTGTGGCAATGCAGCCAGCTGTGCTCCTGTTCACTTGGGCCATACAGTCCCTGTGCTTCCTCTTGTATGACAGGTTGTTCTAGGAGACACTGGGGTCCTCTTTCTTTGCTCAGTGGAAAAAAACCCAGCTAAGTATTTTATCCCAAAGATCAAGCCCAGGGAGAAACAGAGGAGTGAATGAGGATATGGATTTACAGATTTTCCTACTATGGCTTCAGTATTAGGGCAGGGCATTTCAGATTAGCACAAATAAGGCACTTTTTGGTGCCTTCATAGAAATTGAAATAGCAATTATTGGCACTCCTCATGCTCTTTCCTTGGGGGTAGTTCTATGCTGTTTAATGTCACCTCACTGAAAATCCACAGCAGTTTTCTCTCTAAGATGCATTTGGCTAACCTTTTACAGCCCTCCAGGCAGGGAGAGGGGCAGGAAATTGAGATGGGTGGCAGGGGCAGAGAAGGAATCTTAAACGATTTTACAGTGAGATCTTTGGAGAATACAATTGGGTCTCCATGACAAAGAGTTGCACTGCTATAATGTGTGCCAGAGTGCCAGTAATGGTGCTTCCCACACCACTGTCATACAGCTCCACTGGCAAACTGCAACACCAGCCACGCAGGGATTCCTGTTGCCCCTGGGCTTATGGGTTTAGTACTTCAGCATGAATCATCATGGTCATTTCCCACTGGCACCTGCTTGTTTGTGACATGTCCTCATGAGAATCATAATGAAGGAAATGCACCCAACCCACAGCAGTATGCAGCACATGGTATTAAACACGTTCCCTTTAACGCCACCCGAGGGACTGTCATCAGAATACTTTGCGATACCTTAGCTGGGGACATTATTGCAGGCCTTACTCTTGTTGGAAATCTTTGAGTCTGAATAGAGAGCTGAGCTTTGTGAAATTATAACTACCCACTGCCAAACCCACAATACTTTTCATGATGTGAGCTGTGGGCCACATTTCTAGATTACATGTTTGTAACCTAGAAAGTAGAAATCAGACATCCTCCTTACCTGTCATTTAGCCTCCAGTTTCTAAAACACTAGATTTTGTTCTCTACACTGTTAACTCTTTGCTCACTATTTACCTGTTACAGGATTTTTGTTGTGGGGAAACAGTCATCTTTTGCACTAGCATTTCACAGACACCAAAGTGGAGCCTTGAGGGTATGTCTGGGACACAGGCGACGTCTGCCATGTCACTTGGTTTCATATCTCTGGGAAGTCACAAAGCGGTGAAAGCCTGAAATGGAAATGCCCTTTCCCGTGCCCTGGGGGTTATAACCCCGTCTGCTGCCTAGGCCACTGGCCTTCAACTCCACACCATGCATCCCCAGCTCTGCTGGAGCTCCTGCCTCAAGGACTTGACTGCAGATGGTCCATGGGAGCCATCCTGCTTCCTTCCCCTCTTGACTCCATCCCTTCAGGGAGAAAACACAGACCTCGAGCTGCAAAAAGAGTCAAGGACATGGTTCATCCTTACCTTAACTGGAAAATGCTGGAGGGACCCAGCCAGCCATCTGGCTTCTCCATCAGGCTGTTAGCACTGTTTCTCGGAGGAGTCTTTAAAGTCAGGAAGTGAACCTGGATCACTGGTGAGGAAAGGAAGGGGCTACTGGCCAAGCATTTCTGATTTCAGCTTCTTGTGACCCCAAGAATACCACAGATCTTTCCTGAGGGTTACAAATCCGCCCATCAGAGAGATAACTTATTCAGAGACCAAAGTTACTTTAAAGATCTGGATTTTGGAAAGGAATGAAGCAAAACTGAAAGATTCATTCCTGTTCAGCATTTCTGTCCATCCACAAGAAGCCCAGGAGTTAGTAAATCTGTCAGAGTTGTTTTAATAACTCTCAGCTAAAGCCTAATTCACTAAATCTGTCAATACAGAAAAGCTTTATTGCTGAGGAAAAGTAGATCCACTCAGTGCAAGCATGTATTTTGCTAAATGTGGGAGGATTATGGACATGGATAATCTCCTACATTTGCTGCTGATTTATATTGTTTATTAACTGTCCTCTATTCCAGAAGTCTCTCTTCCTGTTTGCCAGGATTTTGTAGTGTATATGTAATTACAGAGAGACATCTATGCACACAGAGTTGCAAATATATGTATACCTACATGTATAGTTTTCTACAGTGTTGGAAGTGCTGCCCAGGCAACTCCACTAAAAAAAAAAAATATTATTTGCTGAAATCTTTCTCAGTTGTTAAACTTTCTGGCTGAGTTGTGGCAGATCGGAGCAAGTTGCTTTATCTCTCTTCATAGTTCTGTGACTGGAAAATGGGGGAAACAGACCTACATATACAGCTCTTTAAGGTGCCTCAGGTGCTGGATGGGGGACGGAAACTCCCAGGATAAAAATAGAGCAGATGACCTGGGACGTGTTCAAGGTTACAAGTTCCTGATGACTGATGCAGGCGTTTCATCAGGCTCTGCATGAGACACCGGGCTATGCATTTTCTGATAAGGCTAGAAAGAAAACCAGAACAGGTACACTGTTCATTGCCCAGCTGCACAGTGTCCATCCTTCCAAAGGAAGAGGTAAATGTTCTGATAAAACAATTATGTGAGGGTGAAGTGAAAATCTATGTTTTTATCAGGTACATGCACACACACACGCATGCACAGGGTTACTGGTGTAAAAACTCCAAAGGCAACTTTATCACAGTCATTTCCCTGCAGCTGGCTTTGCAGCCTTGAAAACCTAAATGTTCTTCTAATACTGGACTTTTGGTATGTGTTTTATGACTTCATTTGTCATATAGTTTTTTCTTAGGTACTGCCTTTATTTGTGCTTTAAACTGGAGGATATGTGGAGAAAGGGTGATAACTTGCCTGTAATAGGGGGCAGAAAGAACAATTTCCCTGCCTATTTTTGCACAAAACAGAGGCAAAATATTCAATGTAAGAGAGTTTTGATGATACCTTATCTTTCAAGTCTTTCTCATATTTTCCAGTAATGGTGCTATTATGTATCTTTGATTCTTTTTATGATTACAGCCTGTGACATCCTAGTGCAGTGCATGAATTTATCCGTTTGCAATGATATGGAAGCTTTCATTTCCACTTCACTGCTTCCCTTATCTACCAGCTGCCCATCATTCTCTGTCTCTTTGGCGCCTTCTCTTTTTTCCTCACTCCTTACCCTCCTTTCCCCAAAAAGAAGAAATCAATTTTCAGTTGAAAAATAATCTTGGTGTGATAACTTTCTGACCCTGGGTGGAAATACTTGTTCTAAACGAGACCTGCTTGCCCCACATCAGTGAAAGGGGAGATGAGCTAGACAGCACCTAAAGTGGCGAGTGTATAGCAGTCCAACAGATGTGCAGCAGGACTACCCCATGCAGGACTCGGAAGGCTGGGAAAAGTCTGTCCCTTTGCTCACCTGGGTGCTTTAATCACAGTGGCCAAAACAGTGGTGATTTTCTTTATGGCCTGGTAAGGATGCAGGTGGCTTGGAAAGACTTTTATTTTGGTGATACATAGGAATAACAATGACTGATCAGAGAGTTCTGATGTGTCCTGCCTAAACCCAGATCTCTTAACCCCCAAAGAGTGCCCTGCAGGGAAGGGAAGGGAAGGGAAGGGAAGGGAAGATGCAGTAGGTGTCATCAATGTGGCCCATGGACATGGTACAGAGCTGGGAGCTGACCTGCTTCATGATGATCACACACTCTGGCTGCAGGCAGCTAGTGGGAGGGATTTGGATCTCTTTTTTGGGGAAATCCTCTCACCTTTCTGCTCATAGACAGAGTCTAGGAACAGGTCTCTAGCCTTGGCAAATAAATTAAAGCATTTACTCTGTGAGCATTTACTCTTCTAAACCTCATTCTTCTTTCCCACATGCCTGAACTTCTTTTTAGAGAAATGGTTTATTTTCATTACATGGGATTTTTCTGTTTGCTTGGGGGTTGTTTAGGGTTTGTTTTTTTGTTTGGCTTTTTATTTGTTTGTTTTAAAAATAGTATGGATAAAAAAGACTGAGGGAAGAGTTAGGCACTGCTGACTTTATGCAATTAAAGCCACTGAGAAATTTAACTCCCTGTAGGGGTGTCTGCAGGCCTAAACCTCTGTCCCATAATCTGCCTGCCATGAGCTGCAAAACACTGCTGGTGGTGGCTGGGCTTGTGCCTCCAGGGCTGATGCCATTGCTCCCTGTTATCACCTTGGCCAAGTCCCTGGTACACTTCCAGTGCCTCTCCTTACTGCTGTTTTCCTGAACCCCATCTGCTCCCAGGAAAGGGGAGGAAGGTGCAAGCCACAGAGGACAGACTGACCGCCACAATTCTCTGAGTCCCACCCAGTGCGGTGCCAAGGTAAAAGCAACAGTGATACCCTGGCAATGGAGCTCCTCTGCCTGTCTGCTCACAAGTAGCTGTATGATTCACTTAGCAGCCTGCAGACCGCGGCCTCTCCTGCTGTAAAAGGCTGCTTCATTGATTCCAGTGAGCACTTCAATCCTCTTCACAGATAATTTAACCACAGGTGTATTTTATCTCCACGTACTTTCCTGGAGTTACCCATGGCCTTCCCAGAAGCAAATTTGGTTCATTGGGTTTTAGCCTTTGATATATCCCCTTATGCAAAATATAGCTTAGAAAATATGTATTTATCATGTTCTCAGTAAAAGTAAAGAGAAAAAGCCACAATTTCTTCAGGGAAAAAAAGCTGCTCAGTCTTCAAAATTTCCTGGACTAAAATTAAATAATCAGCTTAAGTTCTATTTCCTATTCCCTTCCCCAGAATAATATTAGTTTCTGCTTTCACAAAGCACATAGATCATCCTCAGCAGGAAGCCAGGTAGAGTACATTAAAGAAGAAATGATATAGTGGAATGGGGTTTATGAAGAGAAGGGCAGTGCCTGGTGGTCTAACCATGAAACATTGTCTGACTGAGGTAGGTTTAATCTTCTGCTACACAGACACCTTCTAAGCAACTTATCTTCTTATGGGATATTTTTAATAGCTTTTTGGAAGCAATGAATAAGGTCTTTCTCAGTGTCATGCAGTGATCCAGTATACTACAAATCATTCTAGCTACTAAAGGTGCACAGACCTCAGGAATTTCACATTTAAAATAAATATTTGCTCACTGAGTCTTATTTTAGAGCTAGGCAAAAAGCAAGCTACTGCCCCAAACCAGAACTTTGTTACTGCAAGTCCAATTTACATAGATAGAAAAAAAAACGAGATAAAACTTGGATTCCTGTCCAGATCAAAAGCAGACTAAATTTAAGCATCATTTGATTTGAAGGCCTTTTTAAAAACATGCAGTAATCATAGGTTATAGCTTAAATACAATTTCAAATAGATGGTGGTCAACAAGAGATGCTTATGTCTAATTAAGGCATAACATTGAGATTGGCCATGTTTCTGATGAAAGGTATATCCATGTTCTAGCAGGAACTGGGATTGTTGGGGAAGAACAAAACAGCAACTCTTATAGCACAAGCAAACCAAAAAAGTTGTCAATTAGGAAATGTGACCTGGGCTGTGGCTTTGCTTTTCCGTCATTTACCTTCTCCAACATAGATCTGAGGACTTTACTCCAAGAAGAAACCTGGGATATCAGCCCCTTTAATATCATGTCTCAGAAGATGATGAAGGTGCTGGGTGGGTCTTGCACTTCTACCTTCAGCTCGTGTGGTTCAGAAAGGGAATTTGTGCTGCTGCTGATGATACACGAGCCAGCGCTGCAACACGCAGCTGGAGAGCTGCAAGTGCCAAGGTGGATGGATGACAGACACACTTGGGCCCACAGCTCCCACCTGGCTGGTAAGCTGGTGTCCCTCAAGGAGCAGATCCTTTTAATTACAGGCACCAAGCACCCATGGTCACTTCATGCCTAGCTGTTATCACCCACTCAGTCCTGGAAGCACATTTTTCTAATCAAAACTGAAAGGGGTATTTAGGAAATCAGCCTTTTCCCATCTTGCTGCTGTTTTGGGCCATGATACAAAATTAATCGAAAAATTGCTGGAGCTGGAGTCAGTTGCCCTTACCTCGCTTTATGGCCCAGGGAGAGAAGGATCCATGTTAGGTGAACTCAGCTTCCACTGCCTCTGTGTGTTGACACCTTTGAAACAAACCATTGGTGACAGGCTACTGCTTTTATTGCCAAAATGGGAAAATACTGCTGCCTGTCTCCATCTCCCAAAGGTTTTACAAGACTTAATTCATCCACTCCTCTGCTCATTCCTCTTGTAAATGGCTTTGAGATTCCTGTAGAGTAGGAAATTAGCAGGTATATGTAAGGTCATGTTAGCTCACCCACCCTTTGTTATGATGTGGCTCTGTGTGATCAAGTTTTAGAGGAAATATTGTGCTCAAACCAGTGCTAAACAGCAGGAGTGAAAATCTTGCATTGCTTAAAAAGTAATGTTTCTCTTTTGGCATTCCCTAATATATTCATTCCCCATAAGTGTTCATGTTATCACTTCTGCTTGCCTTGAGATTTCAGCCGTAAGTAAAATCATTGCTAGAAGAAAAACAAAAGAGCTTTCTGGACTGATCTATCATTTGCATTTTTAGTGTTGCAGTCTGTGTATGTTGAGGTGCAGTGGTTTTCCCTGAAAGCTGATTTGGTCTGAGGAGTGTCCTTTTTCCTGCTCTGTCTTCATCTTTACAGTTTGTTGTGCTCTCCCATTGCCAGCCCAGGGACTGCCTGAGTGCCAGCAACACCTCAGCGATGCTTTCGTTCTGACAGCCTCCAAGGGCCCGGTGCTGTCAGCAGGTTGGCAGTGGTAGGACACCTCCAGCAATGCCCCAGAGAAAGTGTTATTGTCAGGAAGCATTTGCGCATGTTTCTTTTTTGGCTGTGGCTGGTGGTAGGGACACAGGCACACTGGCAACTGGTGAAGCCAGGCAAAGCAACTGCTTCACTCACTCCAGCTCATGTACCTTTCCCTGCCTTCCAGTCCAGGCGTTTTTCCTTCCAACATGGGAAATGTGACTTGAGCAGCCACACAGGAAGATGTGGGATGCCAGTGATTGCCTACATTCCAAGGGACCCTGCAGCTGCCAGCTGTGATGTGCCAAATCCAAACCTGAAACTGAGTTCTCCCAAGGGGGCTGAGCATGAGGACAACGTGTGCTTTATGCAAACTATCCAGATCCCTTGCCCCCCAACAGCAGGTGAATGATGCTTTGCCCCAGCATAGACCCTTCACAGAGTTTCCTTGGGCCTTGGTGAATGGTGGAGTTCCTTCCCCCATCCCAGTGCTTAAAAAGAAGGAAAATAACAGCATCATGTTTTTAACTGAGGCAATTCTGCATTGGTATCAAGTTTTACTGACATTCCTGTTGTTAGCTTCTTATGATAGAGCCACTGAGCTGGATCCTTCATTGCACGCACACACCCAACACTGGTTTCACTGGAGCCCTTGCCGGTGCCCTGGGTATGGGTGCTACCAGAAACACAGCAAGGATGCAGTCAAAAACCTTTACTCTTTTGTAACTCCAAGATAAGAAAAGTTTATAACCACTATTTGAAAATGAAATAAGAACGTTATGCTACTACTGAGGGCTTTGGTAGGCTTTTCTTCCAGCAAGTTCCACATAATGTAGTAAATCCAACATCATGAAAACAAGAAAACACATATAGGGTCCCAAAAAATGGCCAGGATAGGGCTCATATACACTTGTCTTCCCCTGTACGTGTGTGACAGTGCTGGTCTGAGAGCATCCACTTCTCTGTGAGAGCAGGTAGGTACTGCTTGGGCACAACTTGCCTTTTGTAGGAGTGGGCTCTGGTTCTTGGCAAAGCTCCTAGAGTTTGGCTTGCTTCTGCACAGCAAGCTCAGGGAGCACTGCTAATGCACTGAGTTTTTTCCGGGGAAGAAAATCTTTTCAGCTGAAATTACCACTAGGAAACTTCTGCTGCCAGGCTATATAGGTTTATATGTACGTGTATTTAAGGCACCACTGAAAGCAAATATACTGCCATGAGGAAAACGTCCAAGGAAATTATAATGTACACTAACAATGAACCAATTTATTAATGGTAAGTGACACGGGAAGGAAACGTTTGATGCAGGACCATCTGCTTGGAGCTGTGGCAGTTCTGCAGCGTGGGGCGAGCCGGAGCACAGGAGTTGTGAGTAAGCAGGGGCTCCCCGCTGCACTTTGACGCAGGTGGCTCCGTAGCTGTGAAAGGAGATTTTTGAAGGACATGGGAGTTTACTGATTAAAAAGATAAATCTCCTGAATTGCACTCCTCTAATTACATTGTCATTACAGCAAACGCAGCTAAATTAACTTACAGGGGCATGGCTTTTGCCTTGCCCTGTTATGTTTATGTACAAATCCCTTCATGTAGCAGCCCCTTGACTGCTTTTCTGGCTTGTTTAGTACCATATGTTTCATCCTGTACACTCCAATGGGCAAATACCATCATCTTAATAATCCCAATAACCATATCACAAAATCCAGAACATTGATTTTGGTCATATGGTGCTGAGCCTCCACAGTTACAGGAGAGTCTGACTCACTGCCTGAGTTCAGATCACCTGTCAGAACTCATCTTTTCTGCTTAAGTCATTGCATTTGGTATTCTTCTGCCACAGCAAAGCACTCAGACCTTTACGTCCTGCAGAGCTCAGCCATGATTCCCCACAACTCAGCGTTGTGCCTTGGGATGGCTGTGCAAGGTGACTGTGATTTAAGTGAGGCTGATTTGCACCCTGGGAGGCAACGCCAGTTTGTGTTGAAGCTGGGGAGAGAGGGAAATGTTCACACCACAGAAAAGGAACAGTAATACCAAAGTCCCAGGCTTTGCAATGAGAAACCCAAGCGTGGCTAGCAGTCCAGTTTTTCCTCCTGTGCCATTTGGGTGATGTTGTTGGGTGACTGCTGTCAGACTGTGAGCTGGCAGGAGGGGATAGGAGATGTGCTGCAAAGAGCATCATGTGCGACAGAGAAAGGCAACACCTTGTAAATGTGTTTAATATCAAATGCTAGAAAAAAATGCATCTGATTTCCACTGAAAGATATACATGAGACAAATAACAGTACACTTCTAGTCCTCTTCCCTCTAAAGATAACTTTGAAAAGCTTGATAGACTTAACTGTTTAGCACCACAAAAAAGATGCTTAACTAATATTGGCCCAGGATGGTCCTGTAAAGCAAGGTTCTTTTGGAGGATGCCAAACCCATGTAACCTCTGGAAGAGCTGGGTTAGCTGTGGGCTGCCAGCTCACTTAGCAGCTCACACATGCTGAGTAGGGTGGCACTGCCTGCCCCAGTTCACCAGGGACCCCACAGTGGATGAAGCCTCTAATGATGCCCAGCATGGTACAGCTGCATCCCCTGAACCAGGAGCAGAGAGCTCCAAGCAGGCTTGGAGTCACTGTGAGGGCACAAACAAGCTCCCCAGAGGCTCATCCACTGCCAAGCACAGTTTCAAGGGCACCGATGGATGTGCTGGCTAGAGCTGAGCTGGGACACCAGCACGAGCTGAGCAGAGCTGAGCACTATTTCCCTGGCAGCCTGAGGGCAGCGGCCCCAGCTGCCTGACACTGCTATTGGCAGCAAACATGAGGCCTGGGACTGAATCCTGCCTCCCCATCTCCTTTGGGTAGCCTTCTGATGGAGCGGAGAGGGGAGCCACTATTTTAAAGCCTTATTAAACTATCTGGGGTCACAGAATGTAACAACATGAGGGGTTAGGAGTCACATAAATTTCTAATCCCAAGGCTTTTAAAAGCCTGGCCCTGGGGAGGAACCCCTCGTTTTGTTTCGCTTTGTGGAATAAAATGTCACTACAATAACAGCTGTAAGTTCTTTGTATGTCTTTGCAAATCTTTCTTCTCTGAAATGAAGCAAAACAACAGGACAGTAACTCTCATTGTTTGGCTGGCTCAACATCCAGCTACATGTCAGAAATATCCATAGGTCAGCCAAGTCACGCTCGGACAGGGGGAGACACCCTCGCTGTCTGCACTCTTTTATAGGCATAGGAGCTTAGTCCTGGGAAGCAGGATTTTATGCTTTGAATAACATGCTGTTAATAATCAATAAGGTCAAATGTCCCACTAGGACAGGGCTGTGGATTAAACATGGCCTTTGGTAGCCAGGTTTCAAATGGAGTGACACTGCCCTCCACCCCTTCTGTTGCCCTGCAGGAAGTGTGGGTGGATGGAGAGGAGAGAACAACAGGAAGGAGGACAAGGAAGGCACCAAGGGGTCATAGTTCATAAAGGATCTGAGCCTGACACACCTTTTCCAGCTTCTAGCTGGCTCTGAAATGGACAATGGGCAAGTTTGATACTGTCATTCAATGGTTTGGGCTTCAGAGGATCTGTCTGCTCAGAGCTACCCTGGGAGTTTCCTTCAGATAGTTTTATTCCCGACTTCAGGGCAAGAAACAAAAGCTGAGTGTTCAGCTCCATTACTGGTGGCTGCAATGGCATTTTGTCTTGGGTGACTTTTGTCTCGTCCACTGTCTTCAAGAACTTCACTTTGTGTTCTGTGATGGCAACTCCAAATAATTTCTTCTTCCATTCAGTTTTTCCCTATGGGACTCAAAGAACAGGATCATCATAAAGGAAAACAGAGAGGTCACCACCTTTCTTTTTCACTTGTGGAAAAGTCTATACATTGCACACTTCATTGCCCTTCAGTGTCCATTATGAAAATAAATATATGAAGCTTTGCAGCACTGGAGGTGCACAGGTACCATAAACTGGGTACTCACAAATTTCAGTTCCCCTGTTTCCAGGAACCACACATGGAAATCAGACAAATGACAGCTGTGTCAGCCTCTGGCTTCATATTTCTCCTCCATAAATGCATCCAAACAGGTTAACAACACAGCCCAGCACAGGCTTTTCAGCAGTATCTGTAAATAACCTGGAATCACCAAATTGTTCTGCTGTACTCATTCCTCACTTGGCAAAGCAGAGACCTTTGCAGTTCCTCACACTGCCACTATGATATATTTGTATGCGGTTATTGTATCTCTGCATTGCCCATCAGCTCTCCCCATGAATCCCACATTGTTAGCACCATATGCATATAAAATAAAAAATGATCTGGCATGCAGATGGAAATAAAAGAGGTAATCACAGGTGAAAAGCCTGCTGCATGGATGAAATAGAAATAGGATACCGGGCTGAAAGCAGTCACCGATGGCATTGTTCTTGCCCATTCTTCCTTCCTGCTGTAAGGCACAGGCATTACTTCTGATTCCCCCTGGGCTGTGGGGCAAATAAGGTGCTATTCTGAATGAGGAAGTGCCTCAGGGTACAGTCGACTCCCTAGTTGCCTCTAATCCCTGGAGGACCCATTCTGCAGCTGTCCTTGGCCAGGTGGTGAGGGCTTTCCCTTCTGCTCAGCCCTGCTACCGAGCTCAGCAATGCTGTCTGCTGTAGGCAGTGTCAGCACGTTACTCAAGGCTTCTCCACCCCCTACCCACTGCTCCCCTGGCCCGCCTGTGCGGCAGGCTCAGGAGCCAGGAACCAGAAAGGCAGGCACATTCACCACAGTCACCCTCCAGGACTTTTTCCTACGTGGCAGCACAGTAAACGCTCATGCCCCTGTCCCACCACCAAGTGATGGAGCTGCAGAAGTAATCATGGTGCCTGGCAGTTTGTATGGTGGCTGAAACCAGATTCACCCCCGTTGCAGTCTAAGGCAAGGGAACTATTTCCTAAGGGAAGTGTCCATGCACCGAGGTATGTATATGCTTCTATAAATACTCAGACAATGTGGTTACTGTCAGCCACAAAGACTGAAAAGACAAAAAAAGGGGGTGGGGAGAAGAAGAAAAGCCATTCCATGCCCGTCACCGTCCAGTGAAACAAGTCATGCATTCAAATACGGCTTCAGGTCTGGGCATTCTCAGAGCAGCACTGCTCCGTTTTTACTCTGTATTTTTTGCACAGTAACCCTGGTAATGAAAGGAGTGACAAGTCCATATTCCTGTCCCACTACCTTGAACTGTTTCAGAGACCTCCTGGAGAAAACACCTTGCTGTAAACCTTTGCTTTTCAGCATATTTTACTTCTGTTTGGGTTTTTTTTCCCTGAAATGTATTTATGGGTTTCTCCTGAAGAGTCTATCTGCACTGCTGTCATGCAACGGATGTCCTTGTGGTCTGATCTGACCAGCACCAGGACCTGTGCCACTGTATCTACACAATTACCACTGCTATAAGCTGCTTAAACCAGTCCTGGCTCAGGAATTGCACACTAAACTGTGCTGCCTGCCCCAGCCAGGTATTGCAGGAGTGCACTGGGATCATCTCCACACCAGATATCAAAGATGAGAGCAGGGTTATCTCTAGCAGATGTGGCCATGGTGGTCAGGTGTGGTCACCTTCCCCCTCTGTGAGGGAAGGAAGAGCTTTTGATGCAACTGTCAGACGAGTGGAAGAAGCACACCATAATGCAGATTTCCATCCCTCCATCCTCCAGCACATCCATGAGCTGCCCCTTGTGTGGAGACCCAACACCTCTGCTGGAGCTCCTCAGCACACTGGGGGAGTCTTTGAAGAGCCCCAGGAAAGGGTTTCAAGTATGCACACAGCCCTGCCAGGAGTATTGTCTGTAGTTACTGTTTGCCAAATCACACAGACAAAGAGTCTGGCTTTTCTCAGACCTATTCAGCTCTAGTTTTCAGCCTGTATGGTCACAGCTCATGAGCATCTTGATAAGCTGTGGTGCCCCTTCTCATAAAGGTTTTTAAAGACAAAGTGCAAAAATCTGGAATATGTTGGAGACCTGTGCACTTGGAAAGAAAAAGGCTAGAGACAGAACTGGTAAAGTTTCACTGTCTTGAGTTTTTAAAGGCAAAACCACACTGTCATGCCTTCATTTCACTTAGTAAGCAGCAGCAAGCTGGAAAACTTTTTTTTAATATATTTGCAGCCACTGTGCAGAGCTCAATAATTAAGAACAACACCATATTCAAGACACATCCAACAAACCTTGACTACTATAGATGCTTCTCCTCAATTTAAATTCAGTTGAATCTATATTTAACAGGTTTTGTGCTATTGCTATTGTCATACAAAAGTTCTTGGCAGCTGCAGGGACCATAGAGAGCTGGCCGACTGAAAAGCAAGAAGGTGTTGAGCTCTTCTTTCACGTCCTCTCCTGCTAACTCCTGCTTCCTCTACTGCCAGAAACCCACACGCTTCTTGGAGAGGTAAAGTACATTAGTACTGTAGCAACTTAATCTAGCAGAGTATATGAGGCCTTGAAAAACATATTTCAGATGTATTTTAAGCTGAACTGGTAGAATTATTTATTGTTGAGACCACTTATGCTTCATGGTGTAAGCCCTTTTTGTCTGCTGCTTAAAACTTTGACAAACGCTTTAGGTCCTGAAATTTTCCACGATCCAGTGTCCTTTCCACAGTGAAGGGGAGATTCTGCCAAAAGGTCTTCTCTGTTTTTTAAAAAAACCTCTAAAACCCACAAGAGCATAGCCAAGCAAATATCTTCCTCTAAAAAGTTACCTATTTTGGGTTTGGTTTTAAAGAACCCACAGCATCCTAATTCAAAGTCAAAGCCTGAAACCTGCAGCAGGAGTTGCCTTTTGTGAGGGACAATTTTCATTTTATCATTCCCATCCAAAGCTGCCTCAATTTGACCATAATGTCAGTTTGATGAGGCTCATTAAAGACTGCTGGGTCTTGGTTAGCTGTGGGAGGGTCTGGCCCAGGGAGAGCGTGACATTCCCACAGTGGTTGTTCTGTTCTCACAGCAGCTGTGGCAGCGGCAGAGCCCTGCCCTCCCCCAGAACATCTGGCTGCCTTACGCCGGTATTGTGCCCCATGCCGAGTCCCCTGCCCCCCTCCATGTGGCCTCAGAGGGGCTGATGGGGCAGAGCTCCTGCACAGCAGGTTTTGGTGCAGAACCTCTGCACCTCTGAGACCCCGGAAGAGCTTGCAAGACCATGTGGTCCATCGCAGACCTCAATACATCCTTGGTGCTGCGAGGCGAAACAGACGGCTGGGCTGTGGCAGGCGACCCTTTCAAACCTTCCTGGTGGCAGTAGAAAAACCTTTGGTGGGCAGTGCAAGCTGTGCTGTATCTCTCAGCCTCAGGCATAGGGGAATGACCCCAGGCTGCATAGCTGAAACTTCAGTGGTGTGACTGCTCAGTGTAGGCAATATGAGGGTGCTGCCCAACTCCAGGCAAAATGGGCAAGGAAAGTTACTTTGGAGAAGCAGGGAAGGCAGGAAAATGAAAAAGGTTGAGCAATCTACCACACCTGTTCCCCCCATACACCCCACGTACATCTCTCAGTGCAGAAAAGGGGATTTAGAGCACAAATCCCAGCTACTCAGAGACTAAAATATGCCTGAATGAACCCCGCTTTTGGGTTTTGTTCACTCATTAATAGCATACAATCTTTAGAGCCATTGATTTGGCCCCTGTAGCACACAGTATATGGACACCTTGCGGATGCATCATGGCTGGATAGAGAGGGAGTCTCCTTCGGTGAAGAAGTTGTGCAGTGAATGAGTGAGGGAAGGGACTGCAAGAGGAGAAGGAGCAATTCCGTGGTGGTTAACTGCTCTGAATATTGCCTAGGAGCCCTAGACATTAACACCACCTTTGCCACAAGGTTCCCACGCGAAGCAAAGGTCATCATATTTTCTTGTTTTCCATGTGCCTAACTTGAAATTTGGGCCCGGTTTGCAGCAGAGAGGAACTTTCAGAGCCGCAAAGATTTCCTTTTGTTTCCTGTTCCTCAGTTTCACAGAGTAGTTCTGGTAAGAATTTAATTGATGTCTGAAGTCCTCCCGTGTCATACTGATGAGTCCCATAGAAAAGCCTCGAGGAAGCAAATAGCTCCCATTTGACAACAGTGCTTACACAGCAAACTGCAAATAAGGCACTGGGCCATGTACTGCACAAAATAGCAGTCTTCCTTCTGAGACCACTTCTGTCTTTTCTGTGCACTCAAGCAGGCAGGGGTGTGTAAAAGCAATTTAAAATTTCTCTTCCTTGCAATACCTGCAGGAAATTTGACAACGATAAGGAGAGTGGTTCTCTAGGCTCCTGGCTTGCTTGTCAAGCTTTTCTCTTCTTCCTCTCCCTCTCATATCCAGATCCATCGTTTGCCTTGCTTACCACTTTGGGGCAGGTATGGGGCAGGGGATGGCTCTGAGCACAATGGGGGCCCCAGCTGAAAATAAGTTTTAAAGACTGCTTCTGGTGTGATTCATGACTGTCATGTACAGGGTCAGAAGTTAGACTTCAGTGGTCCTTGTGGGTTCCTTCCAACTCAGAATAGTCTATGATTCTATGATTCTATGCATGTCTCAAATGACTGGGATAATACAAGCATGTACACAAGCCTCATGCCAGTCTTCTCCCTCATGTGTAGTTTCCTCTTTGCCCCCTGTTTTCTCTCTGTTTCAGTGAATCTGTAGTCCTACAATGTTATAACTTGGATCATCTCTGCACTCTGGCTTACAGCCAGACAGGTAAAGAGTTGTGTTGGGAGAGCTGGCAGGGCACGAAGCTGCAGCAGGGCAGGATGGGCATGGGAACCAGGGCAGATCCAAGTGTTGCTTACAAATAGCATGCAGGAAACCCCTGGAGTGAGATTTGAGTTTGATATCTTGAGAAAGATTAAATAAGAGCCTCAGATCTTGGCCTAGTAAAACTTAACATCACTTTCTATCTTCAAAGCACTTCACAAACATCAACTATTTCACCCTCATAATACTGCCCTAAGTAGGGTGAGGAAGTCAAAGGCTCAGTAAGGGCAGAGCTGAAGGAGCTGGGTGCTTGTAAATGATTGCTAGAGTTTCTAAAGAATTTAGTTCCCCTGAAGTGTTTCACCAAGAGTCAGATTTTGAGATGGGCGCTGAATGCAGCTGCAGACCTGCAGCAGGGCTTCGGCAGTGCCTACTTCCATCTGCTGGAAGATACTTCTGGGACTATTTGTCTCCAGCTCAGAGTTGCACAAGGAGGCAGCACTGCCACCTCTCACAGAGACGGCTTGTCCTTTCTCAGAGACAACTCCTAAGGCTTTTATTTTTCCTGCAGTCTTCCCCAGTTCCCAGACTGGGAACCCTCCTGGCTCCCCCCACACTGAGGGGCACTGCCAAGCACTGCTCTGTGCTGAGCTTTATTATGCAGGAGCAGTGCTGACACCAAAAAGGCCTCACAGCATGAAAAACCTGCCCTCTGGCCTCTGGTTCAGCCCACCCTTGTCATTGAAGCATTTCCTCTCCACCACTCTCAAGCTGTTGTACCAGCAAAGCAGAACCTCATTGTTTCCCCCAGTTTCCTGCAGCCTCATGCACAGCTCGGGCTGTGGGGGCAGCTCCCTCTCCTCGTTCAGCCCACAGAACACCGGCAACAGGAGCGTACTCATGCCAGAAAGATCCAAGCCAGGGCAACAAGTGCTTTGCAACCCCTCTCCAGCTTGTGGAGAGATGAGGAGAGGCTGAGTCCAGGATTTGGGAATGACAATAATATCCAAATAATTTTCCATTTTGTGCAGTGCATCCTGAGTGTGCAGCCCAGCTCAGGGCTCCTCACGTAACACCTGAGGCCATTATTTTCTCTCATGCTCATCCCAAGAGCCTCCTCCAAACAAAGTCCCAGACAAAAAGCCAGGGAGCCTTTTCATGATTCTGAGCATGCTTTAAAGTGGAAACCACATTTCATCTGCAGTTCCCAGAGGTTCAGTGTGTGAGAGCTATTGCACTGAAGAGGAGAGTTAAGTTCGGACACACAAGGAGCTGCTGGCCCTTCCCACAAAAATTAGAAAGGAAAGACGCCACCAGGAGCTACACCTTAGTGGGACACAGCAGGTGGGAGGGGATTTGGGATTATTGCAAAACAGGCAAGGGTATTAAGCAGAAGGGGAGAGAGCCTGCCAAGCATCAGGCTTTCAGTAGCAATATGTGAATCCAGCAATGAGAGAGGCTCCCATGATTTTTGGGTTGCATACAGTGGTCTATTGCAGATTTGGGAGGAATGAGACTGTCAGGCAGAGAGACCTGTCTTCCCTCCACAGTGAGACCAGGAAAACAGCAGTGGGAGGCAGGGATCTCAATGCTCTCAAGCAACCACCTACAGACAGCTAAGGCACCAGCTTAATTGGTGACATGGCTGCTTATCTTTAAAAATACACAGTTGCCCTTCCCGTGCAGCCTGATGTCAAGGAACACGACAGCTCTGACCTGACCCAGAGATTATCAGCAAAAAGCCCTTCCCTCACAGTTCCTCATGCTCTGCCTGCCTTGGTGTGGTGTTTTGTCCTGGCAAGCCAAAGCACAGTCAGCTGTGCGACTCCACGGGGAAAAAATTTTGCTGGCATTCATCCCAGTGCTGCACCCAGGCATCACCAAGAACTCTGACAATGCCTTACAAGGGTGCTGCTTTCACCCGGCTCATGACTTAAGGATGGATTTTCAGAAATACTTAAATATTGCAATTTGCAGATAAGAAGTATGGGTTTTCTTGAAAATCCACTAGGCACCTACCTGCTCTAAACCCTTAGGTTTCTAAATGCTTTTGTAAATATTGGCCCAGAGATTTTAAAACAACATCCTCACTCCACCCCCACCACCCTAACTAGCTTCCACACATTTCTCAAACTGACCCTTGGCAGCTCCCAAATGGACTGAAACACATTGCCCGGACTGAGATTTTTAAGGAAACAAAACAGCAGCTGAGAACATCAGTCACAGCAAAGCCTGTTTTGGCAACATACAGAAACTCTGGGTTAGGTCATGTGCAAATGCCACATGTGTGATTGCTCTTTTAGTTACAGACTGAAATTCATGTGTCTCATACAAAAACGACATCACTTCCCCCCTTTGCCCAACTCAGTGTTAAAGGAGTTTTTAAGTTAAAACAGCAGAAGAGGAGCTGATGTGAGGGGGTTTTCATCATATAATTAAGTGGTGGTCCTCTCATGTGTCTCATGTCTCATGTGAGAGGGTGATGAGAAGGGGAACATGGCAAAAAAAGTCTCAAGAGGAGACCACACCCTCAAACACAGCCAGGCAAATGTGTGTGTTTGCCTGTGCATAAAACACTGGCAGGATCGAGCTGTGCTTACTGATCCTCCAAGAGGTACTGTTAGAGCACGGCTTTTAACCAGGAAAACTATATGTCTTTAAGCCTACAGAGAGACAGGCAGACATGCAAGTTAGGCAGGGCAAGTGAGATCCTTTAACACCAGAGTGAAGGGAGAAAAGGGGTTTTGCTTTCCTCTGTCTGTGCAGGAAGGTTGGCCTCGCACAGTGCAATGTAATGAGATTCTGCACCTCTTCCCTTTTTCTTTTCAGTTTGGCTAGGGAAATGGCAGGATCCAGACAGCACTATGCTTACAGGTACAGCCATTACATAGACCCTCAAGGAACCAGGGCATGCAGTGATATCTATTAAACCATTGTAGCAAATATGAACCAAATATACACCAGAAATTTGCGTCACAAGGCTGTTCCTAGCAAGTGCTGCTTCTGTCTCATTAAAGGTACACATCAATGTTCCTGCACTGTCTTGCTGCCACTCAGGAAGAGACCCTGTCTTTCAACCCAGATGCATGGTACAGGACCAGGCCCATGGGAAGTGTTGAGAGGCAGGGATGGAGCAGAGAAACAGCGTATATTTCCAATCTCCAGGGGAGCCACTGCATGGCAAATGCATCTATTCCAGTCCTGGCAGGGTAAGGACAAAGGAATTGAACTGTTACATAGAAAAGTGTAAGAGAAAAAATTATGAGTAAAATCAGTGCAGTCAGGACACCTGCTTAGGATGAGCTTTTTGTTTCATTTTCCTTATTTATTTTTCACTAGGCAGGTTTTGTTTTTATTTTACACTTGCTGTGTGGCCACAGCAGTGCCTTCCTGCTGCAGGGATCAGACTTCCAGCACCCACAACCCACTTCCATGGCCCCACATTTGCACAGGGCTCCTGGGACACAATGCTAGCCACTGAACACCCCATGGGACCACCAAGTTTCCCGCTGGGGGCGTGGGAACTGAGTCAAGTTGTGGCCCAAGACAAGCCCACGGCCAAGTGTTTAATAGGCAAAATAGTGGCTCAGCAAGTATCTGATGTGCATAACTCAAAAAACAGGCTGTAAATCCGCTGTTTGGATGATGTTGTGTCTCAGACAAAACACCACTGAACTCTCACAGAATCAAATTACTATCTAGTTTTTCTAGTTCCCAGCTACAAAAAGATCCGAGATTGCTGGAAGGCTGGAAGGACACGGTACTGCAGCCTATAACTCCTTTAATTAGGAGTTATTTAGGATTTCTGCCACGTGACTCCTGACAGGAAAGCAGACCCCTTGGGCTGAAAGGTTTCCAAGCATGCAGCTTCCAGGCTACAGCTCCCCTGAGGTTACATGTTCAGTAGTACAGCAAAGGAAGGAGTGGTAGGGTCACCAAACGGGGACAAAAGAGTGAGGGAGGGGAACATCAGTACCCCACCAGCTCTGCCTGATTCTGTATTTCCCCCTATGCCTTGGAGGCAGCACAGACACCTCTCCTTGGGCCAGGAGCAACATTCAGGCTTCAGCACTTGAGGTTGGAATCCACCTCTCTCCTTTTAGGGTTTTAAGGTTCAGCCTGCATGGGTGCCCTTAACAGTTGTGGGAGAACAACAATGACTTGTAAAAGTCAATATTTGCCACCTATTTTGACAACCTATTTGATGAAGATGACCCTGGGTGGGCTGTTGAGAGAATAAGCTTCAGAAAACAGATCCAAGAAGCTGAAGAACCTCTGTATATAAAAGAAGATCAAATACGAGCTGTATCTTTCAGACCTTCAGTTTGTCACTGACCACCAGGAGTATCATGGGAATGTGAGTATACTGTAACAAAATGAGCTCTCTATATTGGACTCTCTTCTTCACCTCCTCTAAACCAAGGAAGAGAAATTAAATGACTGAAAAAATCAAATAAATATCAAGGAAAAGAAAAGAGGTTTCCATTTGTTCTGCTCACTAGAAACCTCAGGGATGCCTGTTGCATTAGTGACAGACCAAAATGTTTTCTACTTGTCTTGGGAAAATGGCATCACACAGCAGACAAACTTACAAGAGCAACATGTGGGAGTTTATCTTTGCCGCTGCAGCGACACCGGCATGCACAGGAGAAGAAAGCCATCAGTAATTTTACTTAAGGGGAGAAAGGCAAAATCCAGGCCAATTAGCTTCCGAGGTAGCTCAGAAAACCTGGCAACTGCACAAGGAAAGCAAAGAATTCCAGAGAAACACCAGATTGTGAGGGATCAGCCACAAGAAACACAAGCCAGGTTCTCAATCCTTCTCTAAATAATAACTTTGGAACAGAGTTAATCTCTATGATACTGATCTAATGTAACACTACTGCTGTTCCTGAGCCTATAGCCAGAATGGCTGTGCATGGGACTGGAAATAGCTGATGTGAGCCCACAGCTGTCACAAGGCAGAGCATGGACCAACTCCTGGTCTGCACACCACCAAGGTGCTCCTGAGAAGAGCTGGCTCCAGAATCGGAGATGAGAAAATCAAGGCTTTGAGTTCACAGAGGAAGTAAATTCTTGTCACCTGGAAGGTGACAAGGCAGAAAAAGATTCTCCTTAACATTCCTCTCTGACTTTGTACTCCTAATACTCACTTTATAGCACAGTTCAGTTGTATCAAGTTTTTCTCTCACTGGACCATTACTGACTGTAGACATCTACGCACAAAAGGCCACTTGGCTTTCTTGGTGGTCACATGGCCTTCCCTCCCGTTTGCTGTGCTCTCACTGGGAGTTTCCCTCTTCTGCACCCTCCTAATGGTAAGTGGTGCAGGACACTTGGGCTTTTCCTCCAAGGGGAGGAGCAGGTGCTATGTCTCAACATCCTCGGTTGGACTGCACTCAAGGCACTTCCTGTGTCCTGGGCACTTCTCCTTGAGAGTGTAACACAGTTACAGGGTGATTTTGCAGGGAACAGCTTTTTGACTAAGACAGATAGGTTGAAACAAGGGAAAACAAGGAAGGAAGAGATGATGGTGGGAAAAAAACAGTGAAATAGAGATGAGCAAGCAAAGTTTATGCCACAGACAGAAGCCACCTGACTTGTGCACCCTTGATCCCATGCTGCCAAGACAGAAGCAATACCCTGGCACAAGTCACAGCTACCTGAAGGTTAGTGTGGGCTGCCAATATTCCCATAAAGCAGTTACAGCAGCTATTACTGCAAAAAAAGGGAAACCTTGGAAGTGATGTCCTTACTGTCAGGCAGAAAGAGCAGGGAGAGACCTGTCCTTGTTCTCTTGCACTATGGAAACCATTGTGGCACTTCTCCATCACTGCAATGCTAATCATAGAATAGTTTGGGTTGAAAGAGAGCTTTGGAGGTCATCTAGTCCAATCCCACTGCAATAAGCAGGGACATCTTTGACTAGATCAAGTTGCTCAGAGCCTCGTCCAGCCTGACCTTGAATGTTTCCAGGGATGAGGCATCCACAACTTCTCTGAGCAACCTGTTTCAGTGTTTTACCACCCTCATTGTACAACCTTCCTCCTTATATCGAATTTCAATCAATCTTCCTTCAGTTTAAAACCATTACCTCTTTCCTATCACAAGAGACCCTGCCAAAAAGTTTGTCTCCATCTTTCTTTGTGAAAGGCTACAGTAAGTTCTCCCCAGAGCCTTCTCTTCTCTAATGATGAGCTGTTGTTTGCATCTCAGTCTTAAAAATACTGGATATCTTCAGCTCCTGAGCAGTTATATCACTTTTATGGGTCTCACACTTGTGGGATGCTGGGCTGCAGCATCCAGCCAGAGACAGGTACTACACACCACTTACCTCAGCATGTCAGAACAGGTGGTGCAAGGAGATATGACTCAGACTGAAATTGAGGTGTTTACCCTAGGGGAAACTGCAAAGAAAAAACCCACCCAAATTTAGAAAGCTTTTAACACCATAAATGAAAGGTGAGCTCACCACAACAGAGCTTGGGGTAAGTGCTGGCTGTGGGAATGTCCCTGGAGGGGAGGATGGCAGGGCAGGGGCAGCATTCCGGAGGACAGGTGCAGTGTTTCCCCACTCGCCCCATGCAGGAAGGTGCAGGCAGGCTGCAGCTGTGAGCAGACAGCCTCTGATTCCCAGCAGGACTTCTTGTCCCTGGGATGAGTAGGAAAACTGAGTAAACAGCTTCTTGGGTGGAGTAGTCTGTTAAAGATGAATCCAAAGAAAGTAACTGGGGAAAGCTTTACCCTTTTTTTGTTGGTTCCAGGACATCTATGATCACAGAGCCAGAGCCTGACTTGCCATGGTGGTGTTAGCTCTGCCCAAGGACAGTTAGCTCTGCCTGTACCTACAGCTCTGGATGATGGCAGTTCCTTCAAATGTTTCAAGGATCCCCTGAAGAGCCCCAGTCATGCTCACCCACTGCTAGCCCCTGGTGCAGAGGTTAAAGCAGAGAGCCTGCCCATGTCCCCAGACTCTGCTGAATTAGCACTCTGCCTCATCCCTTTCCCAAGGACTACCTTTGCTGCATTTAGAAGTGCTGTTTCCTTATGAGCACAAACAGCTGCTGTGCTTTCCAGGGGAGAGCAACAAGCTGTGCTTGAAAGCTCTCAGGGGACAAGATGGTTTCACAAAGGAGAGGCAGACAAGAACGCAAAGCTGTGAGTGACAGTCCAGCCATCAGGCCTGAGGAGGGAGGTCCCTCTGGGTCTCGCTTCAAAGAAATAGCTGAGAAAACACCAAGTGGAGAGCAGAAGCACTGACCCAGAAGGTGCCTGGCACTTCTGCACGGGTAGAATCAGTAGGAAGGAGAGAGGAGAATAGCCTGAGAAGAGCTTGGGAAAAGCAGACATTTTCTCACACTGTGGTTAAATGGTATTTGGTGCCTCTTTAGCACTGCATTTGAAATATTCAGGTCTCTACTAATGTTAATATCTTTGTCCTCTGTTAATGAGCTTCACACCCTTGGTTATTGCAGCCTTCTACAGCTGAACAAGCACATTTGTGAGTGGGCTGTGTGCACGCTTGAGGACGGGTTGAGTGGAGCTGTGTTGGCTTCCTGGGGTGGGTAGGGCCTGAGGAAACGACAACGCCTGTGTGGTGTCACCGTGACACGGCAATGGGGCAAACCTCAGGTTTGCCATCCCTGATCCTCCAACACTGATACTTCCCCTTTGTTTTAGGAGAGGCTCAAAGCTTGATCAGGGGAGGCCTGGGACACACTTAATGCTGCTGTGTCACTGCTTTCTTCTCCCAGAAGCCAGCAGTTTTGTGGCTCGGCTGAGGGTCAAAGCTTGCCAGCAGCTGGCGTAGCCAGGGGATGATATTCCCCTCTTTGTGCATGCTTTTATATGTATATTTATGTGCATCTTCATCCCATAGTGGATGTCTTTGAGATGCTTTTGGCAACCAAGAGAGGGTGAGGGTTTGTACAGATGCTGAGAGAGAAGAAAGCACTGTTAGACTAAAGAAGGATAGGCAATAGCAATTTTGAAGAAAAACAATAACAGTTTAAACAGTAGTTTCTGTTTGGAAAGACAGCAGGAATCTGTTATCTTTTCTGCCAGAGTGGCCCAGTCCTGATTTATTGATATTATCTTGAAGGTGACAGAAATCCATGTTAATCTACTTGAAATGAAAACCTGGGCTTTGAGAACAGCCGGTGACACTTTCTGAGGGGCGAAATGATTGAAATCAATCATATTTTATAAGTCACAGCAGTTTCTGTAAGCACTTGAAGATCCAGCTACCCCACTAGTTCCAGGTTTCCATCAATGGCTGCAATCCAGCTGTCAGAAACAGCTTCTCAGTTCAAGTTATCCTTGTAGTAATAGTGGCAAATGGATAGAACCATATGACCTCTCCACACAAATGACTGACCAGATGTGCAGTATTGGGAAGATGCAGACCTGACTGAAGACTAAACAGAATTTTTCATCCCAAGGCCAAAGCATACAAGAAGGTACCGCCGGTACACGAAGGGTGAGCTAGAGGAAGGAGAAAAGACTGAGTTATGCAGGCTGCAAGTGGAATGGGAAGTGACAGTTCAAACAACACACCCATGGAGCAATTCTTTGTGGAAGGAGCCTCTGGAGTTCACCCACCTCTCAAAGAGGCCCAACTTCAAAGTAAGAGCAGGTTGCTCAGAGCCTTGACAAGCTGACCTCTGAACATCTCAGTTCAACACGTGCAGCTGTCACAACAGAAGGAAGGGATGCCATCCAGGGGGACCTGGACAAGCTTGAGAAGTGGGCCCCCATGAACCTAATGAGACCCAACCTAATGTTCAAGTGTTGTACCTCAGCAAGGTGTTATACCTGGGTAGGCACAGCCCCAGACACGAGTTCAGAGGGGGAGAAAAACCCATTGAGAGCAGCCCTATGGAGAAGGACCTGGGGGCTCTTGTGGATGAAAAGCTGGACATGAGCCAAGACTGTGCACTCGCAGTCCATCATGGACTGAAACAAAAGCAGCATGGACAGCAGGTTGAGGGAGGGAATTCTGACCCTCTTCTCTGCTCTGGTGAGACCCCAAGTGGAGTGCTGCCTCCATCTCGGGGGTCTGCAGCACAAAAAACAACATGGACCTGTTGGAGTGAGTTCAGAGGAGGGCCATGAAGAGGTCACGAAGGTCTCTTCCAACCCAAGCCATTCCGTGAATTCCACCAGAGAAAGAGGTCCAGCCACCTCAAGGGGCAACCTGTTGCGGTGGTGAATTACTGTCACTGCAATTTTTCTTCAGGACACTTAACCCAAATGTCACTTGTTGCATCTTGTGATGGTTGCATCTTGTTCTTTCTGTAACTTGGAGAAGAGTCTGGTTCTTCCTTCTCTATAAACCCCCATCAGCTCATGGGATCCTGTAGTTATTTTAGTTATTTCTCCATCTTAACTGCTCTTATCCAGGCTGCACAAGCCCACTGCCCATCTCTTTTAGCCACTCCTCATTTGTTATATTCTCCAGCCCCCTAATTGTCTTCATAGTCATCGTCTGGCTTTGTCTCACTCTGTCCAAAACTGGACACTTCTCCTTATGCAGCCTCAAAAGTGCCAAACAGAAAGGCATAGTGTTCTCCTGAGCTGCTGGAATGGTCTTGCCCAGAGTGTGGTTGCCCTTCATCTCTGCAGGGAGGTTCTGCTGGCTGCTGGGCAGCCTGTGCTCACAGGGTCCCCAGTCCTTTTCCACAGAGTGGCTCCTGAGGCAGTTGGTCCCCAGCCTGTTGTATGAGCTTGTTCTGTTCTCCGTGCAGGTCTGTGTAGATAAGGGTTTTATCAACCCATTTTCTTTGATTGTTGAAATCCCTCTGAACGAGAGTCCTAATGTCCAAGTAGGTGATCTCTCCCCACCACCACAATTTGCTGTCATCCACATCTCTTCCAATTTCTATTTTCCTCCATGTGTAGTCTTTTACTTGGTTAGTATTGCATGTGAAGGTGGACAAAATGACTGACAGAATGTGCAAATGTACCCCAGCATCACACATTTTTCCTGCAAACTAACATCTCCATTTGTATGTCTGGCAGCACTGCCTGTGCAATTCCCTTCTGATTTTTTAACACTATCAGCAGGAGACATCAAAAATTCCTAAGAAATACAAAACCCAAGACTGTTGTCTTAGCAGGTACCAACCTCACATGCAATGCACATACTCTCCTCTACTGCTAAAGCCAAAAAGTGTCTGATTATTAGTTCTTATCAACTTATTTGCATATATACACACTGACATCCCACTCAAGAAACCCAAAGAACAACATTTTTGTTTATCAAATGGTCCAAGGGCAGCAGAAACCACCTTCTTCATTGCCTCAGCTCAGAAACCCAGGGGCTCTCTAAAGCATTCAGCCCCACACCACACAGGGTCCCACACTTCCACTGGGGTCATTAACCAGTGCTTCACTATCACAGTGATGTGGGGCAGATTGAGGAGAGACAGTGAAAGATGAAAAGTGCCAATTAGTGCTAGGTGAAATACAAGCTTCTGCCCACCGCTACAGGGACTGGGGCTCCATTCCTGCTTGCCTATTTAAAAATTTGACTTGTTTTACCTGTTTGCACAACACATGTCTTGCCGGGTGCACTGATGGGGCTAATGTCAGTCTGAGCTGTCTGCTGTCAGATGTACAGCCACAGCCTGAGCTGATGGCTCTGATACTATATCTCTGACCCTTTCTGTCAGCAAAAAGTGACAAGGACAGCATCATGGTAAATCCAGAAGGTTAACAGAGAGATGAAACACGACTGTGGTCCAATGTATTTGTGTATGGCGGCTCCTTACCATATACAGTTACCACGCCTGTGCTTATAAAGTGCAAAGCACGCAGGTACCAAGCACAAACACTTGGTTATTTCCAGAATCTTCTTCTTATAAAAAATACACCTGATTTATATTGGCCTGAAATCAGAGACTTCAAGGAATCAGTTTTCAGTCCACACTGTGCTCTGAATCAGTTTTGATTGAGCAAAGGCTCTTATGCCAGGCCCTCACTCTGGGTGTGCAAGGTGGAATGCGGGAGTATGGAAATGAAAGCTTCCCCATGCCTGGGGTGGTGCATGTTCTGCAGCCAGTGGGGTCAAACACAGCCGTCTTCATCAGTGGTGTCAGCTTGGTTGGCTTTGAGGCAGCACACTGGAATGTCAAAGTACTTGCACTGGGAGAAGGTACGTGCAGGGATGTGAGGAAAGTAATGCAGGCATCAGCATGCTGCTGCAGCTGCCACAGTGCAAACCTCAGCCAACTCAAATGTACATGCCAGCCTGCTCACATACTCAGCCTGAGAGCACCTCTGAGTGAGAGCCATGTAATTAATTAATTAGTCAATAAAAATACACACTTGGTTATTGTCTGTTGGTCACTAATCATATGGGGATGTATTTACCCAATACCACTAGAAAGATACCACCAGAAACCCTTGACCCCATCCTGTTGACTGCTGACTTAAGCAGAGGTAAGGTTTAGGGACTGCTGCATACCTGTGTGACCAGATGTTCTGCCTTTTGAGAATGGTTGAACCAATCCAGACCTTTGCTTTGGGGAGCTACTTGGTTTAGACATAGATCTGTTTTTCTTATGCAAACTGGATACCTTTTCCTTCTGGAAAAGTTGGGCCCAGCCCTTTTTTCCTCATTATGTTGGCAAAGGGATGCCAGATCTTCTTCATTTTCCATCAGCAGGATTTTGGCAAAGTGGAGCTGATCACTCACCTGCCCAGTGCTCCCTTTCCCACCTGCACAGGATTGTCAGGTCCACAGCTAATAACCCTAGGATCCTCCTAGAAGATAGAAAAAACTGGTTACATTTGTGTCCTGGTGCCTTACGACTGCGGCTGCAGTAACTAAACATTTTAATCCTTCCCATTATCTTTGCCTTGAAGAATGTTGTAATATTCCATAATCCATTTTAATTTGGACAGGAACAACATGCTCCTGGAATGCAATGCTTCTCATGCTCTAATGTGCTCACTCAACTGTAATATTCAGAGAACTGAGTAATAGCAGCAATGTATAACCCTAATACAAACTATGTAGTGGAAGGGTAATCTAAATTGTGTTTCTGAACCCATTCTTCATTAAATTCAGGTAGGACCAAAAAGAAATTTTTGGCTTGCTGTAAAATAGCCAGCCCAGAACATGGCCTTATGAGTTTTGAGTTCCCTTTATCAACACCCTGACTGAACAGAATTTATTGGTCTTTCCAGAGCAACAATGGTTATCATCTGTGCTCTGTTTTCTGATGAAATTTATTACACCCAAGGTAACATTTTTAATATATGACTCAATTTTTCCCCATTACTTTGTTTCTGTCTCATCAAATTGATATGATTATATTATTTATGCCTCAAATCCACGCAGTTTTCAGTGTGTATTACACGGACTTGGTACACATGTACCTAGCAATTAAGTAATTGCTGGATGGACCATGCTTTCAAGCATCATGCTTGGAGCACTTCTGCTCACTTTGCAAGCCTCATCATACATAAATGTGCTTTGTCATACCACAATCAGAAACTGAAGATGCCTGTACAAATTTGGAAAAGACATGGCCGTATCATCTCACCCTGTTAGCACAGCAGAGGCTTGAACTAACCACAACTCACTGGACCCGAAGCAGGAGAAACTCTTTGGCCCTGTTTGACCCAGAGGTCAAACGTGGCAGCTGCTGTGCTCCATTTGAGTCTCACCATTTATGAATCAGTTCTCTCTCCCTAAGGAGAGCCAGACCTGGTCAGTCTGCAAAGGAAGAGCAACACAAGTGACTCATAAGAGATGATTCACTCCTGCTGAGAATACAGATGTCCTGATGGAGATGCTGCAAGTGCTGTACTGCAGAAAGCCTTTAGCTCACTGGAGGTTGTTGTCTGGATACTCCTAAAGAGAAACGCCAGACCTAGCAGTGCATCTATATCTGCAGTGTTTTCTGCCTCAGTAATGCATGGTGGGATTGAATCAGAGACAACAACCAGCACAGCTGATCTTGTACCTGTTTATGTTGTGTTCACAACTTCCCTCCTAAAATAAAGCAAGGATCCCTTAGCCAGGTGCACTTTTTCTCACACCTCCATTTTTTTGTGTCCATTACGCCAGGTGGTAAAGCAGCATGGCCACCAGTGCCCTGAAAACAGTCTCTTGGTTTTTATTTTGGGGTGTTTCAGGTTCTAAGCTGGTGTTTTTAAGTCTGTGTCTTAATAATCCCTACTTGGACACCTGTTTCAAACACCACCCCAAATCCTACCCTCTGCCCTTCCCTCTCTTACAAAGGGACAATTGAGAAGATCCTAAGTAGGATCTAGCACAAGCTAAAACATATTGAGTTTCCTGGGGAAGCATTCCTGGTACAGCAAAAGATCTAGTCCCTGGTCCTAGCCAATCTGGGAAGCACAGGGCAAGAGGGTGAATAACTTCCCATAGATAAAGAGAATAATGTTCCAAATCAGTGAAAGAAACAAAAATAACACCTTTACGTTTATTAAGGTGCGGGATAAATTGTACTGGTAAGGTACTCAACTGATTATTGATTTTATCTCACCAGTATCTCTTCAGGTATTGCATAGGAAGTTACTTGAGAAATTATTATTTCTGAAGATATTCTGCTAGTTTCATCCACTTTACCATACTGTGTGCTGTCTAGTCATCTTGAAGACAATAGTTTGTGTTGTACCACAAAGTCATTAAAAAATCGAACAAAAATACGGAGCCTGTCCTTAGCTATGTTATTTCTGCACTTTCATCTGGCCAGACACTATAGTGCAGGAGGCAAAGGTCCTAGGACAAAACCATGTGTGACCAGATTGCAATGTACCCCCATCTTCAACAGGGCAGAACCAAGATTTTCAAGCAGAAGAGTGTTCGAACAATTTTTTCCACTAGACAGCAGTGAGCCTTCTCTCCCACACCCCCATGTGCCTCTGTGGGGCTGGGCTCCTGTGACCAGAGGCAGAGTGGTGCTCTCCAGACGAACCCACGGACAGCAGTGCCCCTCTGCAGCAAGGGCTGCTGCCTCTGGAAGTCAGCCCAGATGGCCAAACCCCAACCCAGCTGCCTGGAAGGTTTGAGAGATGTGTGCAGGCTTTAGCTCTCTCTCCATCCTTCACCACCCCTTGCACCTGCAGGTGTTGGAAGCTGCACCTAGCCATGGCCATGTTCCCGTATTATTTTGGGATGCTGCCAACTTTGGAGAAGGTTAATGAAGGAAAATAACATCTGTAGCAGTCTATAAGTGAGCTAATTCTAGAACAGACTGTTGTGGGTGAAGACAAGGTATATCCGTAGATCAGCATCTCTCCAGATGCCAAATTCTAACCATCTGCTATGGGCAATTACAGAAAAAGAAATCCTTAAAAAAATATAATCTCTTGTATAGGAAAACTGCAGCAGGCCAAAGTGCAGCAGCACAACTATATAGTTAGGCATCAGCAATCCCCAAGCTGTACTATTTATAGAAAACTTAGGAAAATGAAGAGGAAAGCACCACACAGAACTCTTGCTTTACTTGAGTTCCTGTGTTTCCAGTACCAGTAGAAGAATGATATGAAAACCTGTCAGTAAAAAGTTACTTGGATATTTATTTTTAAGGAAATACAAGTTAAGATACTGAAGGTGATGTCTTTGCTGCCATACAAACACTGTTCCAGGGCATTGCCATGTAGATTTGAATCTTTCTTACTGCAGCCCATTGGCTTTTCTCAATGGCCTTTTTTTGAGTTACCTCCATGCCTGTGCATTAACTGCTGGGGAGCAATCCACACAAACCCTATACAGGCTGCATTTCTACATAGGTTCTGGCAAAACCCTCAAGTGTTCTACAGGGCTTTCACTGTTGCAGAGATGTCTGAGGCCAGAGACCACAGCACTGAACTAGAAAACTGCAGAGGAGCTTTTCAGGCTGACAGCGAAGAAGGCCAAAAAAAGAAAAGAGAAGAAAAAGAAAGAAAAAAAAAAGGGAAATATTCTTGTGAGCTCTACATCACTGAGCACTTAACAGTATTTTTAGTAAGTGCTCCTATGACATTTGGGACAGATACAACTTTCTTCATATTCCCCCCAACACATACAAACACACACTTTAAGACACTGGACAGTATTTTTCTGTTGTCAAATTGCACTGAAGATTAAAACAAGCAACTTTACTAATTTATTTTTACTGCCATTATTCAAGCAATTCCCTCTTTAGAAGTTATGAAATATGGATAATAAATAGAATCTGAATAAGCACATATTTTCTTTGTTATGTTAATGACCTGGCTGAAGTCCACCAGAACAGGCTTATGTATGCGACTGATTGCTTTGTTTCAAACCTCTGGATACTTTATACAAACAGGCTCAAAAAAGGGCACTTTGCACAGACCTGTTCATTTGGTGCTACCTCAGCCGGGAGAAGAGCCCAGTCTGAAAATTATTTTTTAACCAAGACATTCTTACACCAATGAAAATAAATTCATAATTGGCACTTGGAAAAAAAAATTCCTAGCAATAGGCAATACGAGAAGTGTCTTTGGGCTTCTCTTATAAAATAGCGTATTTCTTATGTTTATCAAAGCCCAATCCATGGACAAGAGATGATTCATATGGATGAACCAGTTACTCTAATAAGTCCTAGTTTCTGGGGTATGAAAACTTGACTAGACAATGAAAACACTGTTAAAGCACAAGATAAAGCAATGGGTGTAGTTCCTAGAGGAGACTAGGAATTTGGCCACTGAATTCTTTCAAGGTATGCCCACCACCTTGGTTTAGAAAAAGTGCTGTAAATAAAGTTTCCTCCAAGATTCACAGCATTTTTTTGCCTGATTTGAATAACACAACAGTAAGAACATTCTCAGTTTCTCTGCCTCCCATTTTGGTGTCCTTCAGTTTTAGCCCCTCCCCTGATCAGCATCCAGGTCTATAACCATAGGTTTTTTCAGACCTCAAGTTTTTAAAAACCTGGCAAAAGACCATCATGAACAATTTTTTCCCAAGAAGGAGCTGGAGAGGCCGTACAGCTGAGTCTTGTGCGATGTTCAAACACCTGGAAATGGAGGACGTGTAAGTGGCCAAAAAATGTAACTGCTCTTCAGTCTTTGAAAATTTCCAGGAGGAAGTGAGATCATTTCCTGAAGTGTTTAAATGACAAGGTCTTTTAATCCACAAAGTAATCCTGTAAACCCTGGCAATTTGCTTTGGAATTTGCTTTGCTTGCATGAGCTGATTGCATCCAGCAGGATTAGTAAGAGAAGATACCCCAGATAATCTCTCCTGCCACATGTGATGTTCACCTCTCTACACGCAGTTACAATGAACTACTATAAACATCTTATCAGAGCCTCCAGTTCCCAGTGCTATGGGACTTCAGGCTGGTAAACTCACCAGCAGCCTTCACTTTTGTTTTGTTTTACTGACATGGACCCAGGGCTTGTGAAAGCCTCCCGAGTGCCAGCCTTGACACAGCAGCACTGTGCACAGTCACACAGGACACGTGGAGCTTGAGCAGCCAGAGTAGGAATTCCCTCACTCTGTGAAATGATCACATTTCATGTCTGAACTGGACAAGCACATTTGGGTTGTCTCCTGTCTGTAACTCAGCTTTTAGCCTGTCTTTCAAGACTGACAACGTAAGTGCCCACTAGCATCAGATGTGATATTGATACCTTAGGGAGGGCATTTCTAAGTGCCTAGTTGCAGAATGACAATGTATTGCCTCACCATATCTAGGCTACCAAAACCCCTGCTGCTTTCTTTGCTCCCTGCAGCTCAGGGAGGAGTGCAGGGAGTGGAGCAGGGAGGAGGAGGGAGGACTGTTGTTCTAAGCACGTAAGGTACAACCAAACTCCTGAATCCTCCTCTTTCCCTGTCCTTTACTTTATTCTCAAGCCAGAAGTAGTTACTGTCTTTCCGAGCATAATACTAAGGCTTCAAAGGCGTTGTGCCTGCCGAATTGTTCATTGAAGAGGGAGTTCCTTTGGGTGATGCTCCTCTGAAGCTATTGTCTCCTCAAAGCACAATGCTGACACCACACCAAGTAACCAAATAAGAGAACTAGTTCCCAAGGATTTGCAGGCTGTGGAATCTGACTCTGCTTTTATATCCCTGTGTAAATCAACAGTAATGCCTGAGTGAGCTTAGATCCCAGCTCCCAAGTGGAGACATTCCACCTCAGCTCCTAAGAAGAGCAGGCACAAAGCCTTAAGCTATAAAAGTGCAAACCATTTGATGAATTTTCCCATACAGAAGTTTCAGAAGACATAAATACAGACCTGTAGTTTCCCTTTGGAGCTGGACAGATCCCATGCATCCAAGGGAGGCACCTAGAAGTAATAAGACAGAAGGTTGAGCCCATGTTAGACTTTTCACCCAAAGCAAATGCTGTCTGCTGTGCCAAAGTTGCTGCTTCGCCTGCCACATCCTGCCTGCCCTTTTCTTCTTTCAAGATCCCAGGTTGCAGCTGGCAGAAACAAGTGAAACTGTCTGAGCCATCCTGTGGGTGAGAAGCTTTCTTCAAGGAAGTTATTCTACTCAGGGAATCTGGCAGTCCATAAATCACAAGACTAATGTTCATTGTAAATTAATGCAGAATCAGCCAGGCAGAAAGCTCCAGTGGCTACAACATTTCACGCGTTATAAATAGGAGTAGTTGCTTTGTACATGAAATAACCAAGAAAAAATAGGACATTTCTTACACTTTGGCTGCAAAGACTACCTCCATGCACCTGAAGAAAGTAATAGTATCATTTATTTAATGATCAATATTTAGGCTTCAAAGAAAAAAATCAGCTTCTTCTTGGCTGATCTTGGGTGAAATTGAGTTTGTTGTTCACCTCCTGCACTAGAGAGGGAACGAAGCTTTATGCATTGTTCATATTTTATCATCATGGAAAACAAGTAAACCGATTTCCATATAACATTTCTCTGGCTCCAATTCATATCAAAGTGCCATTGAACCTGTTAACAGGTTGAGGTTCAATGACAGACCAATGGAACTATCCAAATCTGATTTAGGGCTTCTTCAGGGTCAAGAGAGAGCCCTAAGGCTCAGGCTTGGAGCAGGCTGTCAACAAAATATATGATGGGGATGGAAGTGGCTCTGGCCTGCAGGATGGTCTCCCCACCTCCTGCTCAGTTTAATCCAATTTCCCCTCCCAGGTCTGGTTGTCCAGGGCTCTGGCACAAGCTGAGGAAACACTGAGACAACGCTCATTTAAAGACCGTCACTACCCGAGCTGTCTGCAGCTTCAAGCAGCAGAAATCAGCTGTTGAGGAAAGAGGTATACCTCTGGGAACGAGCTGGATGTCTGGTGTTACTGAGTCATATCACTGCTTTTTCATTCTTAAAACAAAAATTGGTATGCCTTTATGCACAGTGATGATGCTTGTGTCACATCTGGCTAAGGCAATCTGCATTTTGGGTGCTCCTGGGAGGTGCCACAGCCTACTCCACCTGGGATGGGAAGCCACATGGGACCCCCAATAGGGAGGTTGTTGTGTAAAAACACATAAGGCCAGAGCTCTAGGAGGAAAAACTGAACAGACCGTGTCACTCGCATGCGCTCCATTGCCTCCCTGTTGTGTAGCTGTACTTGCATTCTCCAGCTTTTACCTTCTGTTTTTAAAAAAGTTCTAGACATTCACAGTCAACTGCCTTTGAAGCTCCCCTGACCTTCCCATGTGTGCACAACTCTTACTGGTGTCTTAAATGATGAAGTCAACATCAGCTCAGTAAAAAAAACGAGATGAACATCCTACAAACAGGCAAAATGAAGGCAGAGTGTTTGCGTTGCAGAACATCCAGAGAACATGTAACCATGACTGTGCTGAGGAATCTGCTTTCATCGTCCATCAGTGGCTCTGCTGGTTTTACATCAGCTGCCAGCTTGACCCCCTGTCTAAAGAACTGATGTTATTTGCGAAGGACCTCAAAGTCACAGCAAACAGGGAGGTACCCAGCTCCACTACAGTCAGTGGGGGTTAGACAGGGGGGACCACAGAGTTCAAATGCTCTTGCTGTATCAGGTGCAATGAGGCTTCACGTGACTCCTCAGGATCAGCACAGGGCTCCTCAGATCTGGCAGCTGACAAATGTGAAAAGAGTTACTTGTCTGGGGCCACTTGGACTGTGTGGCTGCAAAGCAGCACGGGGTGTGCATGGGACCCTGCACCCTCCCACAAGATAGTAACTGGAGAGGTGGAGGTGGCACCTCAGTAAATCCGATCGTTTACAGATTCACAGAGCAGAGTTGGTTTTTTCTCCTTACTTGCACTCTCCTTTATCTTTGAGTGTCATATTTCCCTCAGCAGTGGTGCAGCTTACTCCAAGACTGTCAATGAGCTCCTCTAAGGCCTCAGGAGATGAAGCCACTCTGTGAAATCCTACACTCTCTAAATCTAAAAGGACATTTGATATATTGCTAGGGATTATTATAAAATATACATGTCTGGTCCCAAATCTAGCCTTGGAAAACTCTTCTAAAAGATTGGAACCTGATATAGACTAGAAGTCAGGTACAGCATGACTTCCCATTCTCAAAACAGGTCTCCTCTACCACGAGACTTGCAATGCGTATTTGTACTTAACAACAAGATGGGTCAGGGCGCGAGAGAACGACGCAGGTTTCTGCACTAGGAACCCAAAACATTGCATTCAGGCTTTCAGCTGGTTGCTCCTGCAGCAGTGCCTGAAACAGCTTTCTGAAAAAGGGAAATGGACATTTTCTCAGTCATAATCAAAGAAACTCATGATTTCACAGAGACACTGTGACTTTGGCTGTCATCTGTGTGTAATGAGGCAAGCAATAGAAACACTATGTCTTTTGCTACTTATGCTTTCAGTGTGTCAACACATTCACCCATCTGTACCTTACATCATCCTGTGTATATTGGCTCAAACACAATTATTTAGAAAATCTGTGGAAAAATTGTGTGACTGAAAAGCTGAAATGTGGTATAATCCTAATAACTCCTCGGTAACAGCACAGAGCTCTTATCACAATCTCTTCACGCATTTGATTTTGCCACTAAATCCCTCATGCTCTCTCAGGCTACTTATCCTTACAGGCTGGAGGTCAGGTTGCATCCAGAATGGAAGATTCTTCTCTGATAGCATGTCCAATATGAGGGAGATTCCCTGCCTTCAGCAAGTCTTTTAAATGAGATTATTGATTTCATTTTGCAAGCGAATCAAAGTAGATCACCTGACCAAGAGTGCTGGGATTTCATTTGAGGGATAAGGACAAAAGGTGAAAGTTTTTCTGTCAAATGGTGAGCAGAACCAGCAAAGAAAGACTCCTCCAGTTTTGAAACTCTCCACTCTGCCCCAGACATTTTTGGAGAAAACCAAGAGCAACAGAACCCCTGGTTCTTTTAGCAGCTCATTGAGTTGCAGTTGCTTAAAATGATGTAGGTTTTCCCTGAAGACATTCACCTAGTACAAGGTTACCTTCCCTACATTGGTTATCAGATCTAGGCACCGAGATCTGTAAGTTCAAAAGGGTCTTCATCTCTGAAATGTTGGAGAACATGGGAAGAAGGTCAAATGATATGAAATACAGGATAGTCCCAAAAGGAGATTCTCCTATGAGGTTTGACATATAAATTGCTGCATTCCCTCATAAGCCCAGCTCTGGGTAAGCCACTGGAGAAATACTTATAAAAGAAGAAATACTTCATAGGCTAAAAGTAGTCTTGCAAAAAGCAAATCATTTTGGAGAAACAAATACGGTTTCTTCACAGGGGATTTCATACACATTGTTTTCATAATCGCTGTTGGATTATGGATCATTTGTCCCTGGCACCAGTATATTCACCTCTGGGGTAATGGGCTCTATCAGCAAAAACAAAGATGCTCTGCCCTCTGTTTTCTGGAGGCAGTGACAGAACCCAGGCTCCACAGAGCTGGGCAAGTTTTCCTGCTGCAGCACCAGTTTACAGCAAAAGCATGATGGTGTTTCCTGCCAGATTGAAGGCAGTGCTTTTTTGACGCCTGTTCCTATTTAGGGAATGCACGAAGTTCTCTCCAGGCTCTGAAGAAAGGAGACTAAACTGCAGCAGCCTGGCCTGCCCCAAGCACAGCCCCATTTTAGTAAGTCAAAATAACTACATTCCCAGCCAAAATCTTCCATAGGTATAAATGGCAGGGAGGGTGAGCTTTAACCTCTCGACATGTTGGTGGGTGAGTCACTCCAGCCTGCTGGGATTCCAGTTCATGGCACATATCCCAGGCTGCAGCAAGGAAGCCCAGGGCATGAAGAGGGGGAGGCAAGCAGAGTTTGTTGCTCTTTCAGCTACTCTGGCTCTCGTGATCCTGGCTCTGTTCCCCAGCATAATTTCCATTACCTTGAAGAATGATCCAAACAACTCCAGTAACATGATCAACGGAGTATGAAAAAGATCCAGAGGTGATTCAGTATGTTGGTGCTACAGAGGCACAAAAGCAATGCTGTATCTCAGTTGTTCCCCTTCTCTCCAGTTCCTGCACAGCCAGAGGGATGCTGAGCACCAGCCTGCCTTGCAGTAACAAAGACAGCACAATTCCCCTTAACATATTTTCAACAACTGCTGTATTTGGCTGCCCATGGCTCCCTTTGGAGAGGGCAAACGCAGAAATGCTCCACTGTTTCACATTGCTGTGCATTAGAAATAACCAGAGGATTTAATTTAAACACAGAGTTACTGAGTTTTGTATATTTTTGCTCCTTGGAAAGTTTTATCCGTGGAGTGTAAGACAAAGGCATAGGTAAAAAATCCCTGTTATTGCCCATTTTTTCGTTCAGTGGTGCTTCTGCTTTGCACTTTGCTTTGGCACTGTCATTTACAAACCGGCCACAACAATGAATTCATTTGCTGTTTACTTGAATTATGTAGCATATTGAGTTTCATTACAAGTATCCAGAAAACATTTTTCCTCAGATAATCCTTTATGGCCTTAATGTTCGAGGATCAGTTTGTCTCACAAGATGAAACAGAGGTCAGAAATTCAATGCAGTATAACAATACTCTGTTATTCCACTTATTAGTATGGCAACACGCTCTGGTACTACAAGTGTTAAGACTTGCATAAACATTCCAATTTGAAATCTTATTTTGAGAGATCTGCAGCTCAGTCATAGAAATTTGCTGTAGGCAGAACTTGTCATACAAATATTCAGCCTAGAACTAATTTTCATTAACATGTTTTAACATCTTCCAAAACAAACAAAGACTTCAGCACTTTTTAAAATACAGTTCTCTGTATCTTGATCAAAACATGGGACTTGATTCAACAATGAGCAGCTGTAGTTTGAAGCTAATATAAAGTATATTAAGGTTAAGTGAATTGAGTTACTCTGGAAGTAAACTAGAATAACACACTAGTAGATGAAGCTCAAAGTCACTGTGTTTATTAGATACTCTGTTACAGCCTCCACTAGATTTTACTTTAATACCAGTTTGACTCCAGCTGAACGCTGCTCCTCAGAATAACATGTCCAAAAAGGATAGAAAACCTGGTTTATAAAAACCTGTTTCCAGGTGATCATTTACTGAGGCATCCAACAATGCTTCGTTTTTTCTGCTAAGATAAGTTGGGTGAGTGCATCTCACATCTCCTGTTCTCATTTACTCAAAATGAAAAATCACCTTCAAGGGACAATACCTTGTGTCAAACACAAAACAGGACTGACTTCAAATAATCCAAACACTGATCTAGTTTGCAGCTAAAGCAGGTCAGGGTGTTTTGCATTTTGTTCAAGAATTTCATAACATTCATTTAAACATCAAAGGCATCAAAGACATTCAAACAATGAAATACTCCAGAAAACATACTATACTGCTGAACTCCACACCTGTGCTCCTTTTCTTGTGCTCCTCTTGTATTGAAGGGAGAGAGAAAGGAACTGTCAGTGGGTGACTCACTTCAGAGGAGCTCTGGGATATTGTCCAGCTGAACCACCTTCTGCAAACCCTTGTTTTCCTTCTCCATCGATTAAGAAAACGTACATGATGAGTTCAGATGTAGGAGGCTTCATCCGGACAGATCTTCCTTGAGAATCTGTAGCAGAAACACAAGTGAGAGGATTGCTACCAAGTACCCTTCTTGGATTTGCAATAAATAGCAACAGCATGTTTGGAAACAGCCTTAAACTAGAGAAGATTATTTTCCTTTCAGTAACCACACTCCTCTGGGGAGTTTCAGCAAATGTGCATCTCACAGAAGGTGTACATATGTGTTTTTTGCTTCAACTTCTGCCCAACACCAAGCTTTTTGACTGTGTCTATTGGGAGTATGTGTGCCTCTGCAAAGGTGACCTTGTGGCCACTTCCACGGATGACATCAATAGCAAAGCATCTCCTTTCCCCAAACCGTAGCCAGACAAAATCTGAGATGTAACAAAAAAAAAAAAAAAAAAAAAAAAAAAAAAAAAAAAAAAAAAAAAAAAAAAAAAAAGAAAAAAATTGCATTTCCAAAGAGCGTTGGATTTGGTGGGAAAGAGAAGGAACGGGGCAGAAACTACAGTTATGCTGCTTGTCCCTGGAAAACTGGGGTAAATAACTGTCTGGTAAAGCTTCAGCTTGAATATTGTGTTCTGTTTTGGACTCCCAGTATGAGATAGATGATAATAAACTGGAGAGAGAGCAGCAAAGAACTGCTGAGATGGTCAAGAGCCTTAAGGCAAAAAGTGGCAGCTGAGAGAATTGAATTGTTTAATCTTGTTTAATCTGATAAAGAAGAGACTAAGGGATGATTGAGTAGTAGTCTACAACTTTTTTTGGGGTATTTACACAAATGAAACAAGCCAAAACTTTGGTACTGCCAGCTGAGCGCAAGGGGGAACATCCACAGATTGTGGCTGGGATGGTGTGGCGGTTTAGGCCAAATTCAGGGAAACGTCCAAAAGGAACGTCTCCTCAAAGGAAGGCAGGTTACAAACCACCCCTCCCCCCAATTGGGTTCGGGAAAAACAAATTTTCCTCAGAGGAAAGTGAAGGAGAAAATAAAACTATTTATTTAACAAACACACAGGAAAACAATACTAATAATGCTAAATAATAAAATCTCTCGCTCTGGAGAGAAAACCTGAAAGATTTTAGAGCCCTTCTGTGGGTGCAGCCTCTCTCCTCCTCGGAGCTGGGTTGGCGTGAGGGGCCCCCCTCCAGGCCGGTGGAAGGTCCCTTGGTGGGGTTCTGATGTTCTGGTGTTCCGAACAAGTCCAGAAGAGAAGAAGGGAAAAAAAACCCGAAGTCCCAAGAGGAAAAAAAAAATCTCAACTCTCCGTCCCTCTCCGAAGAAACAGAGCCGAAGAAAACTGACCGAAAAGCCAGAAAAAGAAAAGTGCTTCCTCTGCCCGCCACAGAAGAAGCTAATCTCTGTGTCCTTGAAGCACAAACTGTTTTGAAAAGTTCGCTCAGTTTTTTTTCTCTGTCTCTTGCATCCAGTTTTAAAGGCATAGAAAGGCTCAGGAATCATGTCTGGGCATAGAGCGGTGGTAGGGGATACAACAGCACAGTCACCCCAAGACAGATGGACATCGAAAAAAACCTCCAGCTTTACTGGGGGATAATACAGAGTACTCAGGGAGGTTGTGGAACCTCTGCCCTTGGACTTCTGTAAGACTTAGCTAGAAAAAGCCATGCCTAACCTGGTAAAATGGCAGTGCTGGTTCAGGAGGTTGGACATATGATGACCTCCAGATATTCCTTCCAGCCAGAAGTTCTGTCACAAATTATAAATCCTGCTAATTGACAGTAAGTGAAATAGCTTCTAAAGCAAGTGTGGTTCCTCACAGGGGAGGAAAAAATGTCTCTGCCTGTATGAAAAATGGACTCTGAATCTTCCAAATTCATACAGACCAAATGATGAAAATGCATTTAGAGATGAAAGAGAGCATTCACTTTCCTGGAAATGTTGCCTTATCAAGTTTAAAGTCATCAGATTATTTTAAGAGAACAAAAAGCAGCCTCATAAAAAACCAGAATTCTCCATACTTCCTGCTCAGAGTTGGAACGTAAAGCCCCAATCATAAAGTGTTCATAGAGAAAGGCATTCTAAGATAGTACAACACCTAATACATATTGGGAGTTAAATATACTTTCAAAGGGACAGCTATTCAGCTGTATAGGCCACTGCTTTGGACGTTAGAAAAGATACTTCAGGCACTTTAAATATAGATATAGCTCCTATGGTTACTTCCAAAATAACCTAGGAACCCAGAATTCATTTGTCTGCTACTAGAAGAAGTTCTACAACCAAGTTTGAATCATCTCTTGGCTTCTGTGAAAGCTTGTTTAAAACTAAAACCATATATAAAAAAGAAGGAACAAAAAAATCATATTTAGCCAGTGATGATCATGTGGCCAAGAAATAAGCCTTTCCTCAAAGTATCTGAAGTTTCTTGCACCACTTCTCCCTTTAGATGACTTTAATGAGACAAAGCTGTTTACATTTTTTCAAACCCACTTTATTTCCTGTATTTCCAGCTGCGATCCACAGTTTGTGCTCAGTACTGGTAACATCAGACTGTCCAGAGTTACCATTATATGACCACAAGAGAATGCTTCAAAAGCACTTCGGTAAGCGGGGAGGACATTATCTCTTATACTTCACAGGATACCAGGTTGGAAGTGACCTCAAGGATCATCTGCTCCGTTTGCTTTCTTGGCAAAAGCATGGTCTGGACGTGGCACTCAGTGTTTGACCACTGTTGGCTCTGTGTGTGCTGTGTGTTGTGGACAATTTGAAAGGGTACAGGAGGACAGCACAGGAGCTGCTTTACTCCAGCGTGCAAGTAAGCAGCTGCAGCATGTGGGCCAGATGATAAAGCCAGTGGAGGAAGGGGAGCAAAAGAGCGCAGGGAGCCTGTAGGCCAGCTGGGGACTCATAACAGGAATGGGAGACTTGTCTGTAACAAAAAGACTCACAAAATAATCTGCAAGATGCTAGGGGAAAAGACGCTTTCCTCATGTGCCAGATGGGACCATGCAATTTAGGAAGCTGCTCAAAGCTCCACAACAGGAGCAAGAGGTAAAAAGCAGCCCTCATGGGTGGGGAGGAAAGATCTGATTGTGAACATTGGGTAAAAACAACCTGTCTTCATCAGAAGATCAGAGTATCTCTGTCAGCAATTACCTTGCTCTCATCTGTATTCTGATCAAATCAAGTATTAGACATTAGATGGCCTTTTGATATTTCTGACATATTCCCTTCAAGGAGAAGGTGCAGGTATATATGCAATTCTGATGCCTCTGAGCATCTGCATTTAGGGTCAGCACAGCTTAGAATGAGCTTAGAATGCTCACTCTCATTCACAACACTGACTAAGGGATTCATGCCATCAACAGTAAGTGAATATTTCCACATCACTCTAAAAAATGCAGCTTGGGTATTTCTGAGAACTTTCCTAGAGATGAAAAATAGGGATTTTTATGGAGGGAATTTGTAGCGTTTCTTGTAAAACGTGGACAAATCATTATTACCATATTGTAGCCATTCACTGCAATGGGGTTTGCTGTATACGTGGTGTGACAGAGAAACTGTGGTGCATGCAGGAATTATAGACTGGCCTGTTACATATGCAAGCCTAGTCATTTCTCTCTTCTTCACTTTAAGAGGATTATAAAAGCATTTTATAATGTCTGTGACATTATAAAAACATTTTAAAAGGATGCTCCTCTGTGTTAGTCTGCAGACTTATTTCACTCTCTCTCCTTAGGTTTCTTTCAGACTCTCTTCTAGTTCATGCTTGATTTATTTAAAAAAACTCAAACCAACCAACTAAAAATAATCAGCAGCTGAACAACGCTGGGTTGTTCTGCAATAACAAACTACGACAGACTGGGAAGGAAGGTACTGACATGCAGTCATAGCAAGAATTCACAGTTAAAAAATCCAAGAGGATTTTATGCATGAACCTTAATAAGGCTATTTACAGATGATGAAGCTCTCCTGTCAGCATCCCTTTAAAGTTTCTCTGTATAAATATCAACAATCCTGCTGGACAATTGGCGAGACGTTAGGAGGCTTATGGCATGCTGTGCTGTAAAGCTATCTAGTTTTAAAGAACAAATGACTCATTTAATAGATATGGTTCTGTTGAAAGAACATTCTTCAGAGCTTAGTAAGAAGTTTAAACCACATTAACATTAGAAATCAATAAGCCAAACCACTGTGGACTACTGAGGTCACGGTTAATAAAGAACAACTTCAATTTTATTTTCATATCCTGTTTTTGGTCTAATCACTTGACCTAATTTTAAAATATGGTCTGGATGTAATTCACCATTCCACACAAAGAGACTGATTCTTTTCCCAGTTTTAATCTCTTCAGTAATTTCTATTATATTAAATCTGATTTACACCAGAGGAACTGAATATATTTTCTGATATTTTTTAAGGAAATCAGCCACCCAGATTACAAAGCGCGGCTCGATTTAATGGTGCCATTTGGAGCTTTTCTGGCTACATGATATACAGCTTCTGTTGGCTACGTGACAAAAATAGGTAGGAATGAGCCCATTATTTGCTTTCTTCTTTGAATGGCAGGTTACTCATTCCTCATGGTCCAAGCTATGTAGACTGCAACTGATGGAATGGCATTTCCCCCACTGGAAACAAGGTTGCCTCTGGTCTATATACAGGCTGAAAGCATGCTGAACTTATTTGCATATTAATTAGAGCTTATGTTGAAGATCCCCTACTCACACACAAGCATTTCAGCAAACAGGTTTTGAATTGTTCAAGTATTGAGCCACCCTGAAGTTCCTTTCTAAGCTTTCTGACAGGAAAAGCTGCAGAAAGGAACAGCATATAATATTTGTAACTTTACAAAACCCTATGTATTTCCTAAAAAATGAAGACATTGCAAGTCTGAAAAAACTTTTTGTTTTGTGCTTGTTTTTACTGAACCTCCTACTGAGAAATTCAGTTCTTAGCAAACAAAAGGAAGACCAAGAATCCAGAAGCTGTGTGGCAGAAGACAGACAGTCATCCTTGAAGACAAACAACTTAAAGTTGCACTCGTGCTAGAATATACTTCCTGGAGCTCTGGTCTTACACACAGGAGAAACATTGCTTATTGGAGAGAAATACTGTGTCTTGGAATTGGGAAAGGAATATCCATCATCTTGAATAGAACGTCTATGCAGAGGCAGAAACACAGCATTGATGAGAATGCAGATACCTCAGGTTTCCACCAAAAAAAATCCTTCAGAAAATATGATCTATCAAAGTTATGCCTGAGCTGAAAGCAAGACTACAGTGTTAGTGGTAACAAGAATCTCGGATTACCAGACTACTATTTGCTGCTGGACAGCCCTGGGGTCATTTATTTATTCTATTATTAGCTCTTGTCACTCAGATAATCATACATTTTCATCCATTTCAAAATAGGAATAAAATTTAAAAAGGAATGAGTTTCTAACACTTTAAATTTCTGTTCGGTATAACCAAGCCCCCACAGCTTAAATTCAGTCATAACTATCCGAGTTCCACAGACCCGCTCCCAGGTTTCTGATCAGGGCTAACGCATGGGTTTTCTCAAGGTAAGCTCACATTTGTTTTCTGGGTTCCAAACAGTGGATTTACAAAACATAAAACAGGTTGTGAAAATTTCCTACTCTTTTGAAATTCTAGTCTTCGGACATAGAGTCACCAGTCAATATATTTCCCATGATTACTACTGCTGCGCTTCACACATCCCACTTTCTGACATGGCATGGTTTTGTCTCCTTACTTTCCCATAATCACTCCTCAGAATTATTTTAAACACCTCCAGCTGTCCCGTCTAGACACAAGGGCATCTGAATTGGTATCAACAGCATATTCAGTAATTTTAAATTTTTGAAAATTTTTTAATGACTTTGGTCAGAAAATGCTCATCTGCTGTTTTTTTGCTTTTGAGATTTAATGATTTGTTACTGTGTAGGAGGAACACAGGAAAACATAAATAGGTGTACAGCCTTTCTGCAAACACACGAGTGCCCTTCCTCTATCAGCCCCAGTTTATTCCAAAGAGGACAAGGTTGATATGACTGTTGAGGAATCCACCTGGCCCAGGCAGCTGTAGACTGAGGTGCAGACTGAAATGTGGGTTGAGCTCTGTGTGAGACCCCAGGACAAGAGGCTAGGCACAGCAAACTTTGGGATAACAAAGGTGGTTATCCCATGAAGGCAGGTGACACCAGCCAGGTGAAAGGACACTGAGAAACACAGCAGGAGCGGGAATTGATGACCTTTTGGATAACAAAGAAGGTGAAGACCAGTGAGCCAGTGTCTCAAACCGGCACAGCCAGTGAGATGGATGGACATGGAGAGGGAGGCAGGAGCCAAAGACTCGAGAGGAACAGCAAGACTTGTGCCCAGGTAGACTGTGAGGGGATAAAAGCTCACGGGGGCCATTGTTGGGGGTCCCTCCTCAGAAGCAGCAGCTCAAGCTGTGTCTGCGTTACTGCACCGTGAATAAATGGCTTCGTGGAATGAGACATCTGAGACTCTGCAGTGGGAAAACTGGGGTCGGACTGGTGAGGAAACCTGCTCTGACTGTGTGAGCAGCATGTGTGGGGAGCCAAGCTGGGCACCTGTCAGGTCCTTCGAGACACCTTTTTGAAGGGGCTTCAGTTCCAGCAGTGAAAGTCTCTGACCTTGGGAGTGTGACTGCCAGGGAATCTCATGAATGGGCAGACTGGGAAGTTTCCTTAACAATGACCACTAGTAGAGTAATTCTGTGATGCTGTATAGCTAAGAAGCCTTTAAATAGTCATGGTTAGTGAGGGAAAATATAAAATGAAACAAAGGATATAATACAATTTCCCTTGAGAAGTCAATAAAATAAATGGGACTCCTGTCCTAATATCTTTGAAGCCTTCCAATGATTTCTAAACTGGAAGGCTATGAGCAATTTAGTCTCTTCACTCCATTCCCTGGTCCTGCTATCACCTTTTAAGACAGTGCAACAGCCAGAGATGTTGGTTGTCTTTCTGAAAGGAGAATCAAAATAAAACCTAAAAAAAAAAATCCTCTCTATCTTTCCCCCCTGCCCCCCCCCCTTTTTTTTTTAATTGCTTCCCTGGTGAAGGCTTTGGAAATCTGCTAGATACAGTTATTATGGAAATACATATTTTTGATTGGTTGTTTTACCCATGAGTCTAAAATGTCTTCAGAAAGCTAGCACTGTGTAAGACAGCAATTGACTTCAAAGTCTGCAAAACAGCAAAGATTTACACTGGCAAGACCGGCTGAAATCGTACCAGCCTTGCTTTCTCTTCTGTAGCCACTGGAGCTAACACAGCAAAATGCTTAGGCCCTGCCACTCTATGGCTGGCCAGACCAGGCACTTATTACAGAACTTTTCCTTCTGCCGTTGGATTCTCCATGAGAGAGAATAAAGGCAACATAGTGAAAGGGAAAAATAAAGGAAGTGCAAGGAAAAAGGAATCAAAGGAAAAATACAAGCTGTGTGCATGGAGAAAAGAGCTGAGATCAAGATTTATATTGGCTTTTGAGTTGAAAGACATTGTAGCCTTTGCTGTGGAAGAAAGAAGATGGGATAAAGAATAACTTGTTTTGGCAATAATTAATGGCTCTGATGGCTTCAAATTGTACAACACAAATTCCTGAGTTTTACTGACTTTCTTATATATAAGAGCCAGTCAGCACAGAGTTCAAGAAGTGCTGCAACAACATAATGCACATAGCAATTCTCTTTCTTTCCATTCTGAAAACTGTTCACCTAAACAACTGCTCTACAATTAGCTAGTTCATATTACAAATATTCTAAACATTTTCCCACATTACTGGATTTTAAGCACAAAAAAGAGATGAACTGTTTTGAGAATTTGTATCAAATAACATACAGAGGACCTAAATAGCTTCTGTACAAAGCTATCACATGCCTAAACCAAATATGACTACCCTCTCAGGAACAGAAAAAATACTAGAAATTATCCCTTATGTTTGTAACACTGGTCTCAGAAGAAAATTGTACATAATAATATACAGTCCACATTTTGATAAATGTCTCAGTAAGGATCCCCTCAGTAAAGACCTGCATATAAACCTTGATATGTCACTTCTTGGGCAGAAGCAGAACATTTTGTAATTTTGCCATGATTGGTGTCTTTCCCTCTTACAGAGGTAAACATCTGCATTGGCCCATATTCGATTTTGGCACCTCAGTACTGCATAGCATGGCTTGCTGTGCTGGGAGCACTTTGCTGACATTTTAAGCATTTCCATATTACTGTTTTAATTCAGATCACAAACACATCTTTGAAGTGTCAATTTCCCACTCACCCCCACTTACTCTGCTTCAGATCGTACGGAATGGTCTTAGAGCACAGAGCCTTCAGACAGAGACAACCTAGCACGATTTCAGCCACTAAAAGGCATCCAGTCATGGAACTAGACAAGGAAGAGCCTGAAACATCCCCAAAACCTGGGTTAGCAACACCCTGAATTTTCCTAATGCTCCACACTTGTTGCTCATGTAAATGTAGTCTTTGCCTTCATGTGTCTAAACCAGGCATTTTTTGTGAGCAAAATGCTTCCAAGAGGATTATTCTTTAAAAAGCCAGTTAATTAAAATGTCCAATTAAATGTCCTTTACCTATGCCAAAGCTGTATTATGGTCTCTGATAAATACTGTATTCCCATGTCATTAAAACACTAACAGTCAGACTAAAAACTTTTCCCCATGGTGAAGGGTAATTAAGGAAGAACCACGTGCCCCCAACAAAACTGCTTTTGTCAGCAAAAGAAATAGGAGATCTGTAGACATAGTCTTCTGTCACTTTTGGAAATCAAGTGTTTTCAGTTGGATGGGAAAAATAGAAAAAATAACTACTGAAAGTCCTTTTTTGCTCACATAGTTATAACTGCTGGTTTTCAATGACTGAGATAAAGAACTAAAATGAATATTGGACTATAAACTCTTACACAAACCTAATAGTGTCCCTTCAGAGCCAGCTTACCCTCAAGTTCATTTCAGTTAGCACAGCTTTTCAAAGGGAACAGACCAATCCTCACAGAAATGTGTTCACAGACAAATTGCCCAAGTTGTTCAGCACTGTTATTTGGCAAGGTCTCCGGCCAGATGGGTTTGCTAATGACTTCTGTAAGGTGCTTAAATCAGAAGCTAGTGTAACACATGACTGCCATGTTTAATTACCCTGTTAATACAGCTTAGTGGATATTGTTTGGTATGTAAAGGTAAGAGTTTTTGATGAAAAATACTATACAAAATGGTCTTTTTAATTGCAGTGGAAGGATACCAAAGATTTCATTATCTGCCCATACAACCGTTCCTAAGAAGAGTCTCTCAGAACAATTGTTACAGCAGTGACAGACATTTGTCCAATTTATAAAACAATTCTCAGCCAATGTGCACTAACAATGGACATGGAATTTTAGTTGCATGGGTTGAATATATTTTTAAATTATTCAGCAATTTTCTATAAGTTTGCCTGAATGCATTCAGTGGTCAAGAGGAAACTGGGATATAACTATGATCTTGAAATGTCTTTTTCCTCAGGGTTACTCAGATATGCTCATTAGCTTCATTTCATTTTGCAAAGGTGTCCTTTTTTGCTGTAGACTTTAAGCTCAGTCCTGTGCCCAAAACATCTCACATATGCTAACACTGCAACCAAATCCACAATCCCTGGCACAAGAAGATGGCAAGTTATTTCCTGCTGCAACTAACATAAGGTAATATGAAGAATCTAGACCTCTTTTGAAAATTATCTCTAGGATGTTATTTGTCAGTAAAGCAGGATTTTTTTTCTCCTAGGTCACTAATCAATGCCTATGAACAGCCCAAACAGCTTTTGTTCAGACTGGTGAAGCCACCTCCTGGGTTCCAGGACAAGATGCACCAAAGAAATTAACCGTGATAGTGGTGGTAACCCCTCCTCGGTAACAAGGGATCCTGAAAGCTCTGAGGGGTTGGACTGTCTCTGGATGGAGAGCCCAGAGACTGAGCTGAATGGAAACCTGAGCTATTACTGGTAAGAATGATTACAGATAATACAAGATAAAATAATTCAGGTTTAGATTTTTAACATTTATTAAAAAAGCAGGATGTATGTTCATTTCAAATTAAACAGTTAAAAATGTTAAAGCATACAAACAAATCAATTGTGTACTAGCAGCATCCAATTGTTAGAATTTTCTAGAACTCCTCAGTACAGTCTTGGCAAGCTCAAAATGTTACAACTTGCAACTAACTGACCTCACCATAGTGCAGATAAAACAAACTTTATAAAAACAACAATTTAAGGTTAAATAAGCTTAAATAAAGGTGTTAAATACAAGACACTTGATCAAAGCTTCTGTACAAAGATAAACAAATTTGGCATTGTACAACTGATTGGCTGGCTCACACCATACATGATTTCAATAGTTAAGCAGTGTAACTGTTTAGCTGAACATCAACTATACAAAAGTAACTGAAGTCGGGAGTGGGCTAACCCCAGTGAGCCATTTACAAGGCATGTGTATTTTTAGAAAATCAGAACACTGTTTATATTCAGGCACCATTTGTTCCTGCAAATAAATAATCTCTAATGCATCTGCATCCAAACTAGTGTTAAACACATCAGTGCTAACATTTTATAAACACAGCTCTGTGACTATTCACTATACCTCCATTCTTATTGCTATGACAATGTGGACTGTGGAAATAAAACTACTGTACATACAAAAAAATAGAGCACCTTTTAAACATTAAAGTATATGTCTGGTTATTCTTTTTATCTTACAATACTGAAGCCCAAGCTAATTTAAATTGCTTTAACATCTTCACCAGCGCACCTGAAATGCAGGAACTAAACCCCAAATATTCCTCTTCAGGCAAGCCCCAGCCAGAGCAACCTCTAAAAATGTCTAAAATGACACTAAGGATTTCTTACATTCATCTGCACACAAACAAATATCTGCTATTCTCTGCTTTCTTCATATGAATTTAAAGACTGGTTGCCACAGTTCTCTCTCCTTTTCAAATGAATAAAGCTGGATAGAGAATGTAGCAGAAACACCTAAAATGGATTGTGAACACAGTGAAATTATTACCCCGCTAATTCAAAAGATACAGCTGTTACATTGTTCAAATAAGTATTTTGCAGGGCCCCAGCCATTAGGATTTTTTATCTATCGTATTAAAAAACCATTCTGTAAATTTCCTCAGTTGAGCAGCTGCTGTTTGAGACTCCTCCTGAAGTCTCATGTTATCTTGTCTCAGGTGCTGTACCTCTGCTTGGAGAACTGCCTTGTCCTGTTTTTCCTGGTTAACAAAGATACAAGTTGAGCAAAGTGAGTAGTTGTGATGACAACATTTATTTTTGTTGTTAATATTTCTATGCAAGTCATAACAGCTATATTTTGTTGAGCTCCCTAATTCGTTCTGACAACTGTTATCTGTAAGTTAATTCCCCAAATATGCTCCAACTACCTCATTCATTCCAAGAAAATACTGCAAGCTAAAAAGAAAACTAGATGTTACTTTAACAGAAAAATTAAAGTTTACTCCATTAAAAAAAAAATCAAGCATTAAAAGCATAAGAAGCTTTTAGCTATAATAAATCATATGTGAGAGCTCAAGTTGTAAGTAATTGATTTCAAGCACATGTTTAAGGAAGAAAAATATCTAATTTCAAAATTTTCCCTTACATGATTACTTTCTTACCAAAAGCAGCCTCATTTCTATTATCCTGGCATTGTCTCCAGCTCAGAATTTTGACAGCAAATGAGGCAGACATCAAGTCATTGCTACATGACCAAGATAGAACAAGACAAGAAGGACGACAAAACCAGAGTGCTAACTATTTAGCAATGGTGCCGTGTGCGTATCCCTATCCTTTGTTAAATCCAAAGTACCACAAATGAAGATAAAGTGTTTCCTTTTTTCTGGGGTGTGACTATTTGTAGGACAGTTGTTCTGGAGTAAAGACCCACAAACTACTTAGCCTCTGGCCAGTTTCCTCACATAACTTCCCACAGGACCTTCTGCACTTCTGACCAACCACCGAGCTCTACTGCCTAGTTTAACTGATGTTCTTCTTTCAAGCTCTTGATGATCTCTCTGTAAAAATAAAACTACTAAAATTGGGGAGTAGTTGTGGTGCTAATGGTCTCTTACCTTTCTCAGGTCAGTTTGTAGCTGCCGGAGGATGACTTCCAACTGGTTTACTTTTCCAGTCAGAGTACTTGGAGCATGTTCCCTGTAAAGTAAACCACTACCTTCACTCTCAGTGAAAAACATTTTCTTCCCAGCTTTAGCACAGTTACACTTTTAGTAATAGCAAAGGAAACCAATCAGTTTAGGCATATTTAGGAAAATAGAGACAAAAACAGCATCAGTAAAAGACTATTACTAGAACATAAATCGAATCCTGCAATATCTGAAATATGACACTGCTTCTCATGCAAATCAGGCAGAAGTTACAATGATTTTAAGAAGGAATGTTTTAGGAATGATTTGCACATATCCTCACAGTGCAAGTCACACTCACTGCTCCATGGTGCGCAGGCACATTGGTTAACAAGCTGCTTTCTGATAAGGACCGTACTAATCTCAAGCAAGATGCAGCAGCAATTACTGCCAACCAAAAGAGCTGTAAAGAGTTCTTTTGTCTGCTGTGCAGTAGTGTCATTTTCAGTAAAGGATAAACCTATGGCTTAATGGAGACAAATATTCTGTTTAAAGGTCAAAACATAAAATATTGCCACAGGTTAATCAAATGCATGACTGAAGGAAAATACTGAGAATAGCTTGTTTTCTGAATGACAATGAGCACTGTGGGAGACAGTCTCATGTATATTATAGATGCAATTAGCCATCACGTGAGTAATTGTGTCTAAAAGAGAGAAGGTGAAGAGAGAGGCTTTACATGCAAAGCTGAATCAGCTGCTTCATGCAATTGCACAAATCTGACAGGTTTGCCGTGGCTAAAAGGGAAACATCTTTAAGAGTCTTTTGCAATCCTTACTGATCATTAGCCTGGGGAAAGATGTGGACTTAGAAGTCATTACAATAAATGTGCTTTACCATGTAAGCAAGCTAATTTGTGTAAAATTGGTTCAAATTAAAATGTGATAGTCTAACAAGCAAGAAGACTTTTCCCTCCATTTCCCATTCTTCCATTCCTGCAACTGAAGAGCAAAACTAATCAAAGATGTGTTTTTCTTTTAAAGCATGGTGGTGGACAGATTATACTGCTGAATCTGTATAACAAGAATAATCTTTAAATTAACAAGTATACTCCGTAGAGCAGAACAGGTGAAGAGGAAAAAAAATTTCTCCCAAGGCACTGGGAAGAATTTGAAGAATTGGGTAGTTTGGCATAAATTCTATGGTCCTCCATTACAGATTCTCTTGATTAATTTACCTCTGTGTAAAAGAAAAATTATGGGTTTGCAAATAGCAAATAGCTGCAAAGATAGGATAGACCCTGTTCCAAGGTTTGAGACATTTGCTGCAGATCAGGTTATTGCATCCTACAGAGTTGAGATCCTGTTATTAGTTCTATTAAAATGAAAACAGAAATAAATGTAACAAAAATTATTATTGTAAAGGAGAAATACAGTGAGAAATTTGATTATCTGAAACTCTGCATCTAACCTTGATCTGCATTACAGATCTATTAAAGTGAGAGAGCTTTCTCTGACTGTACTACATATTTTCAAGAAAGAACTGCTCAGAAGTTGATTTAAAGAAACAACATTTTTCAAAATTAAAGAAATTTTCAGTCAAGGCAACAAGTCTGCCATCAAACAGCCGTGAAACATGCATACAGGCAATTTGACATGCAACATTAAGAGAAAATCTTTCCTTAAAATACCTTTGTAAGAAATACGCTTTAATTCTGACATACCCAGCATCCTCAAGAAAATCTTTTCCTTCTGGGGGACTCTCATCCAGAGGTAACTCTTGTGTTCCTTCCAAGCCCTGAGCTTGCTGCATATCATTCAAGGTGCAAAAAGACGCTACTCTCTGATCTGTAAGAGAGGAACATAAGGACACATCTGAAACTGGACGAAATAAAAGGCTATATCACAGCCATTATCCCGGTTCAGTTAGCGAAATGGATGTAGGCTTCTACATCTCAGCTTTGAAGATAATCAGCAGATGTATGTACCAACTAGTTGGCTTCCCCACACCTGCATCCAAAGGCAACCCCAAAGCAATTTTTTATGTCTATCAGCAGTATGACAGTTTTGTCTGGACCACATAATGCTGATATGAACAGTAAATTGGTCTTGACAAAATATGCAGAAAACCATTTCAGAATTCAGTGCCACAACCAATGACAATAATAATTCAGCAAAAAGGTTTGCATTTTTTCCATTGACTTAAAGCCCGCAGATTCCTCAGAAATCTTCACTGTTCATTTCATACTGCTTTACTGTCTCAAGCATTTGCAGAAGCTGATAGTAATCTGCATACTTGAAAACCAATAAATTGACACTATTTTTATCAATTGAGTTTTTATTATAGGTATTACTAAGGCACTCTATTATCTGCAGTGAATTTCACTAGAACATAATCTAACAAGCACAGACGTAATTACCTATGGATATACAGTGTGGTTGCCAAAATACATCAGTCACCACATAATAGAAGTATGCCATGCAGATCATCATTGCACAGAACAGGAGTAAATGATGCATTCATTAGGATTTAATTTGTCTTCTTTAAAAAGAAAAACACCAAAATCCATATTCTGTGGAGATTGATTTAGCTTATTTCTGCCAAACAAAATCCATGTCTGTAGGCTTTTATGAATTCTGGCGACAACATGCCTGCCTTGCCCTTTCTCCCCTTGCTCTACCACCCCACCAGGCCCAAAGCTTGCATTATCATGCAAACGTGCAAACATAGGAAGTATTAAAAAAAGTTTACAAAAGGCAAAAGTCATCAATCCCAGACCATCACCTAGAAACGGCGTGTGATGACAGAACGGCCCAAATTCTTCATCTGAGTCAAAACCTGGAATAAGATTTAGAATGTTCCTATAAACAAGACAGTCCATCTCCACTGGAGCAGCTGTGGCCCTTGCAGCAGCGCACGCAGTGGGATGTTCCCCGTGCAGTTCCTGCTGGCGCTCGCTCCCAGCCCTGCCAGGCCATTTCTGCACAGCACCAACACGACAGCAAGCACGAGGTGCCGCGCCCCGCGTCTCTAGCAGCAACACCCAGTATTGCGACACAGCATGGCAACTTGGCAGGATATATGAGGGGACAATCCTCCAAACTCTTAAGGACACAAACAGTGAATACAGGCCAGATCTCTTCAAACAGGAAGGACAAGTCCTACCAAATAAAAATAGGAAATCACTAAAAAGCTCTTTGTTGATTTAAAAAATCCCTTCAGCGTAGCATAGATTGCCAATTCATTCTACAAGACAGTGAACAAAAGTTGCATGTCCTATTTCGTCCAGTTTCAAAGACTGTAGCTCATTTCCACTGCTTTTAGCCTTATTTCTGACTACTGATACATCTCAGCAAAAATGAACATGACTTCTCCATATGTGCTGACAATAAGGTAAGAATATAATTTTAAATACATAATCAACGACATCATTTACAGATTTGAAGCCTACTAAGTTAAACAGATTTACCTAGTATGGATAAATTAAAATTAGTTTCCCATATCAAACACACTATGTAGGCCAGAAACAAGACAGTGTAAACAAGCAGTCTGAAGTAGACAGATAATTATTGATTTCACCTTCATACTATTAATATTTTCATTACAACAGCTAGTTTTTATAAAGACAATTCAAGTGTATTTCTGGGTATGGTGCTGTAGACCTACATTCTGCTTCCTCCAAATTACAAGAACCCCTCCTATTCAACTGAAGTGATATGTACATACTAAACAGAAGAAAATACATGTCAATCTCAGAGCTCTTATTTTTAACTGAGATACCCCTGCCAAACTCCAAATAGAGCCCACCCATAGAAAACTATTTGCAAAAGGTATATTGGTCTTTATATCAAAAGTTTAAACAACTGACTTAGCAAGACCAAAGATGAGACAATTTTTTTCAAGTTTAATTTTAAATTGTTTTAATTTACAGTAACAGAGTTGTACAGCTATAACCACTAAGAATTTGAATCTGGATTTTCATTGTTCCAGACCAGTAACAGAGGCCAGAAAAAACTTCAGGCAATTTTGATGTACTGGAAAGCAGAAAAGGCTAAAATGAGTATAGTGCATGAAGCCACTCTCTCACTGTTAAGGTAAAGTCTGCTCACAAACATACACTGACATATGCATTGAAGCAAAAAGAGTTACACATGCACGCCCTAGAAATCACCAAATGTTAACTAAATATTGTCATTTTTTCTTTTTCTAGCAGTTTAACATACTACTTTGGTTAAAATAATTATCTGTCATGCTAAATGATTCACTTCTTTCTCATTATATTATGTGCAGCACTGCATTTAGCTATGAAGATTTTAAATCAAAGCATTAAAATAACATTAATTATAATAGCACAGATGTTTCTGCAAAGATAAATTTGCATTAAGAAACATTGCATTTTGATTGGCACCGGTAGACATTCATAAAAATCACCTGGAAAAAAACCAGGAGTTGAAAACACCAATTTTAATGAACAGGGACATCAGAAGGACTAGCTTAGGCTTTTAATGCTCAAATTATGACTTATCAAACACTAAACAGGGGTTTTTTAAAGTATAATAAATCCAGTTTGAAGTAGTACAAATAGTACAAAGTTCTATTAATAACAATAGTCAATATTTGTATTTGTGTCAGTTCTCTTTTATAATTACAGTAGCAGGTATGGGCATCCAAAAATGTTTCTCCTTTTGGTCCCCAAAACATGGAAAAGATCTAAAAAGTCATCAGCAACATAATGTATATGTTGAAGGCCAGTCCATCTTCCCTAACTTGAAGGTCTACTGGAAGGATAATTAGAAAAGAGAATAAAAAAATTAATTCTCTTATTTTCCCTTAGTCTTTTCTGGGATTTCTCCTTTTTCAAATTTGGCTTTCCAATTTATTCTATAAATCCCCATATCTTTATCTTTACTCAGTCAAAGATGCTTTCTTTTTTTTGCTTCTTTAACTTTTACTTTCTGGTTCTTTAACTTCTTCTTTTTCACCCCAACTGCCCTTCCTCTTTTGCTGTGCAGTCACACAGTCCTATCTATTTTTTATTGTTTGCTTCAGGGATGGATACAAAAACATTACACAGGAGTGATTTCCATCACGTCAGCGGCTCCCTGGTTACTGTCTCCCTGCAGTTCCCAGCGAAAGAAGAGAAGGGAACTGGAAGTAGCCTATCCATGTATGACAGAAATGGAAGGATTGCCCTTGCTACTGACTGGACTGATGTTAGCATGCATGAAAAATATCTCTGGAGAAATATCAGAGTCAAAACTATGTCTTGCAAAGGAAGGCAGTGCAGAGAGTTAAAATAATGCTCCGCTGTGCTCCAGCTTACAGGTGCTGACCCTCCACAGAGGCAGCTCAAGCAAAAACCCTTCCCTGGTGCAGCTTCTGGAGCCTGTGGAGTTAATGCATGCCAAGCTCTCCTTTACACTGTGAAGACCTGTCTTAGGAATAACAGAAGATTTTCAGAAAAAGTTTGAAGTAAATATTCAGCTTCCCACAAAGGTTCTTGTCAACAAATGCAGCAAAAATTAAATCCTCACAAAGTGTAAAGCATTACCATCATACGTTTAATTAAAAACAAAACAAAACAAAAGCAATAGCTTCTTCCACCCTCATGGACCACAGTTTAAAAACTACTGTTCTACACAGGACCCAGGCTTCAGCTGAATAAAAGCTAATACTAATAAACAGCCTTGTCCACTTTTCATCTGAGGGGAGGAAGAAAGTGAAAAATGAGACTACTGCTCTTGTTACACCCACAAGTAAACTGAGTACAGATGATGGTAGCAAAGTCTTGCTACTAAATTTAATTCTTAATCCAACTGACGGCAACAATATAAGCACCTAAAAAGTCTATATCTAACACTAATCAACATACAATTGCTTCTTAAAACAGATGAAAGATCTTGAGGCCCACATTAGGGATGTTGAACTGATCAAACTATTTAAGTTGTCAAGACATAATCCAGAGAGATCACAAGAGGAAAAACTCTGACCTTGGAATCAGATTGGTAATCCTAATAAACTCATAGTAAGAAAAGGCCTTGTACTAAGAAAAAATTTAAATTAAGTCTAGTATCTAGGTTCTAGAAGAGAACACAACTTCAAAATATCAGGCTGGCAACGCCAAACTAGAGAAAAACTCTAATTTCACAGATTAGGTATTAAAACATTTGTATCTTTTTAATCCTTGACCCTTTCAATGAAAGCAAGGGGGCAGGTGTGTATTTGCTTTTGGGGTTTTTTATATGGTTCTATATGAAATGTGATCCCATTTCCATCCAGTTCAAAAAAATCAAAGCAGTTTTATATTCAGAAGTGGATAAAGTTTAGAATCATCCACTCTTTTTTTCACATTGATAGAATGCAGAACAGTAGTTCCAAGATATTTTTAAATAGTAAATTGAAGCAGCTTCTAAGTCAACAACATTAAAATACATATGGAAACTGCATCTGTTAATTCCTATCCAACACATTCCCTTCCAGTGATCTTTTATGACATGCCTGTCAGTTATTCTTTTAAAAATTACTTTCAAATTGCAAGACACAGGATAAAGTTGAATAAGGGTTTAAAAATTCCATTCCTTGCAAAAGTTTCTAACTGCAGCACTATGAATTTAGTTAAAGCATTGTATAAATCATCTAACATATACGCAGATGTCTCTGCTGTAGAGTACTAAACAGAAAAGAATGATATTCCTTCATACAAAAATAGATTCTAATTTACTCTTTAAATTCTTGCTATAATTCAAATATCTTCCAATAAACAGCTTCTATCTTACAACTCAGACCACCAGTTCTTCAGCATTACCTACAGATATATCTAAGTTATTTGCAATTAAAATCCAATAAATGAATACCCTTCCTCCTAGGATAGAGCATTCTGGGTTAGCTATACTGTCCTACCTCTCATTCTCAAATTCAAATGTAATTACACTTACATAACACTTACCAAAGTGAAATTGTTTTCATCATGATACTAGGTAGTAAAAAGAATGAAAATCTATTAGTTTTCAAAGAAAGCTAAAAATACAGGAGCATAGCTGGTACAGAATGATCTTTCACTCAGCTGAACTCAAAAGTTTTGTTAGCATTTATAAATATTCTTCAAGTACAAAGTTACAGAGCTAGTCATTTACTGATCCAAACCTTTTTTCAGTAGTTTAAGATGTCAGTAACAAATAGCAGGGTGTTCCCTGAGCAATCAAACATAGGAATGCATGGGAAGAGCTGTCAAGATTCTCAGTGTCAAGTATTTCCTGCCAGCTACCACAGCCATGTTTGAGCAGTACTGAATAGTAATGAATGCACATACAACTAATCAGGTCAAGAAATAATACAGTTCTTCAAATTCCTAATCATTGCTGTCGGTTTGGGTTTTCACAATGCCATTTAAATTAGTATAACAAGCAGTTCTGAAGAGCTTTTGGTCAAAGTGAACTTTTATGATTTCAGACTTTGGGAAGGAATCAGGAACCAGAAAACTGATTTCCATGGTGTAAAAAAGTTAAAAAAGACCCAAATCACTAACTTCACAACCAGTTTTCATGAAGGTAAGACCTGTGCCTTATACAGTGATGCCTGTGGTAATGTCATCCTTATTCATAGATTACATTCAGTAATGCAAGCAACACCAGTTAAGAAATGTCAGACATTTTAGGACAGCACAGCAACCTAAACAAAACACCTCTCAAACAACAGAACACAAACACCCAACCATGTATACTCATATAAACACTCAAACCAGCATCCGTTTTCTCTGTTTAGACACTAAGTGTAGGTTTAGCTCCCACAGGCAGAAGAGGTTTTCTTCTTACTTAATTTGGTTCCATAATTTAATAAAGCAAACCTGGTCTGTATCCTGCACCCCAAGTCCTGCGACTGGAAAACATTCTGTACATTTCTCCTGGTCTTCAAGGGCTTATGAAAACTGAGAGGGACTGCAACACCATTTGGAGTACACATGCCAGTTTATAAACACAACACAACCAGCTCAGGGAAGTGTTACTCCCCGTTTCATTTTAAACATCTAACTTAAAAGTTTGAATGTCTCCTTCAAAGAACTGATTTTTCAATTGATTACAGAAGGAACTTAGGCACTGAACTGGAGGAATTGCATCTAAAATGCATAGAGAGAGTAATGTGAAGACCCAAAATTTCAGTGACAATCTTCCACACTGAGAATTGATACAGCCAAAAGGACTAAAGGGCTACAGAGGCAAACACTGGATTTTTGTAATTCAAAATGTGGCTATACAATATATATTAAAAAAAAAAAAAGTTTGTGTACTGAACATCGATCTTTATTCAAATTTTCCTGTTACCTTCAAACGCTCGTGCAGCATCTACCAGGTGAGACCAGTCTAGCCCTGTGGCAGTGTCTGGCAGGGGCATCAGGCCAGGATCATTGAATTTGGCTTTATCAGATAAGGACCCATCTGAGAACCAGAATTCATCTAAACAATAAACACAATAATTAGTCCTCCTATAACAATTATGTGCAATTAATTTTGAAGCTACTATAATGATCTGTAAAAAATGTATAAGGAAAAAGTGCTTATCTTCATTTCTCTTGTGTCTGTCTTTTCCTGTTCAATACTCAGTATGGATGGAACAATTTCTAAATGTTGGCAAAGTAAGATGGGAAGGTTTTAAAGATTTTTTTTTGGTGCCACTTTGCACATGACGTGTCCCTCACATTTTCATATGAACACTGCATGAGTAGGCAACATCCATTCTAAAGCATTGCATATTAAACCTGAGCACTGAGCAGAAAAGTTGCTGGATACACAAAGTTATATTTGTGAAACAACATGCAAGATATTTACATGCAGAGTTTTACAGAAAATATTCCTGTTCCAGAAGCAATTAAAAAAACCCACCTGCTTTTCTTTTAATGCATTTGTAAATTCTAGCCTATATCCAAAAGTCCCTTTCACATTGAAAATAGTACCCCATTAGTTTCATATTTGTAGCTGTACCTCTGAGGATGTAAGACTCGTGTGAGATTTCAGAGTGAGCTGTAACACATTGTATACTGTACACAGATCGTATGTTAAATGAAATGTATACACTATAAATTGTTCAAACAAACCTTTCAGCTATGCAGACTTCTAGAATGTACCACAAATATACATTTTAGTAGAGGAGATGCTAATTTTAATAATTTTCTTGAATAATTTTACATTTTCCTAATCTGCCCATAGCAATCTTCACTCTGATCAATGTAAACGTGTTAAAAAGAATACTGAACAGAGTTTCTTAAAACTGATCATAAACCAAAACTATTATTTGCAATCACATTTCATCTTAACCATAAAGCCAGCAATGGAATATAATAATTTTATCACAGACTATAGTCAGGCAAAGAGAATTTTTGCTTCAAACATATCCACTCCAATTAAACAAAAAGGTCAAAATAGTAATTTTTCCTCAAATATTTCAGGAGGAAGTTTCCATCTAGTTATTCCAGTGATTTAAACTATAATATGTAAGATGAGTATTTTTTTCCAGGAAAAGACCAAACACAAAAAACAACAAAGGAAGAAATGCATTCATACAAGTGGAAGATACATTATAGTTTAAGGAAACGGCATGCTGTCATTGTCCTGGTATTAATGTCCATTTGACTTAACAATTCTGACCTAAAAATCCGAAGAGTGTAGGCTGTTACAAAGCATTCTACTGCACAGAGCAATGGCTAAAGCATATGATATGCTCTATTCCTTGCATAAACCTTGCTTTAAAAGAATACAAAGTATGAGGAAAAGGAAAGTAAAGGAGGCTTACAATCCTCTGTCAAAAATTAGGAGTCCCTGCAGAAGAGGTAGAAATTCTCTTTACTGTAGACTTTTTCTTGTTCTACGCTTGTATGAAAGATGCAGTATTGTTACATTACACTTGGGAGTGGCTTGACAAAGCTCTGTAGAAATGTCCTTCTCAGTACCTACTCTCAGTACGTAAAAATGGATGTTATATGAAATGGAAAATATAATATAGACATATATTCTACTCATATATCTGTACTAAGATTTTATTTTCAGTTCCTTATAAACATACATAAAGCCTTACCTAAGGCTACTTTTGTGCAAATTCACTGAAAGCTGAAAGTCAGAGCAGTCTCTGAACTTTTGTATATGACTTGGGAATTGTAACAACCTTATTTATGCAAGTACAAACGTTTCATACATCCCTGTTGTGGAAAATAGACAGAATACCTTATTTGAAAGACTGGCAAGCCAGCTTTTCATTCTAGACCAGCAGGCAGGCCCTAAGGGACAGCCCTTGCTTTTGTGTGATCAGCCTACAGAGGCTGACCGTGAAACTGTCAGGAAGAAGCCTGCTCCCAGCGCGATTCTGCTGGCTTTCCAAATTAAAGTGTAGGAGTGATATATTCACCAGTAGTCATCCTTCATTATGCATTGTCTCTGTGAGAACCTCAGTTCACCTTAGGGTGGATCCTATTCAGCCCTGACAGAGCCACTCAACTGCAGAAAGCCTGCCAGAGTAGATATTTGAATATTGATAGCTCTGAAAACGCAAGTGCTCATGCTGATGGCTGAAATTCTAAGTGGAATAACTGAACAGGCGTGAGTATGCCACCACAAAATAATTAATTTTCAAGACATAAATTGTGTTCTTCGGCAATGGGGGAGGGAAAAGAGGGGGAAGAAGAAAAAGAGTAAAAATACCAAACAGGAGCTCTAATGACATAGGCCTTGGTGCCTTTGAATTTCAGAGAATATTGTTTGTATTCCAGGAATGCTCTGGGTGAGATAAATTATTTCTAGCCTCCTGTATTTGCACTTCTTCCCTGCTCCTCTTACATTGCTGTTGCCTCACTCTGTGTATGACTGCCACATCAGCAGCTGTTGCCTGTTTCCCTTTTTGATTTGTGCAAAGGTGGCAAGTGATGCTTAAGCATGCCCACCTCTGTGTGTCCAGGAGGATATGCCTAATCTAGCAGGCCACTACCTTACTGCACACGAGATTGACTTTTGAAGCAACACAGTTTCCTTTGAGGAAATATTTTCAGTGTTATCTTCAGTTTTAAAGATTATTTTATTTGCTGTACTCCTTCTGGCACAAAATGATTGCTCTTGAAGTTTTTGGTCTTTTCAGTTGTGTCACTTCCTACACTTAAGAATTTTATTTATTTTTATTATTGATGCATAAAAGTAAAAAGCATTTTCAAGAGTCCCTATTTTCACCAAAATTACGTGGTCAGTTCAGTTTCCAACACAGCTCCTGAAATTGATGGTTATTGGTCCCACATACATCCATATTCAAAGAGCAACTAGTTATGCAGAAAGAATAAAGATTCACCTGACTTAACCTATTTTGCTTCCAAGACAATTATCCTGCTTCAGTTGGAACTGCTACTTTTATGCAGAGATTGTAGATCATGAAAAAACTGCTAAGTATTCCTTGCTTACTGTGCTCAAACTAGACATGTCATTTAACAAGTAGATTCTCTCCAAAGCAGCTGCAGGTGAAGAAATACATCAAATCTCATGCAAATGTAAATCCCACTCTCTGTGGGATGTCTGTTTTTCTTTCCTGCAATCAGTAATTATATCTCTATAGTCCTCTTAAGCAACAACTTCTGCCTGCTGAACCCTTCCCTTCTTTAGTATTGCCTAGGGTTGCCCAAAGTCTCCCTTCAAAGATGCCAGCCTGCTCGTAGGCTCTCATGGACATGTGCTCCCAATAGCTACTTTTTCCTTCCCTTCTGTTACTGAAGAGAGTCTCATGTTCTAACAAGGTGAACTATCCACTGTGAGAACAGGTAACAGCAAACACGTTCTCCTTCGGTTGTGTGAATTAATCAACAGCCTTTATCTGCTAACTGAAAAACTGATTCCCACATTGCTAACATTGCACATCAGCAATATACAGCGACGCTCTTTCATTTTAATAGCGCTTCTTATCAACAAGTTTAGCTTTGGATTGAAGCTAAAATGGGTAGTAAGGCAGTTTGAAGATAAGACTTCCATCTATGAACGTAGTTGCAGAGACAGTTCCTGCACTTCTGGCAGCCTTTTCCCTATGACATGTATAGTCTGAGAACTTTCAGAATTTGTCAGTGTAGCACTGTAAAATATTCCCTTCCTTATGACCCTCTTCATTGCAACTATCCTTTACCTTCCTCCTTTCCTCACAGCACAGGAACATCCGGCCAGTTTATCACTTAGGGCATTTTCTTTCCCCCCTCTTTTTTTGCTTCAAAATAGAGGGGACCACGGTGCCTGCAATGTCAGTCAGATTGTCTCCATGTGCCTCCCTGGGTTCCCGACTTACGTTACTACACTAGTTCAGTATCAGTGGTTCTCACTGTTTTCATTCTTTCCCTGCTCATTCACCTGATGTGTTTGCAAGAAGGGCATAGATTTGTACCTGCACCTGCATGTTAGAATCACTCAGCATGAACAGCACTGTCTCAGTCAGGGAATTCTTAATGTCCCCAAGGTAAAATTCCAGAGTTCTTAGCTACAAGAATTCTCCTTTCTGGTTTAAGTTAAAAATAAGATGAAAATTAGGGGAATATTTCCATATTTGTGTACTGTTTGCAATCAACAGCACTTGACTGTCAGACTTTGCATTTCAGGCTTTACTGAAAGCAACTCTTTTCACATCAGTTCACCCAGTGACAAAAAAAATTACTAAAAAAGTCCTATAGCTTCACTTTTCCCATCATCTTCTTACATCACACACAGATGAAGTTTCTGTTTCTATATTTGCATGGTCATTCTGCCTCATAATTCTAATTTCCCAGTAAAACGAACCCCTTCAGGGTTGCCTATTACTCTTTGGTTTCGGTGCTGCCTTGCTTAGCTATTAATCACACTCTTTTCCTTGCTAGAGGGGTCTCATGAGATGTGGTGCTGCCACAGTATTTCGTGCTGGATAAAAACGTGCAAGAATACACCTTTCTAAAATTGATTTCAGCCAAAACCATGCTAATTCCACTGATTTCTATAAACATTAAATATCAGCAAAATTAAAATGCTTTGAGATCACATACAAAAGAATTAGTATGACTGGATATGAAGCCTGATACCTGAAACTACAACTTCATGTTAAAATTAAAAATGAAAAAGAAACCTCTTACATCCCTGCTGTAAAATGTAAATACCTCTAGGCACCAACTAAAAACAACCTTCCTAAAAAGACCCAAAGTTAGTTTCTTTTATGGAGATACTGACTAACCTTATTTTTGAAACACAGGTGGGCAAGCCATGATGTGGTTTTTTTCAGAGTGTAATTACAGACAACCAATTAAATCTTCCTTGAAACAAACACCACAAAAGATCCTATACAGCTGGCATTGATAAGCCCTTTTAAAATACAGAACCAGAAGCAGAAAATAGAGGTTGCATATGAACATGGCATGAATTGCCTTGGATCAGTTTTTGACTGACAGGATACTGATTTCGTGGGGTTTTTCTCCAGCTATGTGCATATATAACTTTCTGTATCTAAGAAGCAGCAAGAATGAAATATTAGGTGTCTAAGACAGAACTAATACAAAACCCATTAAAATATCACTGCTGGAGGAGCAGTATAAAGCTTGGATGTACATGGTTAATTGCCTTGTGCGAATCTCCTGAAGAAAAGCAAGCTGAAAGTTTGATCCCATTGCATGTTTACATTCACAAGAAATGTCTCTAAAAAACAAGACCTAACATAGTGGAAAACAAAAAAAGAAAACACAATCAGGATGCCTAACTGTATACCATACAGCTCCTTCATAGACTACAAAAATCTACTGAGTTAATCTCCAATGAATCAAAATGGATCTCCGTTTGCTATGCGTACAAGAATAGGATCATCTCAGATTAAATTTATAGTAAAGAGTTTCACTCTGATAGAAGAATATTTTTAGAATGGCAAAAGGTACACCAAGCATGCATTCCCATCTGAGGCAGGAATTTAGCACTCCTTTGAGATACCACTTTAAAATTAACCAGTGGTTAGTGACCAAAACTCAGTCTCATACCTGAGGCCACTCTAACTAGAAAAGTGCTTTGTATATAAAGCTTATGTCTCAAAATTAGGAAATGACTGCTACTTCCTGAAGGACATGATGAATGACAAAGCCCCTTTTATTGATAGATACTTCTTTTAAATCATCTGGCTGCATTGACCCCAGACATGGGCCTAAAATGTCCTTAATGCTTTCAAGAAATTCAACCACAGCTTCTTAACTATGGACTTCAGAGACCACTTTTTAAAAAAATTGCAGTCAGCTGTGATGCAATATTAGAGTAGCTAAAGAAGGCTTTTTTTTTTCCAGACTGCGTGTCAACTCCGGGTGTCCACTATACGTCAGCCTAAACTAACTGAGACGCATATATATTCAGCATCTTCGAAAAAACAATTCACTCTTATTAAATAAACAAATATAGATATGCAGTCTAAATATACATATCTGTCTGTGTAGATTTGGGATTTTCATTCCACTAAAAAAATAATAAAATTATTACAAACTTCATAGCTCGGCCTGCAATTATTGGAAGCTAAGCATATAATAAAGGTCTCACTTATGAAAACTTCACAAGTAACAAACCACATTCATAAAATAGTTTTAACTTCGCATGTCAGACTACTCTTTTTCTGACATTAAAAAAGAAGTGTCATTTGTAAAGGCTTTACTAATACGTTAAAAAAAAGTATCAGCAAATCCAATTTGGGAATTGAAGTCAAAGCCAACATTTATTGCACATTTCCTTTTAAGATGTTACTAAAAGGACCATGTAAATAAAAGCTGTTCCATTTAGCTATTATTTCAAATATATTTGCGAATATTTCAACAATTTGAGTGCACATAAAATTAAAAGAAAAACCAAAACCAGGCCAGCTTGGCTTAACTAGGTCACCACTGGAAAATAAAATGATAACTAGAAATATCTTCAGACAAAGTTTTTTGCCTATCGCTGGACTCATGAAAATTCTTTGGGAAGTAAAGTGAATGCTGTCTCCAAACATGATAAATATGAATGGAACACTAATGGCAAGCATGATCATGTACTGTTGGCCAAATATTCTTTTACTAGGGTAACTAGAACAATGATTTGGTATTTCTTAATTTCACCTTGAATGTAAAACCTCACTTAATACTTGGCGATTCGTTTGAGTTTACTACAAATATTCCAAACTCAGCAATGACAGCGACAATCACTTACTTCTCAGATTTCCCATTCCAGGAGTCAGGCTCATTCTGGGAGGCAACGTGCTGTGATACGGTGGAGTAGTGCTGAACAAGATATCATTTGGCAAGGCCTGGTCTATCATTGAGCTTCGAGAGCTGGCATAGGAAGATCCTCTTCGATTGCTACATATACTTTCATCAGAGAGGGTGCGATAAAGTGTCCTCCGTGGGGAAAGGTTTCCATAAAATGAAAACTAAACATAAAAATAAGAACACATATTGCCAGCTGAAGTGATTAATACAATCATATCCCATCATCAGTGCTTGGGAATGTTTCTCTGGACAGGCACTCTGGAATTCTTGAACTAATACAGAAGGAGCAGAGATTTCTCCACCATATCAGATCTACTGGGGCCTCAAAAGAGTTACTGAATTGGATATTCAGACTTCCTCTCAATATTTTGGAACATATCACCATGAATTAATCAGATACCGTGCAGTTTTATCAATTCTGAAATGTTAAATGAAAACTTCATAGCCTTATGACAGCAATGTTTTACAGAAATATATATAAGGTTGCCAACTCTGGCAACATGTATGCAAGACTGTACATAGAACTGTTTGATTTTAATTTGAAATGACCATGCTTTAATGTTAAACATTCTGAACTGATATACGCTGCCACATAATTCATTGGATGATAAAAGTGACTTGAGACACTGCATCTCTCTGGATATTACAAAACAGGCTTAGAAAAGAGGATAACAGAGTTCAGTGAAAACTGCTTATGCATTTCAAAAGGTTACTTAGACCACAACCCAAATATCTACAGTAAAACAAGATGTTACTGTACTGTAAAGTTGGACCATTGCACTTTGTAAGTCATTTTTCAGGACTGCAAACCCAGTTTTCTTTACAACTACAAATGACAGCGAATGCCTTAATTATTTTACTGATTTGTCCTGCACACAACAATTAAATGTCTAGTTTTATTTGCAGTTAATTTGCATGTTGCACATTCCCTATGAAGAAAAAATGCTTAAGAGGAATGACTTTTGAAAACAGTGAATATAGCATAGAATCTCACATATTCAGGAAATTTGTTTCTGACTTCACTATCGAAGGTAACTGGCTCACCAATATCAAGATTACTGCCCTCCATGAAGGCATAACCAAAGACTGTACACAGCCAGCTCCTGTGGCTGTGGTTCCTTGTGAGTCAGGGCACATGGTCTCCCTCGCTCACTTAACTTTTGTTTGGGTGCCCTGGAGGGGAAGGGGATAGCAGTCATTTATCTCAGCCACACCTCCTCACTCTTTCTCGATTCTTATTTAGGTAGCCAGAAACACTGGCAGTTCTTGAAATCTTCACGAAACCCCTCCATTTACTGTATCAGTCATAAATCATAAAAACCTCTAGGACATGACCCACAAAAATTCAAGCATATAAAATGCACACTTAACATACCACATGTTAAAAAATATATATGATCTGAATTTTAAATTCAACTCTGCACTTCGAGGATTCCCATGTGTTACTTTGTTCAGACATGATGATTATGCTATTTAGCATATTATATAAACACAGTGGGTTAAGAGACCATTGAGTTAATATGGAAGTGTGATAATTATATCAAGTAATTCAATTGCTTTGTTCTTTATTCTACATTAAGCACAGAATTCAGAACCATTTCTACTTTGGGGAGCAGCAAAGTTCACTATCTACTTACTGTGAACTATTAAACATTACCACCTGTCTTCATACTATAAAGATTAGATCCAGGCTCTCCAGTAGCACTGACAATTATGCCTTCTGAGCAGCTGCCACTGATACCTACTTGAAACTGTGATTTGGATTTCTAGCAGAATTGTTGTTACTGACTATTACAGGGCAGAGGAAAGTGGGCTAGTTTTATTCATGTGCTTTAATATCATACAAGATGTACAAATTTAGGCATCCTTCCTTTAAAATGTCACTTTTAACCTTTCAAATTATAATGAAGTTGCTCAACCTGCACCCACTTCTGGTCAAGCTAAGCAAAGACACACTTAATCAAATTCTTGATTTTATACATAATCATCAAACAAACATTTCCCATCCTTGTGGGAAATGACATTTTGGGACTTACAGTCATCCCCATAGAATAAACTTAGCTTGTACAAAACAATACTGTGTTCTGTGTCGTAATTTTGGGCATACCAGAAACCCATTTCTAAGGTAACTGTGACTGAAACACATAGAGCCAAAGAAAGGAGCCAACCTTTCTTCTCCCTTCCTCCATAGAGAGGCTGTCTGGCAGCATCAACTTGAGAAAATCTTCTTTGGACAAGACTTGCTGGCTTTCAACAATGGCATTCCTCACAGAAGTTTGGAGTGGACTCGATGCAGACACAGCGTCAATATCGTCATACACTCTGTTGAGAAAATTGGTGTTTTTTAGCAAGAAATTGGGTTTGAAATACTGCAATCATTTTCTGTCAAAGTGAAAATTGTTAGAATTATCTCCTGACACAGCACACTCTGTTTAGAAAAATTTTTTGATCACTTTACCTTTATGAAACTGTTTGTGGGTACAAAATGGAATTCTTAAACCACTGAGAAACGGAGTTTAGGAATTCTAAAGAACAATTTAAAAAAAGGATAATCACTGTTTCTATTAGCTTGCCTCTCTTTTACACACCACACTTCTCTATCAATACAAAATTTTTATTTATTTCAACATTTCCAAAGGTTCATCACAAAATACTTCTACTTCCATAGCAACTAAAAAAATCAGTATTTTACAGTACAATATTGCATCCAGCTTCACAATCTGGCAAAATTACTATGGTCATCACAGCAGTGTTTGAAGTGTATTGGCAATCAATTGTCCAGTGGGCTAAGTATATGTTATTATCAGCAATTCCATAAAGCTATTTAGATAAATTAAACAGCACATAAAAATTTAATTGTCAGCACATAAAAATCTAGTTACAGTCAACAACAGACTGTCAAACTGAATTATTGACCTTCAGCTCCTTCCAGTGAGAAAGGAGAGACAGGACTTTAACAGGTTTACTCTGAGAAAGTAATAAAAGGAACTGAAGATTGCCGAGTCACACAGAAGACACATTGGAAGCCACTGCTTACTGCCAAGTGCAGCCTCATCAGTGACTGTCTTCAGCAGAGAGGCAATAAGCTTTGCTATGGTAAAGTGTAATTCTCAGTGAATTATAACCTATAGTGGCACAACATTCAGCAATTGACCTGATATTCATCTTCACTGCTAATTAGAGATGCTATTTTATTTAAACATAATTATCCTCAGAGAGATATTTCCTCTCTGTGATATAGAGAGCTTTCCTAGAAAGAAAGAGGTGAGGCAATACTGTATGCCATAGAAAAATCTGAAAATACTTTTTGATATATGAAGTGTTGTTGTATTCAATTAATAGTTCTTGAAGAGAACTATCTCTTGAAGATAATTTTCTAAATTGCCATTGTTTCACTCTAAACACCCTGATTCATTACGAAATTTTATTTCAAGGCTGCCATTCAAAATAAGGAGACATTTTTTCAGTAGTTCATTGATTTCAAAATCCAAACTTTGTGGGAAACCCTGAAGTTACCACATAATTTAAATACTACTATGACCAAACAATTTATGTAATTAAAACACTGGGGGGAGAAATGAAATCACCTTTATGTTAACACAAAGAAACACAAATAACAGGACAGGAGGGTAGTAACATCTTCTGCTTTTGAAAATTAGGAATTTAAGAGCTTAACTTCAGATTCATATTTCAGAGCATATATATTCTAGAATATATTTTTAAATATGACTCTTGCCATAAACATGCACACATATGCAAAATTAGGATTTAGATAAAAATAACCCATTCCCATTAAACAAAGAGTAATCCTAATTAAACACTTGAAAATCAGGTACTGCATGTCATCTTGTCAATTTATTGAGATAGACAGGGGCGTCAATTTATTGAGATAGACAGGGGCTAACTATGGTTTATCAAGAACGAAATAGTTTGTGCAGAAACAGAAAGCAAGGACATTATCCATAAAGATGATTTTGAAGCCAGCAGGAATTTCAAGGTCAGTTTTAAACAGCAGATTCGAACATCACTTATTACGGATGCACCACTGTGAAAGCATTATCTCTATATTTGAGGTACTGCATGTTTTCCTTTGAGTTCAAGCCTTTTTCTTCCACCTAAGAACAACATATTTCTCATGGACTGTTCCAGTGTTAAGCTTCATTAGATACATAAAGGTACAGAAAAAAACTCCGAACATTTAAAGGCAAAACAGAATTTGTAATTTTTTCTATCCTATTTAAAATTTATTTTCGCTACATTTCTTCCCCCAACAAAGTAAAAGAGAGTGCTTACTCATGACATTCTGAAACTTCAGATTCTTCAGGTGTAGGACTTCCTTCTGATTTTTTCCATCCAATGACATATTTACTCACTGCTCCTTGCCTGTGGTATGGTTTTGAAATCGACCCAGACATCTGTTGACTACTATTCTGTGACACTATATAAACTTTGGAGGTATCTAGGGAGCCACTCTTTTTAGAGCAGTGTGTTGATGGGCTTCCTGAATGATGTGAACCACTGGAAGAGTGAACAAAACACACAGAAGGAAAAATTTAATATGCTATGCAACAACAAATCAGAAACGCTTCGCCTGGTATGCAGCAATAATTCTCACTGTTAAGTTTCTCTCAAGGTTAAAATCAATGAAGCAAAATTGGCACAGTAATTTTCTACACACCAACTGCGTATACATTAAAACTCTTTGAGAACGGAATTGTGATGAGTTTCTAGAACAAACAGTGCATGGAATTCAGCTTGCTGAAATGCCAGTGTAAACTGATGTGAATCAAAACTAAAAGCCTAAGTTCAAGATATATATATTCGATTTGTGTGTGCAATTTTAAGTAAATATGTACATCAAGAGCTACATAGGGAATTACTCAAACATCTCCCTAATCATAAAACCTATGTGCTTTTCCATTTCACAGTAACTTCGCCAGTTGATGCAAGATTAAGCTGTGCCTTTCAATCAGACACATTAATATTAAATTATCAGCAAATTTAGCAGAAGTAAATTTCAGTTCAACAAAACAGTCCTCTGGATAATTTTAACAGCCCCTTTTATTATGAATAATAGCACTAATAGGCACTAAGAAAACCTTTTAGTGAACACTCTAAAAATTATTTCAAATAAACTAAAGCAAACACTTCCTTGAAGAATAAATTTCTTCGGAATAACCATACAAGACAAATACACTCATGTCAAGTATATAAGCAAATCAGGATACGAGGCATTATTTGGTCATTTTCCTGTACTGATTAACATTGAAAACAGGAAAATCAGAGGGAAAGAAGAACAAACAATTTCCTTCTATCCTTTACAGAGTAAAAACCTTAACACATAGACCAAAGCTTCAACTTCAAAGTCACCATAAAATGGGAACTGGAAGATAAAGGCAACCAGCTGCAAAAGTGTACTTTCAAGGCTTGCTTTACAACAGATGTACCATGCACACATTTCATTGGTAACAAAAAGAAAGGCTGAAAATCAATCAGAAATGCAGTTCAACAAGCAAAACTGCAAAGCGTACATCAGAATAATGGAAATCAGAGGGGATGGTATGAAATGCAGTTTCTCTATATGTAAAAATTGCCCACTGTCCAGTTTTTCTGATTTCCCTCAGCATTAGCTCCAAGGTAATTTCTTGCAATGTACTAAAAAAACCAAAAGCATGTGAAATAAGTTCTAGGTGCAAACTTCTCTTTTACTCAGGGATGTTTCCCAATTTTAAAAACCTAAGCAATTTGCAAGGGTCATATATAAAGCCTCCATCAGATCTAAGAGGAAGTCTGGCGGCAGACTCATCAAAAATTACTTGAAAACTGCTCATGTAGGCATTTGAATACAAACAAAAATATCAAAATCTTTTAAGTTCAGTTTCAAAGAAGGGTAAACAGAACAAAAACACCACCAAAGAGTTATCCGTGAGTTGATCTATAATCCATAACCCCTAATTCATAAGGAACACATACCTGGAATGAGAGGAGATTTCACTCAGGTCTCCCATGCTGCCTTCAGCCGTATGACTGGTCGAAATAGCAGAGGCATAGCTATGAACAGCATAGATTTTAGCTGGGTCATCGTCCGGCCCGGGAGCTTCCGAAGCCTCGGTCCACTGCTCCGTGCGACAGTGCACCCCCGACCTGCTGCCGGCGAGGTGCAGAGGGGCCAGCAGCGGGGCCGGCATGCAGGGAGCGGTGTCGATCCCGCTGTCAGTGGAAGCCCCCTTTATATACGTTAAGCCGAGCAGCTCGGGATCCATCAGATCTCCGGAACCAAAGTGTTTCTCATCGCTGTTGCTGGATGTATTACTGGATAGGGTGTTGCTGCTTGAGTGGCTTGAACAGCTTTTGTCCCCAATCTTAACAACAAGAAAACAAACCAAAAAAGACCCCCCTCAAATTAAATAGTAAGAGATCTATTTTCATATAAATTACTGCATTTGTGCCATTCAAAGACCATTTTATTATTTTTTTTTACAGTATGCTATCATATAACTGCAAAGTATGAAAAGAGCCAATTATACCACCAGTTTCTGTGAAATGAATTGCACAGCTGGCTAGACACATTAAAGGTTGATGTCACTGCAAATAAAAAGGCTCTACTTCCATCTTCTATCACAAATCTTAAGATTAGAATTGAATTTTCTGATTATAGGACCTACTTAACATCCATAAAATTGCATTTCTGTGCAGTTAAAATAAGCATTTGTTAGAGCTAGAAGCCTTGGTAATTATTTGTTTAAACAAGCTCTTCTGCAAATCTGAAAAAAACCAAAGACTGAATTATTGTTGGCTTTTTCTCAGTGTGGCTGAAATATGCAGCTCATTGGATCAAATCCAATTGGATGTGTGGCTAGTTAAATTGAAGCCAATTGTGATGTATGTGTACCAGATGAAAGTAACTTAAGTCATAAGGCCCTAAACTAAGCATGGCTATTGAAGTGGAATAATTATATCAGACATTTGTGCCAATAAAGTTGGGGGGTTTTGTTATTTACCTCTTAAAATAAATTTTTTAGAGAGTTGGATTAACTTATCTGTGTGACAGAGTAGCCAGAATAAAGGCAGGTGGACTTCTACTAGGGCAAACAGACTTCTATTAGGTAGGATATAAATGGGAAGGGTGAGTAACTTTTTTATGAGATCCCTCTCCTAGCAGATGCTAGGAGATGCTGTTGCTCACACATAAAATATAAATTTACAAAGAGTGTACAGACTCCTACTACATACAGCAGGATTTTCCACATAACAAATATTATCATTAGTGTACTTTCCATCACTACGCTGCTGAGAATTTTGCCATTACTGAAGATAAGCTACTAAACTAGGTAGACTAGAAAATCTGTTCAGCATTCCCAACACACAAGCTACATTTTTATAGTGCTTATTGATAATTACACTCCATGGGTATTTCACACAAGATGAAAAGCAGTATGGTAAATATAATTTTATTTTCTTTTAAAGGGTAATTAAATACTCCACAGATTAAACAAGCCAGTATAAATGAAGCTGTAAATTCACAGATGAGTGGAGACTATACTAGTTTTATCTTCTCAATGCCCCAGACCCAAGCCCTCTTGGAATTCTGAGTTTGTAAACACAGATTACGCATACTTGATTCAACCCACATCTAGGTGAGCATTATCTTTGCCTCCCAAAACACACATCATGCATTCATAAATTACATGGTCTTCATAAATTACTAAAATGTATTTTTAAGATTTATTTCTATAAGTCCAGAGTAGTTTTTTGTTGTTGCTGTTTTGGGGTTTGTTTGTTTTTAGAGTTCTGAATGAGATCCAAGTAAAAGACTTACGTGTGAAAGCTTGTTTGGCGACTCCTTGCCACTGCCTTCTTTCTGTAAAGCTCGGTCTTTGTAGGAGCTCAGGACTTTGGTTGATGGTGCATGCCACTTGGCTTCTGCCAAAAATAACGGAGAAAGGCACACGACTCAGCACCAGGTTTCAGACCTGCACGCCCTTGGGAATCAGGCACACGTATCTTTGCAGAATGTCGCAACAGTCCCTGCTTTCACTGCCACATCCCGTGCTCTTTGTGAGTCAAACCTCCACGTGGGGAGGTGGCTGCATTTCAACAGGCACTGCATTGCAAAGAACATGTACTTTAAAGACACGGTGGGTTTTATTACCAGAATGTCTAGTTCCTTCCAAGGCTTCCTCTCGTTCTCTGCCTCCTTCACACTCCAGCGAGCCTGAACCTTGGTGATGTTCATGGAGTAAAGGGGACTGGCATCTTTTAATGTAAGCAGAAAATTAGGCTGTTAAGGTTTTTATCCTGTAAGAGCAGTTACATGATGAACAACACAACTTTCTACTCTTAAAAGCAAGTATTTTGTGACTTTTTAAAATAATCATGATTCCCAAACATTTCCAAACACTGCATAGAAATATTTGCATGCAATTTTATCAAAAGCACACTGTTACAGCTGAAGTGTGAATATGCCAAGAAGACAATGAACTTTATGAAGAAATGCATTCTTGGGGCTATATACTCCAAAGCTTTCATAGCAAAGAACCACGATAATATATGCTTAACCTCTTTGTGATCTAAGCCCCACAGAGATTAATTGTAGTTTTGCAGGGTTTCACGCTGAGAACATGTAAGCTAGCACCAGATCCACTGCTTTGTATTATACTGCAAAAGTTTAAACATTTCACAAAGCAACAAACTAAAACCTAGATTGCTGTTAGAAACAACTCTGCTGGAAAAAATGACACAAGATGCATTTTGATGAGTTGACTGTTAAAAAAAAAAAAGCTACGGTTTTACTTGAATTATTAGCATCTATTTAGCTGCCAGAGATTTCACTGAGTTATGTGAAATTTCTTGAAGAGTCTACAAGATACTGCATATATATCTGCTACATGGAATATCTTATCCACAGTCAATCATGCCAAAGCATTAATAAGCTTCAAGGAGTCAAGCTGATGCTTTAAATATTCACATTTTTTTCTGAAAAGTAGCTTCTGAAAGCCACTTGGCAAGTCTGGAATGCTTTTATATTACTCTATTGTAGATACTGCCATAGCTCAACATTTTGTAATGTTTTCAGCAGCTGTATATATACAACAAAGTAATAAATTTAAAGTAGTTTAGAACAGATGTGTCACGTAATATTCTTATAACATGAGTTATAGTGGGGTGGTCCTTTACATACAGATAGCTAACTTCTGAAATTTCAGTACCAAGGGATTAACAGGGATGTGAAAGGACCATCTATGTACACCCTTTTAGGGAAAAGAGACCTCTGAAATTCCTACTTTTTTGAGGACATAAGCTAGGGAGTGGGTGCCACTGAAACAAACACAGCAGGAAATAAAACCTTTGAAGACCACAAAGATTTTTTTTTAATCAAACAACTTCCTCCTGAAGCAGGAGGAGGAAGTATTATTATTTTATTCTAGTTCTGAGTTACTAGCTGATTTATGGCCTATTATTGGGAAAATAAACCTAAGAACCATTTCTTATTTACCTGAATTTAAAAGTATGATCCTAAAGAGTTAAATTAGGATGACTTTAAAATTGTAGTTGCATGCATGTTACATCAAAGATCAGTAAACCTGTACATCTTAAAAGACACTAATAGTGTTTGAAAATAAAATCTAGAACATCCATATAAATTTTTCTTAAGAAAGAAGATGCATGGGAGCTCTCACAAGATTTAAATAGAAATTTTTAAAAATCACCAATACCCGTCATATCCCACTTGCTGTCTCCAGTGGCTGCTCCCGCTGGGTCCTGGGTCACTGGATGAGGACTGGTTGCTCGGAGAACTTCTGTAATGTTGATTAGAGTCATTAACAGTGCACTGAGGTATTTGTGGGGTTTCAGGTTTGAATTACGCTGTGCTTCTTTTATCAAATACATTCATTTTCACAAATAATACAGATGCAGTATGAACACTTGGTTACATCCATTTGGGGAATTTAAGAGGTTTATCTTGGCTTCATAGAACTTTAACAAGAATTTTTAAAATATAGTATTTATTCACTAATAATATATTTCCAACTGATTATATGAAAAAAGCACAAAAAGAGAAAGACTAAGTGCCAAATCCTATTTTTCTTAGATCTGGCTTTAGTTCTGAACAAGTGGGATTATTCAGGAGTCAGAGCAGCTGGATTAGGTCTCTAAATTTATGTGTGGGAAGCTCTCATAGTGGATCAGAAATGATTGTTAGTTCCTTGGCACTTATTCCAATTTTAAAGATAGTAAATTTAGAAGAGGCAATTCTAATACTTTTTAAAATTTTATTTCATTAATCCTTTGACATAGAAAAGCAACAAAAAACCCCATTTTCATGAAGAGTATTATTTTGTACTTATTATTTAAACTTTTGAGCCTCATGTCTTAACAATGTCTCTAGGCAGTTTTGTTAGATTTCCAGACAGTTGAAATGGAATGCTTAAATTTGGTTTTGATGACCATCTTTCCTTCACTTCTGTGCATATCATTCCATAGCTACAACACAGTTTCCTTCAATGACATCTTGAATTCAATTCTCCATATTTGTCTTTTTTTCTTATCTCTCCCTTTTTTTCCTTTTCTTTTTACATGTAGAAATGAATGTATGCACTCAGGGAGGAAATGAAGAAGTTGTTTTTTCTTTATGCACAACACTTTCCCAAGGACATGACCTTCAATAAGCAACTTAACTGTTCAGCTTCAAAATATTAAAGACATTAGCTATTATATTTTGGTTTTTAAAGACATTAGGTGTTGTATTTTGTCTAACAGCCAACGTACAATAAATCGTGTAGTACCTAATTTTTCAGCATGTCTGTCTCTGAGAAGTACAGACGGGACTGAACCTCTCTCAATCAAGTGAAGTAGCCAATAGGCCACAGCTTAATTCGGTTCTACGTACTTGTTCTTACCACCAAGAATTATGCATTTCGTGCACAGATTAAGTGACCCAGCATTAAGGAATGGAAAAGTTATGATTCCATGTGTTCCCAGCCTCCAGACTAATGTTTATAACATTGTCCTTAAAACCAGGACATTGCTTTGTGCTGTTCCAAAGCTGAAAAATGTCTGCCTCCCATTTGCTGGACAAGGGTGAAGCCTTTAGCCTAGTAAAACAAAGAGTGGCTACAAAAGGAGAACCACAGAAATCCCATCAATGACTGCCTTCACACAAAAATTCCAGCCATCTGCTCTCAGGAATGGATTCCAGACTCCAGGTGATAAGATGCATTGCCTACAAGTGGGACTCAGGGACTAAAGTACACAAAGACCTCTTGGTGCAAAAATCAGAAGAGCGAGTCTTACTGAAGCTTCACTTAGGCACACACTGTGAGTAGCTGTCACAGAATTAGCCACTTTGTGGAAACAGGAGCAGAGCTCAAGGGTATCTTTGTATTTCTTAGTGACTAATTAGAGGAAATTCCTTGAACAACACAAAAATACTTGGATTGCCTTCTCAAAGCATTTAATTCTCAGGAACTGTATTAGGAGCATAAGCGTTCAGTTCTCAGTTTTTAATTTCACTTCAGGGACTGGGCATCTAAATATTATATGTCACAGTACTTGAATTTTTGCTGCTTAAGTATTTTACTATATCTAGTAGTCCACATTTCTTTTGCTTCTTCCTCTTTTTATTTCTAAACCAAAAAATTTTATTGCTGACTTAACCCTTAGCTCATTTTCAGATCAGCTGTTAAACCTTCCCTGTTTTATCAACCTGCTTCTTCCCACTTGCACTCTTAAACCGATACTGGGTCTCTGACCCTCTAAAATCTCATCATTTTCCCAGCCTGAGTATACACTTTCACCCTTGCAAGACTACTTATAAGCACTAATCCAGCTTACTTCAAACTCCTCTATTTTAAGCTCATCTCTCTGCCAAATCATCAACTATGCCTCTTCCCATATGGAACGACCTTGCCAGTTAGGTACCTTTCTTTACGTGTTTCAAGACCTACATGCCAGAATCCATAATTTTCCTCTCTTTTCATAATTTATACTCTGTATCTTATCTTCCCCAGAATAGAACTTCTGCACTGCACATGTTTTGTTTAAGTGATACAGGAATTTCTTCATGATAAGAGTAGATTAAGTCTAAGCACTTTTTCATATGCTTTGCTGAGTGTTATGAGAAGTGCAACTTATGCTTGTGAAGTCTTTTTGGAAATGAGTAACATGTTAGAAAGCTTTCATTTCTTTTCTGTATAGACATACAGTATGCTTAATAAAGCTTCATAAATGATGAAGTATTTCTAGACATTTGATATATTGCCTACTTATGCTAGATGTTATCGAGAATTTAATTAACAAGACATTAGGAAAAGTATAAGTTCTCTAATGGTACATAAATGCTTACTGAAAAGCACCTCTCAATTTTTCAGAGGGTGAAGAGGGGGGTAGGGGAGAAGGAGAACATGATCAAATGGTCATAACTGGGAGTCTTTCCTTCCCCAGACCATGAAAGAGACATATTTTCAAATATGTACTACTATTACTTGTGTACATTTCAATGTAAAAAGTCATTAATTCTTTTCTACTAAATAAGGCAGCCATAGTAGCGATAGTGGTACTTCATGATTTCATCCAGAATTTTTAAAGCCCATTTAAGACTAGTATTTCAGATCTTTATATCAACCAGATATTTTCAACATGCAGTAATTATTTCCTTGGAAATTAGAACCACATCACCCCATAGATAACGGCATAAGCTGAAATAATTGTAAACAATAAAGGACAGAGTTCTGCTCAAGACATATGGTTTTCCTAAATAATTCAAAGGTCAAATGTATTTGCAAATTTTTATGTTTAAAAATGAAGTTTCATCTTATGAAGAATTATGACTAAATTAGAACAGAGCTAACATTTAAGGATACCATCTCATCATCTAAGAGGTGTTACATATTCAAATCACAAGCTCTGCTTTGTTTAATTAAAAGCAAAGCAAAGCATAAGGGCTGGTAATGAGTTATAGGACTCTTTGAAACTATGCCAATAGCTTGGTAATGAGATTAAATAATTAATTTTTAAAGGAATGAGTTCATTTTATTTACACTCAGTATTTGTTTAAATAGTCTTCCAAAAGGTGGGGAATAGGACACTATCAAGATCCAAAAGTTACAAGGCAGTTTCCCACTTCACTGATTTGGGACTAAGGGAAAGGTCAGCCGTCCCCTGCAGTAGGATCCTCAGTACAGCCCACTTCCATCACAAACACCAGAAGACACTTGGTTCAAGCAAGTGAATGCTATTTAATACAACCTCAGAATTAAAATTACTGTCAAAACTCAATAAAATAAGGTTTGAAAAATAAGACACCAAAGTTCTAGAAAACAGAGATTTCAAAATACACATTAGGAAGATGACAGGCATTAACCAGAGAGTGTATTACCTTGCGCCATCTGGCAGTTTTCTATCAAAGGAAGTGCTACGAGGAATGGCTGTCTGAGCCTGCTGGAGAAGCTGCTGGCACTGCAGTCTGTCAGATGTTCCTAGGATTGGAGAGGCACGAGAGAGAGGCTGCCCAGCGGGAGTCGGCACCCGATGCCAAGTGGTATTCCTTCTGAAAGGGGTTTTATACTCACATGGGGTGCCTTCACTGTCAAGTTTGTATTCCACCATGGGTATACGACAAAGTTCTGAACAACCCCTGTGGGGCAAATAAAAATGCTCATCAGTCTCACAGGAGAGAACAGAGAGAGGAATCATGCATTCACAGTCAGAAGGATATACATATTTTGATTCCAGGTGCCCAAAGGTGTTCATACAGCACTGTACTTTAAACACTTCAAAGTTGTCACACCAAGCAGGTAGAAAACATCTGAAAATAAAATATTTGCTGTCATGTGATCAAAGATCTTTGAACTGTCTCCTCACCCTTCAGAACAGGGAACATACTAAACTTTTATAAATTAAACTGCAGCTTGAATTTTACACAATAAAAATTTTTAGAAACAATTTAGAAGTCATAAAGCATCAAGTTTTTCTAAAAGAGCTTTGGTTTGTTTAAATTTCAAAAGTAGGTTTGTTGCTTTGCAGCAAGCTAAACATTTCTTAGTTGGGTTCAGAAGTCTCCTTTAGAATCCCACCTTGTCCCCACCAAATGACAGAGCACGTCATTACAATGCAAATGATTAATTGGCACCTAAATATTTTTCTCTGTGTTTTCAAAGTGTACTTTCTAATGTCTCTTTTCCCAGGGATTTGTATGCCTGGAAGAGAAACGGGGAAGAGGAAGAAAGAGATAGATCAGAAACAGTCTGGCTTACCACCTCTGCTTGAAGTTTACAATGTGGTTAAATACTAACAGTATTCACAGACAGTGTAAACTCAGGTAAAAGTACTGGTAGTGTTCCACAAAAGATCAGTGTTCCTGTGGGATATTTGCTGTAGACTCAGACTGTACTCAATGATTAAGTATTACTGTTTCAGAAATTGGTTAATAGAAGCTTCACACACCCTTTAAGCCAGCACTGATTATCATTGGAGATATTTTATATTCTCAACATTCCATCTCCATTATTTGTCTGATAGGCAGCATGTACTAAATCAGTATCTATAAAGAAAACACCCTAAATACTTCTAAAGCAACACATTAGGGTTAAGTAAGAAATAGCGAAAATTTGCTCCTCTGTCTCTACAATTCCGCTCCATTCCTTGAGCTGAGTCTTGATCAAGCTTTGCTTTTGTTGAAAAACCAACATTTACCATTTGCAACTAAATTAAAATCACCTAGAGAAAGTGCAATAGAGTGTAAAGAGTTTACAGGCTTAATCCTGCAAACATCTGGGCATAAATGACTTAACACAAATATGCAGTGCAAGTAAATTGTATAAATTCTCACACTTTAAATTACTGTGCATTAAAGCTTCTGAATCAACCCCCCCAAGAATATTGTCATTATCAGCATTCTGGTAAACAGATTAAAAGAAAAAATGTTCGCCAAAAGCAAACTGCCTTATTCAAGGTTGTTGAAGAGAAGACCCGTTAGCAACTGTAGCAATTACACTCTGGATACTCTGTATACGCCCAGTCTGATCCAGCCAAATATTTCACTCGGCTGAATTTTTCAGCAGCAAATAGGCAAGTTTGTACTGTAGCATTAAATCTCTGCCCCTGGTGGCACTCAAACATATGAAAAAGCAAAGAACTTAAAAATATAGAGGATAAAAGTACTGAGAATGGAGATCAGTAGCCAATATAGGGTGGAAGACACCTTGATGAAGATAAGCTGAAGAGCTGGAATGTTCCAAAGCAGAACTCAGAGTTCCTGGTTTTTCAAGGTTATTCTTTTTTCAGAAATATCATTGTAAGATGCACCAATAAAATTTGACATGTGCAACCTCTGCTGACAAATCATAGTTGGACACGCTGGAGGCATCACAGAATTTCACAATCATGATTTTCTGGTTTGAGCTTCCCTAAGGAGGTAAAACCACTCTAATAATCTCTTCTCACAGACAGGGAATGGTGCTACAGAGAAATCACTGTTATAAAATTATCACATCATTTCAGAGGGTCAGTTTGATATATCTCTAGCCTTCCCCTCACCCTGAAAATGCCGCAGTTATTCAGAACACCACTTCAAACTGTCTCAGTCCAGGCAAGAATCTTTAAAACTTTTTTCACACTTCTGAGACTCGCATGTTGGGCTCTCAAAATTATGAAAACCATGAAAAGGTCAAGTTAAGTGAATTGCGCAGAATTGTGCAAACTTTTCTACTGCTGAAGCACATATAGAATACATTTCTCCAGTGCGATTTTCAACTGCTTATATTCCAAGATCATTCTTCCCTTCATACAAGTCCCTGCCTCATTCATTGCCTGCAACAAAGAAGGCATAGGTGACAGCCTCTGGCAATGCAACTGGGATCCTTTTTTTTTCTTATAAGAAGTTTTACATACAAAACAAACAGATCAAAGAATGCAGAGACGACATAGCAAGGTTAATATTAGTTTGGTGCACTGCATAACTTTTCACTGTGGCCATATGTACACAGTTTTCCATTATTTGAGGATGAAGTTGTTCAACTATGTAGGCAAAAATTTCGATCTTCCTTCTGCTAATTTCTTAGTATTGTTTCACCCCCTTCTTCATTCCTATAGGCTTTAGGCATTAGAAACAAACCACCCCCTCCCCAACTTTTGTTATTAAGATATCAATTTCACAGTTCATCTTGGTAATTGAGAAAGTTACAGCATGTAATTGTGATTGTATTCCTCATTAGATACTCCCCACAAAGTACTCTAAATGTTGTAAAAATAGCCATGGGTTTTAAAAGCAAAAGGGACTGTTACTACTATTTAGTTTGACTTAGCTTGCTGACTAATTAACAAAAGCATGCTATAATAATAGTAAACAAAAAGCTTTCCCAGACTGAGTAAGAACTGAAAATTTTGTAAAATTTTGTGTTTGTTTGCTTCAAGAAAACATATTCTTCCTACAAATGAAAATTTTAAAAAATGAGGGCAGTTCCTGCAGAAAAAGGCTTACAAAACAACCTTGTTTCAAATCACTATAAAAATTCAACAGTGTTGCTTATGAATCCAAAACAGCCCTAAAATGCTTTTTTTAAGTGGCTGAAAAAAGGATTTCCATGGTTTCAGATGGCTTCTTTTGTCACATAAGACTTTTAAATTTTAATTTAAAAGTACCAAACCAATCACTTCAACATTTATATGAAAAAATATGCTTCACTGCTTCACAAGCACTGCCTAAAGAACAGACACTGCAGTATTCTGAGATAGGTAAAGTCATAATTGTAGCTACCTCCTATCGCAGGAAGAAAGAGAAGGAATTACTTCATGCCTGCAATCCCCACCTCCACTCTCCATCATGGATCAAACTGTAAGTTATCTTGCATGAAAAAAACCCCCTCAAAAATAAATGCAATTTCTTAAATATGTAATTTAACCTTTATCTAACTTTTACTTATAATTTTGTTACTTATTCCACCACTGCAATAATATGCATTGGCACTACTGTTGAATGATAGCTTTTAAATTTAAATTTTATATATTTCTTTTAAATTCCCTTTAAAGGATACATAAAGACAAATCTCTATTTTATGGTTTTGAAAAGATACTTAAATTTAAGTTAAACAAGTATAGAATATCAAACATCTTTTGCAATTATATGCAATATAACATCTGAAAAACAGATTCATGATATTTAACAAGCAAATGTGACCATATCTGAACCACACATCAGAAATTATAGCACTTCCTGCCCTTCACTACAGTTGGTATTAATTAAATCAATCCTTCAGCATAAAGCACAGACTCCTACTAATACCTTTGGTTCAAGAGCCATATAATCCTATTAAAAATTTGGTTAATAAAACCTACTCTGCAATTACAGAGAGCATGACTCTATGATACAGCTAGCAGGTCATGACAGCATAATAAAATTTAAGAGTCCACTATAAAAATCTGCACAACTCAAATGTTCCTGCAAGGAGCATTATGTTCTGAAAGAATAATCAAGCAGTCCATTAAATTTTTCAAACTACATTAACTAAACCTTTCAATAATAGTTTCAGATATGATATAAAGGCTCTGTAATGGGCTCTGTGAAGGGCCTACATTAGGCAGGGGTGCTGGTTAAACTCAGTAAATATCCTTCTCCATGTTAAAGTTAGGAAGCTCCCATGCACCATGATCAGCAGCCTGTCACCTTGATAGCTACACAAAAGCCCTCTTTTCTGCTACATCCTATGACTATCGGCTACTGGGAACGACCTCAGTATTTGGACCCCAGCTATCTGCAGATTTCAGGCATCATGAACAATTTGTTAGGGTATCAACATAACTAGAATACCTGGTTGCAACTTCACTTCAGTTCAATTGCAGGGAGATGCAGGGATAGAGAAGCAAACACTGGTGTGCATCACCATATTGCACTGATAAGTTATCCCTTACTATCACCATTTCAGTGCCAAACATTTAATCCCGCTCAATAAAGAGTCCTTATCTAGCAGTCCAACAAGTAACTGCATGCTGCTAACTCAAACTTTGTTTTTGAAAACAATCAGTTCTATTACAGAGCATGATTGTTCTTACACTGCAGTAGTGCCCAAAGTGACACAATGAGACTGAGGACTCACCATGTAATCTATTAAATCCACATAATAAAACACATATTCATTTCATGTAATTATAGGGACTTAATTGAAAAGCAGAATTTAGTAGCTTAGTTTTGCTTGGACTCAGGATGTAGTTACTTAAGACATTGACAGATTTTCCCTTCCCTGACACTGTGAAGTACCTCTTGGAGGTAATATCTCAACTCCACTGACTCCCTGTATCAGTTACAGCACAAGTGCAAGACACTGCATAATACTGAAATGGTCTAAGAGAATTTTGGTCAAAAAGTCAAGACAAAAATGTCAAGTTCTGACATCTCAGAAACCATTAACAGCAGTCACACATCATCCAAAAAAGAAAAATCGAAAAAAAGTAGATCAATTTTATTTTAAAATAATTTAATACCACAACAGATGTATGAGATTGTTTACACCAACCTCAGACAAGGCTGCTGCCCACCCTATCACTTTGGTTTAAGGCAAGTGATAACTCTCTGGCAGTCCCTCCATGGAGCTAAAGAGTTGCAGCTTCCAATCCCTCCTTCTTGGAGATAAACTCATTGTCCTTCTGATCTTGATTACTATTTGGTTTTAAAAAGAACCTTTGTGTTGATTAGCTGACAAGCAACTCACAGGCCTCCTAAAGAGCCTCTACATCTGTACTGTTACATGAAAAAGAGTAATACAGACAGGAACCAGATGATCTTTAAGGTCCTTTCCAACCCACAACATTCCATGATTCTACTAAGATTCCATTAATGGAGAGAAGAAAGAAGAAAAGAAAAAAGGGAAAAAAAGAGTCTGGAGCTCTTCTTCGCATCTCTCCATAGAGACAAACAGAGCTTTGCCAGGCATTTTGGGGTTTTTTTCTGCTTGACTGTAACAACTGTACACATAATTAACTTTAGCAATTATAATTAACTCCTGCTATAAGTTCATTCATAACACAGTAAGAAAAAAATCAAAGACTTTACTAGGGTAAGAAATGCAGCTAAGCATTTTCTACCATTTTATTTTTTGTTGGGTAAAGAGGATTAACTTTTGCAAGTAGTACAGCTTCCAATTAGTATCGTTACATTTTCTAAATGATAGTTCTTTCAGTTACTTCTACAAAACATCAGAATCTAGAGTTTTCAGGTATTTTCAGCCTTCTTAGACTAGTAGCAGAGGTGGTAATTTAAAGGTTTGGTACACCCAAATTCTACTTTTACAACCAAACACTCAGTTTCAGGTTCTGCTGCTTCAACCTGCCTCAGGCAGTGTTAGACCTGGTTTCTTTCTACCTTAGGTGGCTTAATTTATTAAATTAAGTAAATAAATTTTAAGAATCTGAAGGCCCTATGAACTATCCCACCAGCTTATGGCAAACACCCCTTGACAATATTCAAACTCCACCACAGAGTAACCTCTTCCTAAAAGCATTTGCCCAAACATCTTATACTCTGCTGGTTATCTGCTACTTTAAAAAAAAGCCCCAGAAAGACAATTCTTTGAAAGAAATCACAACCATTTAAGGGGAACAAGCATCAGGACTGAAAAATAAGTCATTACATCTATTTTATTGGTAAGAAAGAGTTTGCAAGATTCAAGAGAATAAAACAACCTCAAAAGAATTGCAGTAGTATTTAAAAATGCCCCACGGGCAGTTTCAGTCGTAGTTACTAAAACATTTCCATTTTCAAAACCACCTACAACAGCAGAAAAGGAGTCTCTTGCTTGTTCAAACCAACGGTGGAAACTACTGGTGCTACAGCTCTCCAGCTTCTGTTTATAGCCCAGCCCTGGAAATTTTGCTTAAAGTTTTGTTTGTTTCCTAAATTTCCTAGAATTTTTTTCTTAACCAGTTATCAAGAAGTTTCTTTTTTATATATAATGGTAGTTGAACAAAGGCACATAGGTAAAATATAGTAAAAAAGAATCTAGCAAAATCTACAGTTTAAAATAGATTTAGAAGTGCTTGAATTCCTTGATTGGATTTGGCTGATTAAGGATACAGTGTCCTTGAGCACTACTGTAACACCACCAGCAAAAGCAAATCAGAATGAACACCATTATTTTCATGTTCAAATGCACACAATCCCAGCCACTGCGCTGCAGTACTACAGAATACTGGCAACAACAAGAACAAATCAACAATTCTGAAGGGACAGACCTAGCACAGAAACAAATATGACACAAGAATACTTATTCAGATCTGAAAACAATGACTAACATGTTTGTTTTAACACCACTTTGTAATTTAAAGGATTTATGTTTTAAATAGATATTTAAATATCTAAATATCAGCCTGATGTCACACAAATAATTTTGATTTCTGCATCAATTTGTGCATGATTATTTAATTGCTGGAGCAAACTGAAAACAGCAGGAGCTTTGTCTCAAGTTCATTAATTTTACGGAATAGTAAATGAAAGGCCTTATTCCATGATTGCTTTTGCATATACTACTATCAAGACTTTAGAAGAAGGATCCACATTAAGCAAAGGAAGACATTTATCGAGCAGAATTTTCCTCTGTAATTTCCTAATCAGTCTGCAACATTCCTTTGTAAGCACCTTCAACATTCAAACAGTTTATTTTCATGCTGAAATAAATGAATACAAGACAGTTTGCAGAAAAAAAAATCCTTGCTAATAGTTTATTGCTAATAGTTTATTCTCAGTGGGTGCACACTTACATTTTGTTGGCTTTCTTTTAAAATGATGGATTGAAGATTATTTGTGGGTAAGCTAACAGACAAAAAAAAAAATCAAGTCAAGAACTTGATTAAAGATCTTCACTTCGGCTGATGGTTTTTCAAGGCACTACTTTGGAAACACCCTTACACACTTGAAACTAATTTTCACTTGAAGGGTACAATTCCCAAGACACTCCATGGCACTCACATCTAATCTGTGTAAACTCACTTCAGAATTTGATCCCAGGAAGGAACCAGTGCTAGTAAGCAACCCAAAGAGAAATTCCTCGTTGCTTTGTATTCATAAAACCCAGCAGACAAAGCTAAGCAGAAACTAGTCTTTCAAGAAGTGGAAATCAGCTGACTGTCTCAGAAAATTAAAGACAGGCATTAATTAAATGATACATATGGATTTTTTCATGAAACTCTGGGTTATTTTTTTGCTAAAGTTATATTTATATTCTTGTAAATGTATGTAAATTTTTAATGCAACTGATTCTTTCAGAAACAAGGATGAATGTATGTTTATATATAATGCACTGTCATAGATATAAAATCTTATATCTAAAAATCAAAATCTTAGTGGCTGAACTTGAACTTACGGCATTTAAGTAAAAAAAAACAAAACAACCAAAACCAAAAGAACAAACCACCAGTATGTACTCTGAGAAATCAGGTTGAAATACAGAGAAGAAAAGCCTACCCAACTGCCAGAAGATCATGTACTCTGTAGGATGAGTCAAACTTTCATGGGACTTATTTCAGCCTCCAGATATTTTTTCCTACATATATCAGATAGCCTGATGCATCATTTATTAGCAGGAAACCTTTAAAACCAGCTGTCAATAAAAACAATAATTACTGGAGCATAGATGTAAAGCTTTCTCCTGCTTTTTAACCATCATTCTCCTAGACATGTGGGTCAAAGATGCATGGACCTAATGTGACCTAATGTGTGGGTCAAAGATGGATGGACCCCCAAATATAACAGAAATATCTGTATGTCTGCTTTGAATGTTATTTGATAATTATTACAGTTACTTGACACAAAAAAGATCTCTCCTGATGAGCTGTCACACCTGCCTTAAATGTTTATCACAGGTATGTGTTTGCAATCACTCACAGAGGCTTGATTCCATCCTATTTAGCCATGCATGGACTCTCCATGGACAGTGACATTTCTTGTCAAATGAAGGTGAAACGGATTTTAGTTCTCCAGATACTCCTGTTTTACATCCAAAACTACTACCTGTAAATTTCTGAGTAAACCTGATACCAGAGTACAAGAGAGACATGAACATATGGAGCAAGTCCAGCAAAGGATCAAAGACAATTAAGGGATGAAAGTACCTGAAACACAAGGAGACACTGAGGGCTGGGATCATTCAGCCAGGGAAAGAGAAGGCTCAGGAGGGATTTTATCAAGGTGAATAAAATATCTAATGGGGTGATAAGGAAAAAAGATGACAGACTAAGACTTGTATCCAGTGAAAACAAGGTGCGAAACTGAAGTACAGGAAATTCCATTTAAGTACACATAAAAACTTTTCTTACTGAAAAGATGATTGTGTACTGAAATTGAAATATTGAATTGTTGAATTTCCATCCTTGGAGATATACAAAACCCAGTGAACATGTCCATGAGCAATCTGCTCTAGTTGACCTTGCTTTGAGCAATGGGGTTGAACACAACAGCCTGCAGAGGTCCTTTCCAACCTCAACTATTCTCTGTTTCTGTGACAAGAACCTGCAGAAGGCTAAGAGAAGCAATTGAGTAGGAGACAGGGAGATGGATTTGCACAAGTTTTAACTGGTAAGTGTGATAGGCTATCTTTTTTCCCCAAAATTCATTTAATTTATCCCTTTCTGCCCTCTTCTCTTCTCATTCATTCATTTATTTTACAAACAATGTCATAGATCATATTTGTCAACTCAAATTCTCAGACTTGTCACACAATACCTATAACTGCTTTCTGTCTGCTCTGTTTAGATTACAAACACTGCAAAAAGGCAAGCTCAAAACCCTCCAGAGACTGGACAATTGAAATCACTAATCATACTTTTGTGGATATAAAAGGGAAAATGAGCAGCTTTCTGTTTCAGTAGGAAACTGGTATTTGAGAGAGAGAGACATTTCTTTTTCATATATATATACCAGAAAGGTAAAGCTAAAAAGAGCTTAAAACATGCTTTAAAAATATTTTAGAATAGACACATTATTTTTTTTAAAATTCATTTTTCTTAGTAATTAGTCACAGTTTTAAAAATGCTCAAAATTATAAAGAGAAGCAGCTTTTGCAGATTTTTCCCAGTGTGGTAACACTTAGTTCAAACTCCTCCTACACACAGACTTGGGTGCTATGTATCACACTGATCTGGCATTTAAACATTTTACCCCTAGAAGAAGATTTATATCAAAGACAATATAAACAGTTCATACACCAGGTATTTTTCTATCAGGGCCTATAAAATACACATTTCTACCTTCAATATAATAGGATCAGCTCATTAGGCTCATATTCTGTAAACAGCTTGGAAATGTATACCAAACAAGTCAGTGAAAATTCATACCCAGAAGCAGATGGTGAGAATAGCAAAGCTAAGCACAGAGAGGCTTAATTGCAAATTTCTATCCAACTAAGCAAAACGGTGGTATTCTACATTCACAGGCATTTTGTTCAGAAAGGGAGGCATCAACATGCAGGTTGAGGCAGGGGACAGCCCTTGTGTGTCATACATCAGGCCAATGACTACTTGGAGAATTGCCACCAATTAAACAGCATTCATATACAGTTGGCATCAACTTCACAGTGCTGCACGCTACGTAAAATTTTATTGCTTGTTGTCTTGCCAAAAGCAACACATCTAACGTTTTTTCTGTTGAATTAAAAATCAACAAGAGATTTAAAGTTGGCCTGCTATAAGAAGAGAAGTAATTAAATTTACTCTGGTACAGTTCTCATTTAGAATGAGCCAAATTAACACTGACTAGACAAGGTGTGTGAGAAATAAAGTCACACTGTTACGAAGTTTCAATTTTTTCCTACTTCTCTGACTCCTGATATTAAAAAACGGAGAAAAACATATTTTGTCACCAAAAAAGGAACACTGATGAAAGAAAAATGCATTTCATCCCTGAAAACACTGTTACAGTCACTGTAATGATTCTTTTTTACTGTCTTTCCCTGAACATGAGCATATATTTCAAGTTGCAACAAAATTTCTCTGCTTTAAATGATAAACACATTGACGCAATTCACTATTTAATGTGAAGAAATTAGATTTCAGTAGAAAGTGAGTAGGACTCTAAGACTTGGTACCATGTATGTCCAGAACCCAGTAATTCACTATTTTCATTAAATATCAATATAAGAAAAAAGTAAAACAAATATTTTTCAATAGTCAGGAGTTGGAGAAATCACGAAGACAGGCAAGGTACAATTTTATGAGAAGGATTCCACATTTTTAAATTCAGCATTAAAACATGATACTCTCCTATGGAAGAAAAGAAGTAACATCACCTTTCAGAACAGCTCGGTCATGACACACTGAAGTTTACTTCCTACCCTTTTAAAGTCGTACAAAACTAAATTTTCCATTAAATTTCTCTGTAGGATCTTATTTTACCTTGTGCAACAAGTCAATATGGGCTTGGGGAAAAAGATTGCTTTAAGACCCTCAATAACTCTATCACCCAACATGACAGACAATATCCATTTAATGAAGGCCTCCAATAAAAGCCATCATTTAAGCAGGAGCAGAGGAAAAAACCCAGATACAAATGTTACATCGAGAACTGCTGCTCGTTACCTTCTGGGCGCTCCATCCTCGTGTGGCTGAATAATCACCACTTTTACTGTCACTGATGTGCGTAAAAGGTCGATCATTTGCTCGTGAGTCAGAGTTGCCACAGCCACTTTGCAGATCTCAACCAGGCGGCTCCCTTGCCGCAGGCCTGCTTTCCATGCAAAACCAAAGGGCTCCACGTCTGCCACTATCCCTTCAAAGTTCACGTGGAACCCAAGCTGGCCCAGCCCATTCCTCCGCAGGGTCATTTCCGTGGTTTCACATCCTCTGGTCACTATCTAAGGAAGAACCAGATTGTTACGCGATTGTCAGGGCACACAAACAGATCTGTTTACAAGCACTATAAAGTCACCTATGGCTGGATATTAAGTATCTTTAATATACTAACATTAAATTATTTTAACATTTACGTTTGAATTAAGGTTTCTACATAAAACAAAACAAACGAAACATTTCATGATGCTAAAAAGATTTCAAAATACAAAGCAAGAAAAATGCTGCCCTGTCAATTACTTCATTCTTTTTGGCTGACTGCAGGTGTGCAAGCATTTTTTTATTCAGTATAAAACAGTTTTAAACCCAAGATATAACATGAGCCAAATTGAGTGAAGTGCTTCAGTTCTAGCAGCTTGGTTTCCTCAGGAAAATAGCAATGAAGAAAATATTAATTTATTTTGCTTCATAGGCAGATTCCTAACTACCATTATCTCCAGATGAGGATATCGCTAAAATGGGGTGAGAGTTTTCTTGTCACTAGAGAAACTTAGAAAACAAAAAAATTACTTTCCTCATATTCAAAGAAAAGTAGTTTTGTCATTATACAGAGTAGCCAAAATCCTTCAAATTCAGATTTTGCTAAGCAGGTTCATTCCTATATACTGTGGAACAAGTTCTCAACAGTTTTGCCACGTAAAACATAACCATACAACAGCCTGTAAGCTGGGATACTGCATCACACTCAGAAGACAAAATTCTAGCCCGCATTACAAGGAAGTTTGAGAGTTACCCCAGCCTTCCCTTTTGTCGGTGTCACAAAACCAGTATGCACTTCGCTTCATGAGTACAATTAGAACAAAAACTTAACCACTGTGAAACATTATCAAAGATCTTTGTTAGTGCATATCAAAGATCTCCCATAAGCACTCCACCAAGGCAAACACCTGCCTTTTAGAGATGCATATGTTACAATACAGATCAAGGGATCTTCCCAAGGTCATGCTACATTAAGAGCAGTTCCACAGCACACCATACCATGTTCCACAAAGGTGTTCATGCTGTTTATGGATGGGTTTAGTGTACATCACAAAAATACACACTTTGGGCATTTAATTACACACTTTGGGTGTTTAATTAAAGGAGCTTAAGATAGGAGGCTAGTGTCCTTTACTGTCAGCTGTGCAGGATAGATCTCTGCAAAGGTTGTTTTATAGCTTGAGTTTAATTCAGGAGGCTATTTTGGAAAAGTCACTCTCAGTGTCCATTGCCTGCTTGAGCCAGAATCCAGGCAGGCTAGCTTACTAGTTTATTGTGTGCTTGCCACAGCAGAATGGCCCAACCTGATTCAGGGGTGCATGATGAGGGAGCAGGACTGTACAGCTCATGAGATGTTGGCACTGCAACTGGGTACAGCTGTCCCAAAACCTCTCCTTCCAGCCCCCGAGCCAGAGGCAGTTGACTCGGCGCAGTTTCACAGAAGGTTTAAAGTGACCCAAGACCCCACTGCCGCTGTGCTGTGCCCTGTATTGCAATAGCACTTGTGCAGCCATGCAGACAGAGCAGGATAAGGTACGGCTGAAAATCAGGATGCTTTTCGGAACAGTGTTCCAAAGAGGTGGCAGGCAAGGAATGGATGGGACTGTCTCCTTCACCGGCAACAATTACGAAAGCATGTCTTCATCAGTAACAAAGGAACTTCACACATAGCAAAGCATAGTTTTGTAGCTTCCTTTTTACACTTTTCCTGTTTAAATTGATCTGTTGCCCACAAATATTATAGAGTCAGGGATTAAAGTCCTACTGTTTACTCCTTTTCCAATCCAATGGACTGACTGGAAATACTTTGGAGTGTTTGTGCCTGCAACTTGGTCGTGCCTGCAACTTGGTCATGACAAAGGCATGAGATTTGGTACCTTAATAAGTTTTAAAGCACTATTTCCTTCATAGAATATTTCTAGATGGGTATATGTCACTCAGCAGAAAAAATTAGGACACACATGAGAACGAAGTGCCACAAACCCGTAAGTTATTTTAACTTTGCTGATCTGAGGAAGCTGGTGTATGCTCATGCTTTTAACCAGTGAGGTAATGAAATACAATTAGCCCTCATTCATTAAGGGATAATCTTCTGTGAAATACTGAAGATACTGCAAGGATCTGATATTCTGAGAATTATTGCTTGGAAAATTTAGGCTAGTTGAACTGTAGCACCTTGATTCATAGTCTTTCCAGTTACTTCTGAAGATGTAGGCTTCAAAACTGAAACATGAAAATCATTATTGAGATGTCCAAAATGTACTCTGGAGGCTTTGCTTACAAAGCCAGGTTTTGCGTTCTCATAACAAAAACAAAGCAGCTATTTCCTTTGTCATTTTTCAGCTCTGAGATTTTGGTATATTTTAGAAAATTTCCTTTTTAAATAGAACTTTCTATTGTGTTTATAACTGTGCATCTAGTATTAGAAATATACAGTATACTAAAAACTTTAACATACTGTTAACCTAGCTCTTGTATTTTCAGCCCTTCAGTCATGACTAAATTTCAATAAGGCTTTCATAATTTGTGAACTAGATAAGTGAAAGGAAATTTTCAGCTCTTCGTTAGCTACACTTCTGTCACAAGTTTTTAAAATATAAATTTAGTCATGCAGTGAAAAGAAGAACATGCTATTACAGTCTGGAGCCCAGCTGAGGGATGGAATTTTATCCTTATTAAGCTACATAATATTCTTTTTGGGGGCCGACACCTCTTTATCATTATGTCACAGTTATAGAATACTGCAAAATGAATGCACCAGCAAAGTGTATGGATTTCCCCAATTCAAAGCACTCAAAATTTCTGCTTCAAGTTAGTTAAATATTCAAAAGTTGAAAGATAAGAAAGATAAAGATTCCTGCCAAAGACTCATTTATTCCCAGTGGGAAGTATTCCAGGAGATCCAGTCCTCCCCAAGTGTATATTCCTTAAAACACTGCATATTACATAGTAATGTCACATTAAACACAGTGCTGCTCCACTTCAAAACACGGCATTCTGCTGACTTGGTTGCAGCCTCACTGATCTTGTGGCCACAAATGAACTAAGAGCTGGCTTCTCTGAATGCACTTAAAACAGATGAAGTTAAAAGACAGAGATCCTCTAAGTGCCATGAAGAAGGTGAAGAGGTTTTTTTCTAATATACAGGATACTAAGGAAATTTTGTCAACTCAGATTCTTGTCTAAAGATCCATTCAGAGTTTCCATTTAATCTTTTATCACTCTGCCATTCTCTGTTATCCTAAAGCTCAAAACCACTGCTTTTCCTGCGTTCCAACACAACCCTCCAAGTTAATCTGTAGTTTGCTGCTCTTTCTATAACTAGATACTCTCCCCCACAAATACAAATTTGTCTAGACTGACAAGTCACAGCTCTTTTTTCAGTCCTGGATCGATTGTTTTGGTTCAAACTAAAAGCATGGTCTCAGTGAGCTTTTTACACCTTTTCTTCATCTGGATATTCAGATAGGTGTCCTTTTTACCTGCATGATTTAAATCCAGGCAATAAAGTCTAGATATTTCTTTGACAATCTCATTCAGTAATTGCAACGTTCTACTCACTGGTTTTAAGAAATGCTTTAACTCATGACTGAAAAGAGGTTAATCATCTGGTCACTGAAGATTGATACCACATCACAGTTTGAGGTTTCATGTTTAGCATCTGCTGGCACATCTGGTTGTTAACCTTAGCTGTGTTCTGAGTCACTTGAAAGGTTTTTAAAGTATGCGCATAAAGCGTGGCATCAGAGTTTTAAATACTTTTTAGTGGTTCTAATGGTTCTATACCAAATGTATACAAGGACTGTAGAAAGCATTCAGTGTTATAAAACAACCAGGAAATAACACCAATATGCAGCTTTCAAAAGAGAGGAAGAAGCAGGGGAAAAGGAGAAAAAGATGAGGCAAGAAACAGGGACAAAAAAATATTTTAAAATAAGTAATGATAGTTAACTCTCTTAATTAGAGTGAAAGTTGGATAGGTGTCAGGGAAAGACAAGGCAGTCAGAGTTCATTGGAATAGATACTGGAAGATAATATTCAGGTAAACTTCGTAATATCTGATGCTAAATTTTAGGCTTGAAACAAATTTGTCATTATTTAACCCAAAATCTGACCACAAAATAGAGGAAGTCTTCAAGCAAACATAGATAAACAACCTTAAAGATCTGTCTTCAGCAACATGCGTTATTTCCATGCTTTCCAAAACCGAGTAAGCGAAAAACAGCAGAAAAAATTGTCACTGATGACAGCAGAAGTTTTCACTAGAACTTTAAATCTTTTTTTCCATTTGTGTTAAGAAATTTATATTGTTCAGCTAACAAGACCTAATGGGAGCACTATTTTCTAGAAGGGAAATATCTGTCTAAGGAAAGTGAAACTGAAGACCTCAATTGAAAAGGATAATATAGCAGTGGCAAGAAGAGTTTAAAGACATTCACCTCTTAAAATAGTAATAGTACTTTGGAAGAAAGTTATTATTTAGAGCATGATATTGAGCAATGCTAAATGTGACTGCAGTCCTAGAGAGGCCCTAAATCATCAGCTGCAATCCAACTGTTCCGGTGTGAAAACTGTAAGCAGAGTGATTTCTTTTCAGTGCTGAGCTTTCTAATAGAAGAAAACCCTAAGATCATCTAAATCACTTAAAGTAAGATCAAAGAGTGAAGTGCAACCACTAGATGCATCAGCACTTTTGCCTTGGAGCTCCTGTCATTTCATCTGTACTGACTGCACAACAGTAGTACTGACAGGGTCATCAAGTGTCTGAAAAACTTTATCCAGTCAGCTGTTAAAACTGGCATTGCTTGGTCTGGTTTTCTTTACTTCTTGCACTTCCTCAGCACAGAGGAACAAATCAGCAGAATCACTTACATAAAATTTTCTGCTAATATTCTCACGGATTATTACAAAAAGTCAAAGTATATTTTACACGTTAAGATTTTATATATTTGTCAATTAATGATACTTCTACCTACAAGGGTGTGATTTGAGAACAGGCTACAGCAAGAGGTGGCAAAAGCTTTTCAGTCCTGATTTCAACACTGGGACCATCCATGGAGTTGGGCAAGTAATCAGATTAATGGTATCTGAATCCTTACCTCTGAAAAACAGGTTGATGACATTTATCTCACATGCTGTTGTGAAGATCACTATTTGTAATGCTCTCTGAAGACTGAAAACACTCCTGAACTATAGACATAGAACATTTTTAATTGTATCTCAAAGGAGATGTAGACAAATAACTGTTCATTAAAAAAATTGAATTCCAGTTTAGAAACTACTTACTTCAAGTCTTTGAACAATTTCTCTGATGTCTTCAGTACAATTATCTGTTGCAGACAGAAGAATACATTCTCCTCTTTCATAAAATATTTTGATGCTCATTAATCCAGATGTCCATCCAATAACATCTCTGCAGGAGCAGTTAAACACAACGTTTTTTGATTCCTTTTCAATCAACATGATAAACTCATTGGAGATTCCAAGGAGACATTCAATGTCAGCAGACTGGCCAAAATCTCGGGCAATCACATTCCACATAATCGCTCCAACACTGAATAGATGCGCATCTTTCCTTGGTTTCACTTTTTCTTTCTTTTTTGCCCCTAAAGTAATAAAGCTGAACTTGGCTGAAGTATCCACTGTAGCTGTGGTAACAAAGTTTTCTGCCAGATCTTTCAAGTATTCTTGACGTGTCCTTGTGGCCATGGCTCGAAATTTTTCCGACTTATGTGCCGCATTTTCAGCATTAATAACTTTGGCTAAAAGGAAGTCCCTAAAGACTGCAGACTTGGGGAAAGTTACTCCTTTGGGAATGGGTGGACCAAATGAGGGAACATCTTTTGATCGTGAAACACCAACACTGGAAATAGAAAAAACAAAACAAAACAAAAAACCACAACAAAATTATTAATTCCCTAGAAAAATATCAGATGATAAGCAGAACTGTGATCTCTGCAATCCATTTACACAATTGAGTACAGCTTTGACATGCCAATTTGCAGACATTTCAGACACATCAAAGAAAACTGATTGGGTTGTCTGTTTTAAAATGGCTTTTGTCTTTTAAACATATAAAGGACATTATGGATGTATCTTATTAAAACAAAAAATACCAAAATAACTTCTTAGGATGTCAATGTCTCCCTCTCTTACTGGAATAAATATAAAAAGACATTGTGAGAAATAAATGAAAGAAGTTATTTTTAAAAATTATTTTTATGTAAGTCTATAATTTTCAGCTGTCACTCAGTTGCATCATTTTAAAACAAAGAAATGTATAAATAGAAACAGAATTAATTTTTATCCTCAAATCTTTTTCTACAATGAAGTGTGAATTCAGTGAAAAAATATTGGTGTCAAAAGTGACTATAATGGAGCATTCTCCACCTGTTTAAGCTGCCTACTCTATGTTCATAAAATTGAAAGACACTTGCAATTCTTGATCTAGACAGTTCACAGCAAAATTTAAGAGAATAGGAATATTTTCTAATTGATACAATTATACCTCTAATTGAGATATACATAATATATTTCAACTGAAAAATAATTTCAAAATACTGTACACAGTACATACAATATTTGTTTGGCTGAAATACAGTCACATTTGGGATGACAGATATAGTTTAATAGTAAGAAAAATATAACTTAGGAAATATCATGTATTAATCAACACAAAACAGTTACCGAAACAAAACCGAGTTCTAAAAGATAGTTTAAGTTCTAGTAGATAGCTAAAAGACAGTACTATGACCCACCATCATGATGTATTTTAATTTCATTTTAAACAACAAATAAATAACATTTATGCATAAACCTGTGTCATTATGCTTCATGCCTTTATCACTATTTGCACAATTCCCAATCGATTCACAACTGTGTTTCCACCTTGGTTACCTTGCTAAAACTCATGATGCAGTGACTTAAATATGAGAGTTAAAATCATCTGAAATTTATAATGTTTTTCCATTCTCCAAAAGTCCTCATTCATGTGCTTAAAGACTATGACTCATCCTGGTGTCATACTGTCATACTCAGGGATTCATACAGGTTAATAGCCGTCTGAAATACTTTATTTTAAATCACTTTATTTAAAAAAGGAAATGAGCAATACAAATTCTAAATTAATCTCTATTGGTGTGTCTGCAAATCTTATTTTCACTGACTTGTTATATCCCCATTTTGTGGCCAAAAATCAGCAACATGGAGTTCTGCATGTACCCCTTTGAGCCCGCAAACTGCAGACCCATAACTCTAGATGTGTGCAAGGGAGACTCTGGGGTTTCAAATTCACAGGAAGTGCAGCAGAAATTTTAAAACTGTGCACATAATATCTATAAGAAATACAAAACAGGTAGAAAACACAGTTCCATTGTAATCTTAGTAACAAACTTAAATAGTTATAAGGCTCTACTCACCTATAACACACATTTTCAGTGCAAGGATTATGCACTTTGACTATGACAAATACATGTTGAAAGTGGGAACGAATATTTTTTGGAGTAAAAGGAAGTGCTCCTGGCTCTTGGAAGACAATTGTCACTATGTCATTTCCTATATGCCTTTTCCTTAGCAGCTAGACAAGAAACATGCATTGAAAAATTAGTTACTTTAACAAAAAAATCACAATTTCATCATCTTAGAAAAAAAACCCAAACAAGCCAAACCAATATAAATAAAGCATAATTTTTCAGAAATAAGTTTTATTGCATCATGGATAACAACATATAAAGGATATCAAAACTGCAAAAATATAGGGAAAAGAAACTGGGCTAAGTTCACAAAAGTACTAGTGAATTCTCTCACATCCCCACACTAGTTCTCCATAGTTTCTGCTCATTTCTATTTTATTCTATGAGAAAAATCTATTTCTCTTATTCTTACTAATGCATCACTTCAGTGATAAAAAAGTGTTGCATCACTTGACATTTCTCACTATCCAGAGAACTGTACGTCAGCTCCCTTTTTATAGTGTAATATTTGTCTCTACATTAAAAATATAACATTGCTTCTATGTCTCAATAAAAACTTCTTTTCCATGTTGCAATATTATTAAATATTGTCCTTATTATTATGATCTTATTTTAAAAAACTCTATTATCATGAATACCCATCACAAATGTTAACAACTGCATACTTGAGGGATAGAGCCAAGACTCACAGAGAAACAACAGAACTCTTTAATTAAAAACTTACTCTTGTAATGAGTAGCTTTTATCATCAAAATATATTTAAGGACTAATTTAAACTACTAAATCATTCTTAAAGGCTAAAATCTAGTAAAAATTACAAAACATACCTGGCAATAAGGGACTACTACTCTTTCTGTCCAAAAAAACCGACAAAATTACACCGTAAAATGAAGTTCACTTTCCTCATGGAAGTATATTGTAACTTTCAAATTTTGTACTTTAAGAGACAAAAAAAGTAGTCTACTATGTGGTACACCTAAAATATTTACCCAAAATCTGCCAAAGACCTTGCATTGTCAACTAATAGCACACAGACACTTAAAGTTGTACCTTAGCTCATGTGTAACTAAAAAGTACATAAGAATAAATTTATTTGAAAACTTTATGAGAGGTAAAAATTTCTCTGTCAAGGTGATTTCATGGAACAGAATCTTTCTAATAAGGGTATTTTGTTGCATTTTTCCAGTTCCACTGAAAGTTAGTATTTCAGCTACCAACAATAAAAACCAAAGTTGCACATGCTAAAGCCTAGAATCCATTAAGTATATTTCATTATAGCTCTTAAAATAACAAAGGATGATATTCTGAAGGTAGTAAGAAGGGCCAAAGCCACAATTTTAAAGCACTCAGTAGATCTATATTATTTTAAACATAATCAAAATCCCAAATACAGATAAAGAAATAAGACTTCTTATGAAACTTTACAACAGATATAGGAACAGAAAACAGTATTTGGTAAGTCATGTGGCTCAGTCAAGTTTTCAGGTTTTTAAGACTAAAATGAAAGTAACTGGTTAATTGAGCCATTTAAGACACACAACCTGTTGCATACAGAAGTACACTATGAGGAACTGATCATAGAACTACATGTGTCAGGTATACTTTGATTTGCTCAACTAGTGAGCCATACAATTAGATCATAGTAGGGCAGCACAAGTTAATGTTTAAAAGTTATTACTATCTCACAGGTTGGAATTTCCAACTCAGTTAAATTTGTAAGCAACCTTCCAATTATGAGGTAGAAGGTGATTAATTTCTGCCTTTGTTATACCACTAAGTGCTCAATTAGTCTTTCTTGCTATAGTGGTATATGCCTATACATTTCCACAGAGCAGATTATAAAAATGAGAACGCAATCCTCTTTAAAGTTATATTTATTTCTCAAGACAATCACTGTTTTCAAGAATATTTTTGCTTTTGTAGACCCCTTTAGGAGGTTCTGCTTGCCATCATACATAGCTTAAGCAAGAATAGCATTCATTTAATTGGAGGTAAGTTTTAGAAGTGTTTGAAATTCTACTCGTGAACGACTTTTGAAAAGTATGGCAGTTCCCATATCCTATCCCAGGATATTTTCCAAGAGCGGAAACCTCTACAAGGCACAAAAATAGAAATAGGAAGACAGGTCATTATTGTTAAGAACCTTACCAAGACTGTAGAGATCTTAGTGATTTCTTCAATTTAAAATAAAACCAGTGTAACACTGCTAAATAGTTGTCATGCATAAGTGGTCAGTCAACTTCAACACAATGCAAAGGCAAAGCACAGTTGTGCTGTGTACAGAGGATCGTAATGCAAAGAACTTCTAAAGGGGGGAGAATTAAACTGGGGTGACCTGGAACATGGAAAGAAGTGCTCTGGATAGGATAAAGGAACAGGAAAAGAATACAGTATTGAATGGAGAAGAAGGAGGGAACACATACTTGTCTGGGAAATGTGAGATAAGGATAGCATACTGAAAATGAAAAAGGAATTGAAGGAAACCGGAACTAAGCAAAATGATCTCTAAGAAACCCTTTTCTAGTTTCCATTCTATAACCTAGATTTTTATCTCCTAGTTTGTTTGGGTTTTTTTCAGGTTCTCAGTTTCCCCTTCCTCTCCCATTTTGAGGTCTGCTCAGGTTTGGGGTTTTTGGATGTTGTACAATTAATTTTTTTAATCTGCTTTTCTAACATACTCTAAAGAGTCTCATGCCAATGTCAAGCACAATAGGAACTCTTGACTGGGTGCAGAGATTACAGAGAATTACTTACAGAAAGGAGGCATCACTGTCATGTTAGAATTTGAAAATAAACCTAATAAAGTACGATAGGCAGCCAAAAGGAAATCAGTGAAGTGTTGTGTAAGAGTACAAGAGACACAAAGGGGATTCCAGTAAGGAAAATATGTTAGAAAAGCAGAATCCATTAGATTAAAATTATTTGCACTAAATGATAGTTATTATATTAATTATCAGATTTTAGTGACTCAATTCTTAATTTTCAGATATGCATCACTGAAGGAAAAAACTGTCTTAAAACTTAGCACATTTACAGCTTTTGCTCAGCCTTAAAAATCTACCCACTTCTGTAGAATTGCTTTGTCACACTGCAAAACAGCAAGGAATTCTTGTTGAAACAGCAGTGAAATATACTCCTCATTCAATTAAATGATGAAGTGTTAAGAGTCAAATAAGAAAAATGCCAAACTTGTTTTAGTACATTTCTAAAATAAGTGGTTTCAGAAGTTTTGTTTTCAATTTGTGTTTTTAGCCAGTACCAAAACCAGAAATGACTGGCAAAAGATCTTTCAACAGATCTGCTTAAACCAAGTTTGGTATAACCATAGGTCTTGCTACCCAGCTATTTTAACAGCAGTTTGAATGCAACAAGCTTATTTCATTATTGCATATCTGTTTCATTTATAAGTTTTCATAAAACCAGGTGAAAACTGATTATTTGAACTGATTTGGATTAATCAGGTCTGACCATGTGTACACAAGCAGACTGCAAATGTGTGAATGGGAAACTTGCAAGGGAATGATTTGGAAAGGGACATTGCAAAGGTAAAGTTTAAAGGAGAAAGCTTTGAACTGCTTTGAAGAAAAGGCCAGTAAAGGAAAAGGAACTGGCCACACCAGGGCTGGTAGTCTTCTCTGTCCTAAGGAAGGAGCAGCTGACTTGAAAGTTCCCAGCCTGTGTTGCAGCCAAAATAAAAATTACCTTGCTCTTTGGATCTCCTGCTGGTTCTAAAACTAGAGGGATGTCCTGATCAGGGACCAAGCAGGGCGTAGTTATATCCTGGAAGAAGCAACAAACAGTTCTGGTGCGACCTATTTTTGGCTCACAGGTCTTTGGAACACAAGCAATGCTCAGTGCTTGCTCATTGAAGGTCTCCGCTGTAGATTATGAGGAGTGACTGAATACCTTGCCCAGTCATTACCAAACAAGGGACAGAGGGAAAGGATACAACAACCTCAGCCAGTACATACATAATATGCTAGCAGAAAGTAACTATTGAATGGGGGGGCTTCATTCCTAACATAACCTAAAGGGAAAATTACCGTGCTCTCTAACTTCCCCTTGGGTATGCAGTGAGCCAAACCCTGAAGAGACTTCATTATGTACTTTGGAACTGAACAGTAAGAGAAAAAAAATAAACAGTTGTTATAGACCTGTTTTGCACATTAAGGCTGGCTAAATTCTGGTAATTTGGGTGCACTCGTCACATTTCATTAAGACAGTGTACATGCTGTGCAAACACTGATAGATCTCATGGCCTGAAAAATAATGTGGTGGGTCTTCAGATAGGCATACAGCTTGAACTTGGAAAACTGCCACATTATTTTGATCCAAAGAAAGCCATGAATAACAACATAGTGCTTCTGCTAAATATTGGACCTGTTAAAGGGACAATGATGAGAGCTCACTAAAACACTGTGGAAAGGAGTGTTTGTTGCTAGGGAAAACCATGGAGTTAAATCAAAAGATTTTGCTGTACACAAGAATCAGCACCTGACTATAAAGGAAGACACATAAGGAAATGACAAGAATGAAAGGAAGGCACAGGAAGAAGTGAAAGGACAGTAATAGGGGTTGAGCAACACAGCAGCGAAGCTGACAAACAACAAAAAACTATGAAAATTAGTGGATCATGGGAAGAGGATACCCTGTTCTCACAAACAAGGAAAATTCACGAAAGACAACAGAAGTAATTAACGCCAAGTAAGGCCGTATTTACTGTCAGTGCCTGTGATTTGCTATGAAAATATTAATTTTATTCTTTCAAGGCAAGCTCATTCAGTGTATTATATCTTCTTAATAGGGTACAGTTTTCCCTATTGACATGTACTTTCCAGTCAAAGACTGTTACGACTGATTACAGACAGAGCAACTCCTAGTGCGTTTGTTAAATTAATCCTGTTCTGTATTAAGGTGCAACTGAAAGTTTAGAGAAGCGCAACAATCTGAAATCAGTGATGAAGATCCAATCCCTTGATTACTAGCTATGTCACAGTAGAGTGTCTGAGGTAGCTGAACAGTCTGTCTCCTGAAAGCCACACATTTTAAGAAGTGCGTCATCTAAACTTTTTATTATTCATATGGTGAAAAGTTTGTCTTTTGATTCCTAATTTAGTTTCTTTAAACCACATCTAAATCCTAAGTGTAATGTCTTAACTGTTCACTTGAAACGGCTTTTCAAACTGTTCAGAGCTTTATGCACTGATTATTTAAAATACATAAATGCATTACATACTTTCTGCCTTTTTTATTTTCATTTATCCCTTCTGAATAATTTCAATACTTTTCTTTTATCTTTTTCTTGCTGCCTTGACACATCTCTTTTTCCTCACACAAGACCTACTGGTAGGATAGACACGAAAGATACAACTCCCATATGGTTCAAAAATCAGTCAATAAGCACCTTTTGCGTGCTGTTCAAAACCAAAGTGAGACAGCATCCTTATTTCATGACAACCTTCCACAACGGCTGAAATTATTGTAACTTGCATGGCAAGGTGAGAATATTCCAAAACTAACTAAATCAACACTTACTTCTGCATACCTGGAAGAACACGGAGTAGTAGCACAGATAGTTACAAACTACCATCAGTCTGATCTATGAGAAATTCTACTGCTTTTCTTTTAAGCATTAATACTGATATATTATACCAAATGTGCTTGTACGTTTTAGTTAAGTCACAAGAAATATCTTAGACAGGCAAGACAGAGTAACCTTACTGGTGCACTGCACACTTTTGTTGCTGTGCTGGTTTTTAGCCATCCTTAATGCTTTGAAGACACTATGAATTATTATATAAGCAAAGGGAATTCTCTAGAAATAAGAAAAATACACTGCAGTTTTCTCTTTTCACAGACACCTTGAAGGATACAGGTAAAAGGTATTACTAAGCTCACATATTAATAAACATTTCAAGATCTGTAATACAAGGATTAAGTGGAATAGTTTTAAAAACCTTATTACACGCATATTTTAACCATAAGACTATTTTCAAGATTCATTCCATTCAATGTTTAAAACATACATAAGATGTGAATTCAGTCCAAACTGAAAACAACTCATTCACCAGAGGCAATATTGCCTTTTAATAATATAATGAAAAAGGGTACATGGGATAAGTCCCTGAATTATATAGAATAAAAATCCTACAAGATTTCTAATGTCTTACAATATTTCAAGAAGAAAAAATATAATTGAGTCATACTTCTTTTAAAACAATTCGGTTTTCAACCAATATTATTAAAAACCCCAACACTCAATCTCAAACATTTTTTATGTAAAATTACAATGAAAAGCTAAAAAAACATACCTGTTGCCTGTTACTGGGCATGTATGGAAGCATTGTTGATACATGAAACATTAATTCATAATCTTTATAGGTAGTATAGAGGGAATGAGTTCCTGTTGAATCAGCTGAAAATTAATTTAATCGCAAGAAGGTCAGTAAATTGGAACACTCATACTACTTTTTAGGACACTGCTCTTTGCATGCTATGATTTAAGTCTATTTAAGCAATTTATATCTTTTCTTCAATTGAACAAAACCAGTTTCCATCAGCTAGAAATCTACTCTTCAGTTTTGTATTATGACATAGAGGGGTTCTGCAGAAAAAAACCCAAAGAGTTTGCTGTCTCTGAGACCTAAGTAAACTAATTTTGAATATATTGGCATTCCATGAAAAAACCCAAACACTTAGCTACTTGTGTGCAGTTTTATATAATGTGTATTTTCATTATTTAAACATTAATAAGGACAATTGACTAAACCCATACTTTACCAAAAATGAACAGGCTATTTCAAATCTAACATTAAAACACATGTTGCAGAGCAGACATTTTTAAAACATAAAACATGTGCATAATACATATATTTGAAAATTATTAAAATACATTTCAGATATGATATAAATTAATATTTTGTTTCTTTTGTTTAGAAAGTGTATCAATAGTTGGCATTTCGTGATGTTTACAGCAAATGAGTTTTACACTGTAGTCATACGTTACTCCTTTTTATTCCTTTTCTTCAATTTGTACAGACTATTTAAGTAAGTACAATGAACTTCTAGAAGTTGAAAGTTTATATCTATTGGAAACCCTACTGAGTCAAGACAACTACCAATTTTTCTTCTCTTTTTCCATGTTCACTTATTTTTTAACATAATTTTATCTTATCTACACCAATAAACATTCTCCAATATACTCTTTAGCACACTGTTTAAGGTTTTGGGGTTTTGCTTTGTTTTAAACAGTAGCTATATTCCAAAAAGAAATCAATTAGCCATGCTAGTTCTCCAGTTAAAAGTATATAAGAGTACATAAATATACACTTCTTTATCTGCAGTCCTAAATCTAAAAATATTTGTGTGTATACAATTAGGAGCACATTCATATAATAACTGGGTGCATCAGTTATGTCTGTATGATAATCAAATTAACTTCATTTATTAATATCTATGTAACAGAGATTACAGTTGCATAAGAAATAGAAAGCATAATTTCCAGTGAAGTTTGTTACTTAAATGTTACTTAAAAAAGGGAAACTTACTGCACTCTTCTATTTCAAAATCTTAGCTGAAAATCTAATTCCATCATAACCTTTTGGTGACATTTTAGAAAGTTTTGAAGAGATAGAAAGAAAAAATATGTTCCAATAATACTACTTCTTTTCTCATTTCTAGTAGATTGATATGTTTTAAAACACATATTAAACAAATTATATAGTATTGAGTTGGTAAAGTTTCATTTAATTTCCTTATTTCTTTATCTTGGGGTTTGGAACTCCATGTCACTAAAACTGCACCAAAGAAGGGCAGAATAGAGTTTGTAGTTAATATATTCCATATATATTCCATAGTTCTTGACGTTTGCACTGGGTGTGGCTTGGATGCAGCTAAAATTCTTCATAGCAGCCCATGTGGTGCTGTGTTTTCTCTGTGGGATCAAAGCAGTGTTGGTAACACACGGATGCTTTAGCTGTGCCTGAACAGTGCTCACACAGCAGCAGGGCTTCTCTGCCCCTCACACTACAAGTCCCCCACACTGGCAAGTGTGTTGGGGTGGCCGAGAGTTTGGGAGGAGACAGCCAGCACAGCCTGTCAAATTGACCAGAAACATATCCCATACCCTATAAAGTCATGTTCTGCAGGAAAACTGGAGCAGGGAGAGCTTTTCCATGGTAGCTGTCGCTCAAAGACTGGCAGGGCATCAGTCAGGTAATGGGAGGTGGCAAGTGATTGCCTTTGCATCACTTGTATTGTTGGCTGATTGATGTAGTGGTGAGTTGTGGGTATTTTGTTGTTTGGTGGGGTTTTTTTGTTTGTTTGGGAGTTTTTGTTTGTTTGGGAGTTTTTCTTTCCCTTCTTCCTGTTACTCATTGAACTGTCTTAATCTGCACTCACAAACTGGAGGGTGAGTGAGCACGCAAGAGGCTGGGGCTTATTTGCCAGACAGGTCAACCCATCACAACACTCTACTTTCTGTATTACATAAGAAATGGACCAATTAATTATCCAAACATTAAATAAACAAATTTTTTAAAGAGAACTTTTTAGAGAAAACCCCCACAGTTAGTCAAGCATTTGAGAATATAAAAACTTAATAAATTTGACTCCTACAAGAACTAAGCAAGATTTATTACTGAAACATTGTGTCTACCAAAAATATAGCTCCCAGAGTCTAAATTATTACACTCTTCTGAACCTGCAGGAAGTCAGAATAATATATTATCTAAGTCTAAATATGACACACAGTAATACTTGTTGCATCATTATATTTAAAAACAAGTATAACAAAAATGTGATACTTAGATCAGTACTTCACATTTAATGTAATACTGAAGACTGGTTTTTTTTGAACTCTTAATTCCATTCTGCCTGTTGCAAACTATGAGAACATACTATGACAGCACAATATAGTTAATGGCACACAGACTTTGGAAAACATTAAAATCATGTTACAGACTGGTACATACACAATGCTGATCAGCAATGTAAGTTCATACTGAAGCACGGCAAATACAGAAACTGAATTTGCTGACAGACCAGCATTTATTTTCATATGTACAACTTACTAGGTGACATTCAGTCATGCTGTGATTGGGGGAAAAAAATAGAAAACCCAAACACCCCTTACTCGTTTCAATTTTTCATCCCTATTTATCAATTCATTCCAGAAGTCTGACATCCACAGAATGTTAATACGTGTTTCTACAAAATAATTTGAAAAATGATTTGTTATTATTCTGTACTGAAATAGGATGCAATAGTCTCCAAAAAACCTGAACTAATAAAGTGAAACAAACACGGATTTAAGCAAAAAGGCAGTAATGTGATTGGAAATAAATGCGGTGCTTATACAGGTTGACAATATGTTAAAATGAAGCAGATGAATAACTAGATATCCTTAGATCATAGCTCATATGATCAGCTGTCAAAATCCTGTTAAAACATCATTATACTAAGAATGAGTTAAGCTAAATTTAAGGGCAGTGAAAACATTGCTAATAAAGAAGTGTGTTAACATATCACTGACTTTTTTTATCAGCAATGCTTCAGTTCCTATTTTTGCTGCAAAACCCAACCAATCTGTACAATTAAATTTTTATACTACTGCACTTAGGGAAACTGAAAGACCTGGGGAAAAGGCAGTACTAACACAGCACTGAGGTAGAGGAATAATTATCAGCTGATGAATGATGACATGCTTACTGTGTATGTGTGAATAACTAGAAAACATGACAGCTCCTCAAATATAAACATAAATATGTGTGTTGGGTAAAACTAAGCATGAAAGTTTAGGTGAAATAAGGAAAACTACTCCATATTTTGAAATACATATATTTTATTGCCTTTTAAAGAATAAGATGTTAAAGTGTACCTGGGAAAATATTACTCCCTATTATTAAAACATGTAGTATTATTTTAAGTAAATGCAAACAAATGCAATAAGTTGCTTTGATTTTCAGTTCTACTAATGTCACAGAAAAAGTAAATGACCTTTCAGAAAAGGTTTGATACATGCTCTTACCATATGCTTCATCTTCCTCTTTTACCATATAATCTCACTAATCAAAACCCAAAGTCAAAAGCATGAAAAGACAACACAATTTACAGAAGATCAGCTGCATAATTACCCTTTCTCCCATAGCTTGAAACATAACTTACTTTTATTATCTAGCTGAGCCCTGTATTTACTGAATCCTTTTAGCCGTACTCTCTGGCCCAGTAGATCAAGAAACTCTTCAAAAGCTGGTCCTGCCATCTCATTGTTATACATTTCTTCTTCTGTGCTTTGGCCTGCTTTGCAGTAAAGGATACCAATCTTATGCTGAAAACTCAGCTGAAATAAAAAATTAAATAAAAAAAGAAAAGGAAAATTTACAGAAGCAAAGGAAAGTCAATATTAGAACAAATATTAACAATTTAAATATAACAGTTATAACCCCTGAGAAAAGGCACCTGAAAATGAAAAAATAAGTGTTCTGATTTGGGAAATTAAATCACCACAGAACAAAAACAAAAAGAAGAAAACCACAAAAAACACCCTCCAGCTCTTGAAAGAAAACTGGATTGGCACTATTCAAATACAGATAAAAGCAGTACAAAGACTTTTCACTTTGTTTTCTATAAAAGCATGATACTCTTATAAAACATATAATTTATTTTATATTTATATTTCAAAAGTATAAATACTCTACTTCATGCTACAGTATGAAAAATTTAATTGGCAATATTTGTATATTGGTCTTTTTTCTCAGATTTAAAAGAAGGTGAGTTTAACATCCCTCATTTTTACCCTTCAAAGTTCACTGTAGTTCAGTTACAGGCCCTCAGAAAAGTAATTTCTATTATATGTAACCTTTTGCCTTCCTCATAAAATCATGCACTGTTAAAAACTATTTTCCATTTTCAAAAGTATACTTAAAGCAAGAAATCAGATTGCAGTCAAATAGTTTTGTTAAACAGATTCTCAGTTATGGAAATTTAAACAGATAAATCTCATCTATTAAAAAAAAGTACAAAAACTATAAAACATTAGGTATAAAGAGATACCATTACTCCTCGAGCAGACTGTTGTCTTCTTAGCTTTTATGCACACTTAAGCTGACAAAGAGGAAACCTCCTGAACGGAATGAATGGATTAGTCCTATTATTATTAACTGACACCTTCTAGAGCTTCACAAACCGACAGAGACCATCAGTCACACCAGATTCCCTTCAGACATTTATCTGTATTCATGACTCAAATCAGCTCTCCAGCTGTAGACCTCTGTTAATCAAACTTCAGGATTAGTGTCCAAAATGCACGTTATGCACAGGCTGTATGTATTTCTGTTAGAGCAAAGGTGACAACAACAGTCTGCTTCTGATTTGTAAGGAGATAACTGCTTCGTGTAGGGGTGAGTCCTTGGGGAACCTGCTCTGGCAGAATGCCATTGACCAGAGAGCAGTTAGGAGCGAAGGCCAGGCTTAGTAAGGACAGGAATGAGGAATAAGGTTTCACCTGGCCAGCCCAGAACACAGAAGAGCTAGGAGCTGTGCCAAAGTTGGATGTGGAATGGGAGGGATGATCATCTGAGATAAAAGGGGATTCCGGGTTTTGGATGCACTGCAGGAACTGCCCGAGTTAGACGGATGAACCCTGGAGCAGGGCAGGGTTAAGATGCTGGCTTGCTCCTGTCATTTCCTTTTGACTGGCATTAGATGCTATCACCATCCAGAGTGCTTCCTTGCTTGATCCCCATTTTAAAGAGAGTTAGGTATTTAACAAAAGGTTCCAGATTGCACACTGGTGACTTTAATTCAGCAGTAAGATAGCATGAACAATTCATGGAGGAAACTGCAAGATAACCGATCATATAAACATTCGATTACAGAACACAGCACTGATACTTGACACATCCCAGCAGAGACTTAAAATGATGGTGACCACACTGTCATCTCTATACCAGCTCTCTGCCCAATGGTTTAACTTAAACCACAGGGGATTTAAGTTGATTTCCTTGACTTCACACTAGAATTGACAAATAGAGAAGCTAAATGCTAAATTGAGCCACCAACAATAGGAACAAGGACTAGGAGTAAAGAGTCACCTGGGCAAAATATTCAGTCTAGTCACACTTCTTTGTTCTGTGGATGCCAGTCACTCCTGCATTTGTTCATGAATATCAGTAATATTCCAAACAGGAGTGAAGTACACATATATCTTAAAGAACAACCTAGTATCTCCTAGTTTAAACACTGAGCTAAGAGACATTGAAAATGAGGATCTGAAACTCACCAGCCCAAGACATTAAATAATCCTGGGATTTGACTTCATGGACAGACAAGCACCGTAAATGCTATACAATTTTGTACAATGTTAATTCTGTCAATACCACTATTGCTATACAAGCTGCAAGCTCATTTGCAGTAATCTGAACCTCCTGCCCCTGTGCTAGAACCCTTCACAACTATGAAATTAGAAGACCTGAGTAAAAGAACTCTCAGCCAAGATCATGGGAGCTGTGCGGAAGCAGAGATCAAGGTACATTTAGAATGTCAATGCCTAAAAAAGAAATAACTCCACGAGCTTTGGCAGGATCTTCTTATGACATGCGTTCAACTGGCATGAAGAACTATCAGAATATTTAAAACTGGTAAAGTTTGCCAGTTTTGAAATGGTAGCACATGCTTATTCAAATCTTTTTAAGTAAATAATTGCAGACATGGTTCTGATATATTTTAGTTATATTTTCCACTGAGAACAATTTAATAACGTGACATCACAAAATAACTTCTAAACCCATTTAGCTACTTGGGTATGTGATACGTATTGAATGTGCATAGCAGTCCTTCCTGACTCAAAATGATTGTGTTCTTGTCAGAATCCCTCACTACTGAATCTTGGCATCTTGTCAACTTTTTGCACAGATTATTATTCAACATGTAACAACAACTTGTTGACTTTCATCATGTGAAGATTTTAGATTTTTTTCTGTAAAGGAATATCAAGACATTAGACACACAATAGCCACTAAATATCACTGCAACCAATCTTAATTTCTTCGGTCTTTTTTAAACTTCATCCTATAGCTTAGAGAGAAGTGAGCATCCCTAGAGGGATGTGAAGGGAACCAAAAAGCATATACAATAAACAACCATTAGCAGAAATGACAAAGGGAAACCAGGGGGAAGTTGGAGAAAGAAAACAACAGTAGCAGATAAACAGCTGACTTTTCTTGCAAATTTACAGCCGAATTTAATGATGAGCATCATATGGCAAAATAAATTGGGAACAGGCAAGTTCCTTATATATTAGAATTAGGTCAACCACCCAATTTACATCTAGTCTCCACTGTCATTTTTAGAGACAAAATTTAGCCACATTTTTCCTCCATAATCCATATTAGATTTCACAGAAAGATTATCAAACAGGTAGAAAATTAAATCAAAACATCAAAGTAGCCTTCAGTTGGCTACAGAACTATGAAAACTTAATACTTGGTTAGACAAAATTCATATCACTCTGGTGACAGTAGTAATCTTCTAGACCATAATTCATATTTTTAAATTCGTGGTATTTCCACCAGTCATCACCTTCAGTTGCCAAGCATAACTCTTTTTGTATTTACTTGATTAATAAACTGAACGCATTAAGTACCTAAGAGGATTAAAAACAAAAATGGATCTCATTCTAGTTCTTTGCACAGCTTTCTGTCTATGTTCCAGTAATCACCTTGTAATAAGCGGTACATACGATATATTAATATTACATTTTGTCAGGTGACAGCCCATTCAATAATAGGACTGAATTTTCAGGACTGATCACACAAAATAAAAGGAAGTGCTACACACTGCTATTTCTCAAAATGAGGAGATGATGATTAAAGAATTACTTTGGTCAGTTCAGTGGACAATCTCCATTTCCAATTTTTGGGAAATACTCTTAGCGAGTTTGGGAAATATTCAGATCAGGTCAAACACAGTCATATTCAATTCTGCCTTGAACATACTGACCCTCTAAGAGTGAATATTATTTACTAAATTAACCTAAACTCTCTTTGAAGCTCAAACAGCAAAGAGCAAGAACACATCAGGAACTCTAGGATTCAGAATTCAGTGCTTCTGATTTCCCTGTATTGTTTTACCAGAAAAACTGAGAAATGCAGAAGAAAATAACAACATTTGGGAAAATTAATTTTTAATTAAAAGTCCTCCTCAAACACTGGTACTAAAGTGAACAAAAGTACTAAAATTAACATACAAAAACTAGCTTAACAATCCATCCAAAAAAACCCAATTCTGTTCCTCTGATTACATGTACTTTGTTTTGAGCAATGGTTACAGGCACAAGGAAAGACAGAAGAATTCTGGTAGACACCACTGACGTTAGATGCCATCACTACGCTTGAAACCGAGTTAGCAATAAAAAATTAATTATAGCACCATCATAATTAACTGATTCAATCATTGGATTGGACTTCAACAGATAAATACTGACTTTCACTTAGGAAGTAAAATCATCAGTTTAAATGAACATTTTTTTAAAAACTATGGTTTAAAAATCATCATAATCCTGTCCTTCACAAAGTATTCAGAAACTATAAATTTAACTACTAGCTTTGAATGAAGCAGATGCACTTTTATTGAACCTAACAAACCTCACCACTTTCTCTCAAAATTTAAGCCATACGAATATTTCATTGCCATGCAGTTAATTCATTAGTCTCAATCACAGTTTTAGTTGTATGAACACAGAAGTATTCTATTCTAGTGAGAATACAGCAAGTTAATCATAAAATGGTATTGTAAAAAATAACCATAAATTTTAGATGCAGAGACTTAAGACACAACATGCTTTTGCCTCCTTATCCATACACAATATTAATAAAGTGTTAGATGTATTTTCATTTGCATTCAACATTTGTACACATTGAAGTACAAATACAGATTGTGAAAATCCCTTCTTACTGATGTCAAAGCTTAGTAATCTTTCTCTCACTCAGCCATTGAAAGAGAATCTCCATAGGCCAATATTTATTTCCTTCAGCTGAAATGCATTTTAAGAAGAATTTGCTTAGAAAAGCAAACCTCATTTTGTCAGTGAAAATAGACAAGTTTCCCTAAAACCAAGAAAGTGAATGGTTTGCATTACAGATCCATGTTAATTAGCACTGCCTGCTAAATATTTAATAATTTTTTTCTTCAATTTATCTAAGGAATAGTCTTTAAAAAAAAGGCCATGTGCTACATACCCCTTGTTCATCCAGTTTAAGCAGCTGCTCGGGTACTTTGGGTGAGTTGGAAGCCTGTCTCAGGCACTGAATGCTCAGCTCTGGTACTACATACTCCAGCACCTCTTTGAGAGGCAGACCTCTTGCCGTGCCATGACGAGCAGTGGATGGTATAGCATCTTCTAAAATTGCTCCTCTAAGTGTAGTAAGCTGCAGTAAAGGTAAAACACACAAAACATTTTTAGCTCTAATACTCTTCACCCTAGAGATAAAAACTTCAGGTTTTAGCAAAAGCATGGAAAAAAGAAATGGAAAGAAAAACATCCCTATTTTAATTTATTTTTTTTTAACCAGTAGAAACATTACTAAATAACTTTTAAAGAGCAGACAAGCTTTCACTGTCTAAGTGACAAATACATTTTTTGCTTAAAGAAATTCATGAAGCATGTTATCAATTTATTCCAATTACTAAGAATATTCCTTTTTGGGGGGAGGGAAAAGTATTAAAGACACCAGGAAAAGTAAAAATAGTTAATTTTGCCATACTACCCTAGCAAACACAGTAGTTGAATGTGAGGCTGGACACATGAGATAAGCTATAGCTAACTGCACCTTCACTTAACCCATTCACCTATTATTTAATCCATGCTGCTTTATCTTCATTGGATTTGACAAAAAGAGAGTAATTTCTTAGAACTGAGTCACCTGGATCACCTCTCCACACATACATTCACGGACACCCCTTTTTTGGCTATAAAAAACTCCTAGACTGAAAAAAAAATCTATCTGTCTATATATCTGGTTTTACATCTGTTTGCAAAAGCACAAGAGCCCAGTGATATCAGAAGGTCTAGCTAACACTTCTCTATATCCTAATCAAAATAAAAACCAGTAGCCCTAAGGATTCCAAAAATTTACAGTTGTTTGCTACAATAATAACATTGTGTGTTTTCATACAACTCTAAGGTAGTTGCTGATAAAGAAATTAGTTAGCAAGAGATATTAAATTGCTTAAAATAGAAGGTATGAGACTTCACACACAACAACCACAAGCAAATTCTTCTTTCAAATCAGGCCATTATTTTATGAATATATTAATACTCCTTCTGCAAATCATGCATGTAGAAGTACATGGAAACATCTCACAAAAAAGCTCCTAAGAAAGTATTTTGAAACAAAACAAAAAAATACAAATAAGTCATTATACTGGTTTTCATATTTTACAAGTCCCTTTATCCCTACATTTCTTAATCTTTTATTTCTATCATTAGAAACATAACATCAAGCAGCCTGATCCACACTTATCTTTAACTGTGTTAACATCTGTTCCCTTGCTTGCATCTTGCAGTTCTCTTCAGCCAACTTACCTCCTTTTGGGTGCTCACTCAAAAAGACAAAAGTTTTATGTGGTACAGAAAAGGAAAACTTTGTTCCGGAGCAGCTACATTTAGTAATGGTAGAGGAAACCTCCCTTCCCATTAACAGATTTACTTTCAAAGTTAGCAACGTACCCACAGACAAACAACGAGTATCCTAAGCTCTCAGTCAACTTTCCTCTGCAGAATTACTGAATGAACATTACCTCGCTTGTCCTGAAAACTATACGATAGTTGAACTGAGATCCTTCTTTCTCCTTAGCATCTTCAACCTTTTCCCTCCGGATGCTGACTGCTACAGGTCCAAGATTTTCATCTATTCCAAAGTAGTTCTGATGCTCTTTTGCACAAGAGTGAATGAAGAGATAAGAGAACAGTAAAGTATGAGTCTCCTAGAAAATGTTCATCAAATCTCAAAAAAAAATTCCTGCAGCAAGACAAAAAGATTATTTTTAATTGAACTATGAGGTCTGTGAATACAACAGCTTGTGATCTTCTGAACTGTACAATAAGTACATAAATCACAAAATGCTAATTTTGATGAGCAGAATCGTCACTCATCACATAAATTACTGCAATTGCTGCTACTATGAAATATTTTTTCCCCTTTTTTTAGTATGAAATTAATCTTTTTGCTTGATGCTGTAGGAAACTAGTTTGGAGAAACTGGATCTACATATAATCTTGAATAAAAGCTAAGAGTCTTCAAACAAATAAGATTTATTCTTATTCTTATTTACAACTTTACATTCAAAGCAGCAACTCAGCCTCAGCAAGGGAAAACTGAGTCTAGTAACTCTTTAATGAATAGTTAAATTCATCCTTGAGCCAACTGGTCCAGTCTGCGAAAGTAAAACATATGAATTGAAGAGAAAGATCACATTAGAGACCATTTAGGGAGACCAGACATACTCAAATCCATGGGACCAAACAGGACCCATGTTGAGGCTCCTCCTTACCACCTTTGAAAGGTCATAGTGAGTAGTTACAGTCATCTTTAAAAAGGGGAAAGAGGGTCTGGGAAGCCGTAGAACAGTCACCATAAATCTTAATTCCCAGGGAGATTAAGGAACAAATTCTCATGGAAGACATTTCCAGGCACATGAAGGACAAAAAGACACTTGGAAACAGCCTGCACAGATTTAAAAAATGCAAATCAGGCATGACTGATCCAGTTGTTTTCTACAGTGATGTGACTGGTTTTATGGATGAGGAAGGAGCAATGAATGTCACCCACTTGTACTTTAGTAATGCTTTTCACACAGTCTCCCATAGTATATCTGTGTAGCTAAACTGAAAAGACATGGTTTGGACATGCAAATTACAAGGTGGATGGAAACTGGCTGGACAGCTGGCCTTAAAGGACTGCGATCAGTAATACAAATTACAATTAGTGGCCAGTTACTGAAATGTTTATCAAAATTTGATAGTGGAGCTGTTATTATTTAATAGGGTTTTACATTATCTAAATGATGGAATGGAGTGCATCCTCAACAAGTTGACATCCACAACCAAGCTCTAAGAGAATAGTTCACGTATTGGAGATTAGGACTGCAGATGGGGGCAACAGATGAAGGGGAATAACCAGGATGCTTTTAACAAATCAAGAATATGTGCACAGGGCAGACAAGGAAATGCATAATCCTTGCAGTTTCAACAAAAGCAGGCAAGGGCAAAGACACACAAGTAGAGTCGTACAGCTGTAGAGTGTGCTTCACTTCCCACTCTCCTCTTCCCCTGGAGGCAGCTACTGCTGAGCTGTGACAGCTGAGCTGCATGTGAAGCAACTCCTAAACCACTTGAAGTTTTCAACCTGACACTTTAAAACAAACTCTCATTTTGACAATCCAAGAAAATGGACTGAAAAAGCCTTATGAAGACCACCACAGACCTGTACACAGAACAGAACAAGCTCATACAACAGGCTGGGGACCAACTGCCTCAGGAGCCACTCTGTGGAAAAGGACTGGGGACCCTGTGAGCACAGGCTGCCCAGCAGCCAGCAGGATCTCCCTGCAGAGATGAATGGCAACCACACTCTGGGCAGGACCATTCCAGCAGCTCAGGAGAACACTATGCCTTTCTGTTTGGCACTTTTGAGGCTGCACAAGGAGAAGTGTCCAGTTTTGGAGAGAGTGGGACAAGGCCAGCAGACAACTATGAAGACAATTAGAGGCCTGGAGAATATAACAGATGAGGAAAGGCTAAAAGAAATGGGCTTGTGCAGCTGGAGAAGAGTAGATTAAAGGAGAAAAAACCTGCTGGATCCCATGAGCTTATGGGAGGCTGTAGAGAAAGGAGAAACAGTGTCTTCTCAAAGGTACAAAGTGAAAGAACAAGATGCAACCATCAGAACATGCAGCCTCTCAGTGAGGGGAATCCAACACAAACAGGTTGCCAGGAGAGTTTGTGAAATGTCCATCCTTAGAGACAGTAAAGGCTAAAGGGACAGCTAACGGGAAACAGGTTTTGAGCAACCTAATCAGAAGTTATATTTAAAGGGAGCTTTAAAGTGGGAATTAGACTGGCTGGCCTCCAGAAATGTCTTCCAATCCAATTTATGCTATAATCCCATATTTTAAATAACAGTCAATTGATTAATTTCTCCTTAAAGATCGTCTAGTTTGAGCTAGTTTGATACTTTTTTAAAAATAATGTATTTATAGAAATGAGTAAAGAAGTTTTTTGCAAAATGTCTTTCACTAAGCAGTTATCCATACTCTCAGAATTAATACAAAAGAATGAAGTCATCTCTACATAAATGACAGTCTTATTTCTCAAATCAAGTTTAAATTAGGTTTCCAGTAGTCTTTCAAAAATCTGTCTATGAAGTATTTTGGTTGGTTACAATCCATCTCCCAGTGGAAGGACAATGAGCAGCAGCACATTACAACTCTTTTTGGAAGGAACACCTGGAATCAAAGAGGCACAGACAATAAATTATTTGCTCATGCTCTCCAACTACATTCCTTTCCCAGTCTGAGCATTCTACCTCCATGGATAAATAATGTACCTGACGGACTTCCCAGTGTTAAATTAAAACTTTGAGCCTAAATGGGCAATTTTATCAAATGGAACTGGACTTCACAAAGACAGGGAACAGGAGAAAGGAAGAGAAGTGCAGAGGTCAAACACTTCCAATAACATAAAAACTCCCCACAGTGGCATAATTCAGGCTTTGACATAAGGTAAACTCCTCAGTTAGATGTCTAGGGCTTTCCATTTTGATGTAAATCTAGAAAAAGGTATTACAGAGTTAGTAGATTTCTTGGCTGCAGTATTACTGAGCAGAAAAATGCAAGTGTGTGCAGATACCTACTAATTTCTTCTACAACATGAAAGACACAAAATCAAAGACACTATTTATATGCATTAAAAATAAATTAGATAAACCAGTTTCAGAAAAGGAAAGTAAGGAAACTGAAGAATTGAAGAACAGCATGCCTATTAATATTCTGGGATTTGGGGAAAACATTTTTAATTCAAGGCATCATCTGTTTCTTTAATTTCAAAAAGTACAAACTCATCGAGCTCACACAAATGTATTTATGTTGGTTTAAAAGAACCAGCTGAGGAGAAAAGAAGAAAATAAGTGCTATTTTCTAGCTGAGATCTAGAGATGCAAAAATACTTGTCATTTTTTACTTTTTCATTTTGAGGAATGGTTGTCAATTTTGCTCCTAACACTCCTAAAGTAAAAGTCTTACTTGTGGTTGGAAGAGTTAATACCAATAGCTTGCTAAGCCTGTACACTTCTTTAAGGACATTTTTGCAATCCCATATCAGCAGATAGACACAGTAACATTAAATGGTCGCAAGCATCCCTCAAATAAAAAGCATGGTAATAATAAACAAGTCTCGAGGAATTATGAGGATAATTGCACAAGGGGAAAAGGACAAATCAATGATAATCAAAACCATGAGATATAATAACATATTCTAGCTTTTACAAATCTCAAATGAAAACTGAGAAGATATATTCAATAAACATATTTTATATCAGTTGCGTTGGATTTGATTTTAACAATAGTTACAAAGCTTATAAATATGCAGTATAAAACTACAACTCATTTCAGAAAACACTGAATCCCAAATCTCGTATTTCTTGAAAGCGAATGGAATAATTAGTGCTACACATGCCAGGGTGTTTCTTCCATGCATCTTAAAACAGAAATAAAACTGGTATGCTGACAAGTGCCAATTATAAAACTGCGAAAAAAATCAAATATTCAGAAAGCCATTTCTTTTTCATGTATATCTTCTTAAAGGCAAAGAAAATCAGTGGCAGTATGTGCAAGTAACCATTGTTTGCTAAAGTTTTATTTCATCCTTCTGCAATGATTCTGGCAAAATTAAACTGCACAACTAAATCTACAAATCAATGAAAAATTAGCTAGGAGAGCTCACTGTCATGGAGGAGCATCATGTAGACCCAGTATGAACATAAATATCAATTTTTCTTATATGGAAGGCCCGCAGCAAGACATGTTGGTGCCCAACGCAAAATGTCTGGATTATTTCCTCTACCCACAATAAGTTTTGCTTAGGTGAGAGCTGTATTCAATTGAAATTAATGTGGAGATTCCTTATGTGCTTGAACCCTTAAGATAGCAGATACTAAAAATTAAGATTTTAGTTTCAGCAGCTTGTTGGCCCCGACTTGCTGCATCATAAGAGCCATTCAATACAGATTTCCCTCATGTAGCTTCTGTTACAGCTCTATAAAAAGATAATGCACAACAGGCCATGGCTTACATACCATTGTAAAGGTGAGAAGGTAACAATTTATTACTAGATATGAAGTAAATCACACCATATTTACTTTTGAAGAACTCTACCTAGAGAACAATTAGTAACAACTCAAGTTTCCTAGCATTATATTCTGTGGGATATAACTCTGATACTATTTCAGAACAGAAGTTAATTAAAATTAATTACATTTACATCCATTTTCCAGAGAGGTCATTAGGTTTGTTTATAATATATTATTTAAAGTGGCTTTGAGTACACATCTGCATTTTCTTTTTATAATTTCTCTGACAAGATTTTTCTTCACAGAAGCGTTCTGCACTTTAGCACTTGTAACTCATCCAAGATAAAAGCACTTCACAAACAAGTCCTCTTTCATTTGGCTTAATTCTTCTCTCCCCTCTCCCCCTGCTCATCCTGCCACCACCTTTGTCTATTGACAGTCTTCCTTTCATTTTTGTGTATGCCAATCTTTTCTTCTAGCTGCCCCTCAAAAAATACGCCACCCTTTTATTAAAAGTTTCCCTTCATTCTCTTGCTGTGTCCCTCAGCACTTTTTTATATACTTTACAACCTGTCTAGCTTGAAATTTACTGCCCATTCCTTGCTTAGCCGTGGGTCTTTTTCTTCCTCTTCCATCACAGATCCAGATTCTTCCTTGCCTTTTAAGTACAGTTTTTTTACAACTAATATGTTCTCAGTGTCTATTGTGTTGTGACCAGCACTGTACTGGATCCTCTTCTGAGTCCATTTTAAAGGGCTACAGGAGGAAGGAGTAACAGTACAGTGCTTATTTCCTGATGTTCAAATATAGTTAGAAAGCAGAGGAAGTATGATTTCAAGAACAACAAGAGGAATTGGGCTGGAACAGTTTTTTAAAAACAAAAGCAGACTTTTTGTTTTCTTTTCTTTTAGCAAAAGTAAGAAGATCTAGCTGTAATGCATAATACAGAAAGGACAGAGGCAGGTATTTTGGGGTTCTTCCACAAAACCAGGGATTTCATACGCATTGCACAAGCCAGTACTGAATGTAGACTATCAAAGTGGATCACAAAGTGGAAGCAGTTTATCTGAATAATGATTCAAGCCAAGATAATTACTCTGCTGACAAGAGCATCGTGGCATTTTTGCAGACTGAACATATCCTAAAAGAAAGGGGTATAAGGCTAGGAGAAATGCATAAAACATCCTTCTTTAAGCTGAAAAACTAAATAACGTGAGAAGCTCTTGATTTAAGGAATATGTACATGTGCATACAATATGAAAGGCCTCAAGACACACTTCAAGACAGTTGAATCTAGAAAAGAGTCAGAAGCCTCAAAACTAAAACTTTCTCTTTTGGAGTCGCCTTTTAGGAAATAATTATTTCCACTCTGGGTATCAATATTTCCAATGCATTTACTGGATATAAACGACATCTTTTCCTCCTGCTGATGAAGAAAGTTTAGGTCGGAGAAATTAGCTTACGTGCTATTTTACATGACCTCTCATAAAATCACTTAATGAACTCACACAGGTGTTGCATAACCATACATAACCCACTGCTTTGCCCTGAGAGAGCAAAAATAACAGGCTTAATTTTAATAAAGAGTTTCAGGATCCTCTGGAATACCTAGGTCTCTCTACGGAAAAGAAGGAAAACAAAAAATAACCTTTACTAAACAACTTAAATCTAGTGCATGGATATGTCAGAACAGTTGCATTAGAAAAATTTACCTTTTCCATAGAAGAACTTGCGGTAATAATATGCTCCAAGATCAATGTGTTCTATGATGTAACGCTTCACTTTCTCTCTGTGAATGGACTGGTTTTCTCTTGGTACTTCCAGTACTGAAACACCAGCATTTGTGCAATGAGAACTCAGAGAGGACTCAAAAGAACAACTTTCACCTGAAGAAAAAGATGCTGAATTTGCCCTAGAAAGTGCAATCCGTCTATCTCCTTCCCCACCAGTTTCATTCCTGAAGTAAGGGCAACTCAATACTAAATCATTGCTTTTCCCATCACCCTCATCAGCATCTAAATTCTCTTTTGAATTGAGGTCCTCTTTGCTTCCCAAAGGAGATTCACAGTTTCCAGTCTGGCCTGCTGGCATCTGAGTTTGTGACGCAGCTGAAGCCCCAGTAGTTATATTTTTCCTTTTTCCTACATTTACTCTGGTAGCCATTGCTTCATTTATGTTAAACAAAACGCTCTGAACATCATAATGTGCAAAACATTTCTGACAGTTCCAAGAACGAACGCTTCTGTCAAGCCTATCATCCAGGTCTGACGAAAACTTAAAAGTTTCGTGCTCACTTTTAACAGTTCGCAATTTTCTAAACAGGGATGTTTCTACTGCTTCTGATTTAAGTCTCCTCTTGAAAGATTTCTCCCTGTCTCGACCAATAAGTAGGGCACTATCCATATAATCCAGCCCAGAAATCCTGACAAATTCTCCCCTGGAAATCTGTGCAGCAGCATGTAGACTTGGAGAAATCGTAGGATCACAGTGGAAAAACTCAGAAAATCCAAAAGGAGCAAGGGTTTTATGTTCAAAATTTTCCACTCTGTATCCTCTCAGCATTGCAAAAAAATTTTCTCCAGACAAGCCTTGTCTATCAATTGAAGAAGTACTGCCATATTCTCTGTGAAGAGCTGCTCCAGTATTTGGGTTAACAGCATTTTGGTCTAAGACATCTTCAGCATCAATATCGCTTATTGTCACATCACTGTTGCTTCTTTGCCTTATGGGATGAAGTCCCCTTTGAGGTGAATGAACAAAAAGATCTCCAATTGAATATTTTCCCTCTGTAAATTCCAGTTCTAGCTCTTCTTGCTGTTCATCACTTTGGTCATTTTGTCCATTTGGAAGTACCGAGCCAACGCCTTCATAACTGGCTGGAGGTCTGTTTTCCCACGCAGCTTTACTCAGTTCCTTAGAGCAATCCTTTTTAGGAGGCCATTCAGATACCCTTGCTCGAACACCCATTTTAGGCACGGCTGGTGCACCATTTGTTTGATTATTTTCAGCTTTGCTAGAGGCATTTGAAGAAACAGGAGGACCCATGCTACCGTTCAAGGCTTTAAGTTTTCTAGCGAAATAATCATCGGATTGCATGCTTCTTGAAGACTCTCTGAACTTGGAGGAAGTTCTGCTAACCTTGTGCTTATCTTCTTGCAAAGACCTTTGATCACTCATGTCCAGTCAGTGGGAGGGGAACCACCACTATTGCATAAAGTTACTGTTACATTTGTTATTACATTGTCTTTTATGGGCCAATAAACTGCAATATAAAAATACAGTTACAGTCTTCCCACAGGTGCAGGCAGGGACCTCAGTGTACCATTTTTGCACAACTTCTGTCAGGAGAGCAATCTCAAAACATTTCCTTCACTTCAGATGCATTCAGTTGAGTATCAATCCAGAAAAATTTCTTAAATCTGTTCATAAGGAAAAAAAAAGAAAGTGTTTTAAAATATTTATAGTCAGGAACAGTAAGTTTCCACTGTTGCTTTTATATACATAACACCCCATGAAACTGGATGGACCCAAAGTGACTTGCTTTGTATCATTTTCTATCCTTGGACACCTTCAAACCCAGCAAAGGTAAAAGTTCCAGTTTTTCATGTGATTCCACAGGATGTGATCAGCTTGAACCTGCATCCCCCATGGGCTCCCCAGTACGTGCACAAGCAGAATAGACACAGACAATTCTCTCAGCATTCCTTGCAATGCTGACAGCAACTTAGGTGCTTATTCTCTGTCTAACCACTGGGGTTTGTTTACATAATGTTTAAGACTCTTTTTTCCAAGCTTTCCTGAAAATGGTGAATGCACACAGGAGTGCTGGGCAAGACTGGTAGAAAATGTAAGTAAAATACATGGAGCAGATAGGACCTTGTACAGAGAAATGTGTTTTGCCCCATTTAAAAGAACATTTTAAAGATAAGTAATTGTTCCACTATGATTACTTCAGTGAATTAATGTTTTTCATTTCCTTGCCCCTCTCTCCTCCCACAGGGAGGTTTACTTGCATTCCTTGCCTTGGAGTGCAAACTATTATTTAGCTGTGTAAAACGGTTACAGTTGTTTCTGTTATATTATATTCCTCTGGTTGGAAACTAGACTGTTAACTCAGTTGTTGTGATAAAGAACTTGTCTGTTTTCTTCTGTAAATAATAAAAGATAGTCGCTCTATTGATAAGCCTCAATTTGATTACAGAATTGGAACTGTTAGGATATAAAAATACTCTTCAATAGTCTTAAGAATGCCCATGACTCATGCTGTGAAGGTTCATTTGCAGGCAAAGCCCATCCATTAATCCATTGCACAAAAGCAGACCAAAACAAGAGACAAGACAGAATACTGTGTACTTCTTCTTCAGATTTTATTCCTCAAACAAAAATGCCAACATAATGATCTTTTAAGATGCTGCAAATAATGATAATATGCATTTACCAGAGACTAAAAAGAAGTCAGGTTAAATTAGCTTGAAATACAAATTCTCCCTTGATTTCAATGAAGATATGAGGTAGTAAGCGGAGTTCAGAAGATGAGTGTTTTTTCTCCTATATTTAATGTGATAAAAATTCCTTGGAGGGCAGGGAAGAAGGATGAGATGAGGGCCAAAGGAATAATATAAATTAAAGTGTGACATCTTATTTTTTTCTGCTTGTCAGAAATCAACAAAAATTGTGTTTGATATAGCAAACTTTAGAAGACTTCTGCAATGATGAGGTAACAAACACAAGTTAGACTTCAGCACTCTCATAATGGCTTATGGTTTCTATGTGACTGGTAGTAGAAATTGCTGACAATAACAGTGTATCACTGCAGCTTACTTTCACTCCATATGCATTCCTTGATGGCCAATTAAGACAATGAAAGAAAAGTCTTAGATTCCTTACAGGACTCCAAAAGATCATTGAAACAGCTGACATGTTCAGAGAAACAGCATTTGAAAAGTGGCAAGTAGGATTTTTAAACACTGACTTATGAAAATACTACACAAAATGAAAAATATTGGTCAAAGCATCATAGAATGGTTTGGGTTGGAAAGGACCTTAAAGATCATCTACTTCCAACTCCCCTGGCATGGACAGGGACACCTTCCACCAGGTCAGGTTGCTCAGAGCCACATCCAACCTGGCCTTGAACACTTCCAGGGATGGGGGATCAACAGCTTCCCTGGGCAACCTGTTCCAGAGTCTCACCACCCCCATAGTGAAGAATTTCTTCCTAGTATCTAATCTCTTTCAGTTTAAAACAGTTAATCCTCATCCAGCCACTACATGCCCTGTAGAAAGTCCCTTTCCAGCTCTCTTGTAGGCCCCTTTTAGGTACTGGAAGGCCAGAATTAGGTTTCCTTGGAGCCATCTCTTCTTCAGGCTGAACAACCACAACTCTTTCAGCCTTTCCTCACAGGAGATGTTCCACTCCTCTGATCCTCTTCATGGCCTCCTCTGGGCCTACTCCAACGGGTTCATGTTCTTCCTGTGCTGGGTACCCCAGAGCTGGATGCAGTGCTCCAGGTGGGGTCTCACCAGAGCAGAGCAGAGGGACAGAATCCCCTCCCTCGCCCTGCTGCCCACGCTGCTTTGGATGCAGCCCAGGATGTGCTTGGCTTTCTGAGCTGCAAGCAGACGTTGCTGGCTCATGTCCAGCTTTTCATTCACCAATAACCCAAAGACTTTCTCTGCAGGACTGCTCTCAGATATGTCAATATGCTCAACATTTTTGGAGCCCAAGTAATATTGCAAAGTTGAAATACCAAAAAGTTCTGTGTGAATTAACATGAACAGCTGACAGCTTTTTAATCATCTCTTAGACTGTTCTTTACACAACCATAGAAGTGGAAGAAACCTTTGCTAAGTAAAAACTCTAAAGGAAAACTAAACTATTCCAGAATAATTTTTTCTGTTTCTGCCAGAATATAGAAGAGTGAGAACACAGTAAGTTGAATTTCACATATCGGGAAAGATATTTAACTTCTTATTAAAGGTTAATTTAATTTTCTTTGAAATTATGGTGAATTACATCTTCTAGCCTTCCTGCCCTTTCCTACATAAAAACTATTCATAGAAGTCATTAGTTTATGCATTTTTAAATAAAAATTAATCTCTTAAAAATAGGAAAGAAAATATATATATAAGGTAAGAAAAGGCTGTCTTGCAAAAATTCCATTCTATTCTTCTCTTGTGTTAGCCCTTTTTCCATCATAAGCATTTGTGCAAAAGTAGTAAATTGGACCAGGAGCATATTGAAGGTTGAAATGAAACTGGAGATGTGGCGGTGGGAGATAGAAGGAAAGAGCAACACATGGACACTACCACCCCAGTTATTTTCAGTCCAAATCCACAATGCGATTTGCTGTTTGGCCTCACAAACATCTGTATTTGTGGAAGGCAGCAGAGAGCCTGAAGGCCATGTGAAAGCAAGGCAGTTTTTTTTCTCTGGTGTTGGTGGTAGTAAATACTTGATGAAGTACGGCCTGAGTATTTTAACAGAGGCACATTGCAAAAGACAGTACTTAAACAGAGAATTTTTTCTTTACAGTGCAAAGCTGGTGTGACAGAAGAATAAAGAAATGCCTTTTTGGAAATGTAGATTGATATTTTATTGGAAATATTAATGTTTGAAGAAGTGATGCAATATATTTAAGATATATTGCTAATTTTTTTTCCTAATCTGAAATTGGCCTAACTAAAAAAATCTGCCTGTTTTTAACATGACTGACCCTTTCTGTAAATTCCTGTAACTCAGTACAACAGCATGTTCTGGCTGACAGCTGCCTTATGGTGATGGATAGCACTATAATCTCAGGTATCTGTTGTTAAGGATTTTCTCTCTCCACAGTAAGAATTTACCAACTCACAAATATTGCACTGATGTTGGTACTATTTATTTGAAAACCAATTTTTTTTGTTGAATTTAATAAACTATTACTTCCACAAAGAATGCTGTCAATATGATCATGAGTACTCTTCTCTTCAGACCTGTACAGCTCTTTTGGTCAAGTTCTTCACTTCCCTCTCTTTTCATCTCATCCTAGCACTGAAGAATGGAATCAGTGACAGATAAGGTCAAAAAAGAAAAGCTGGATGCCTACCCTGCTGTTGTGCTCCTGCCAACCCTTCCCACTAAGACTGCTGGATGTTATGCAAATAACTTAAGTTCCTTCCACACAGCTACAAAGACTTCCTTCTGAGCTCAATACAGCAGCTGGTTTGTTAGATACAGTTACAGTTCTTTAACATGGAATGATTCCAAGTTTCCTGGGGACCTGGATACGTGCCCACAAATGTTCCTGTGCCAGCAGCGGAGCAATGAATAAGAACTGTAGTATTGGACTATCCTGTCAAAAGGAGGTTGTTTGGTAACACTGCCTCATGTCAGCCTTGATAGATGGAAATGAATTATTTAAGAAGTCTCTCTGTGATCATTTTGTTGATCAAGACTTTGGAAATCTGCCCCTATTATTATGTAATGCTATCATCCTAAAAAGAATGCATAATTTGGATGAAAGCATTAATCTCTACTATTTATCAAGATGACAATTCTATACACCATGACTCTCAAGCTCTACTAACCTTAAAAAAATGGGAAGTGCAATTTGATAAAACAGGAGTATAGGCACTAATAATATGCCAAAAGCTGAAGATCAGACACTTAATTTGCATTCAATTGGTTCTACACAGCATTCTCTGTGTCTCCCTCCAGTTAGTTTCCAGTCTTCAAAGAAACACGTAGTGGGGTAATGGTGTTATGTATCTGGCCAGTACAGCAGAGCAGCAGCTACACAGTGGCCACTTCACGGGAATCTAAGTTTGCAAGAAAATTCCGCACGTGCTTTCAAGTGCAATGAAAAAGAAGAGTGCAAAGGACAAATGAACATGGTTTCTAAGCTGCATGTATTTTTACAAGTTCTGGAACAGATAACTCACTGAACAAATCTGTCACAAGGTATTATTTCCTAAAACTAAGATCACCATTAGAAAAAAAAGAAGTAATTTTTGAAAAATGACACAATAATAGAAAAAAGTTTTTTAATACAAGTTCAAACTTATTTGCTTGCTTCTTTTTAAAAGCAGACTACATTAGCAAGTGTTCTTAGATTTACATATTTTAATATACCTATTAACAGCACCTCTTTCTTAATGACTTCTTAATATTCTTAATGGTTCCTAGAAGAACTATCCAATTTTCAGAAGCAAAGTGACAGCTATGTCTGGTTTTCAAGCAATGCTATTTGCGTGTTCAAGTCAGAGCATTCTGATCACACTTAACTGTGATATCGTGTCACATGACAGTTGATTATGATGTCACACAGCAGAATTATTACTGCAGATAGTAGTATGAAAAAGAAAAATTAGTTCTTCATGTTTTCGCCTTTTTTTCATGCAAATGTATTTAGAAAACTATGATATTTAAGCATAATTGTCTTTAAATAGAATATTTCTTTCAAAGTTTTCCACAGGGCTCAGTGAATATTAAAGAATAACACTAAACTATAATTGAGCCACTTATTCAGATTGCAGCTGTGGAAAATGGATTGGAAATAATACAATGAACAAATTATGAGCAGAGCTCATGAAAAAAATGGTTCAAATTATTGTACATCAAATTTACAACTAAAGCTATAACTACTAAAGTATAAATGGTTACTTCACATATGCATATTTCAGATACTGGATTAATATGCAAACATAGAAAAGAAGCAGAAGAATGATGGGAAGACCCTCATTTAACAAATGGAAATACAGATGAGCTGCTGTGTAGTGAATATGTGTTGCACACTTCCTTAGCTATGCTGTATTTCTTTACATTTATAGTCTCCACGAGAGAAATTTCAGAGTAGAAACTGAGAAAACCCTTTGTTGAAATAACATAGTTACAGAAATGTATCCACAAACAATCATGGGGAGTGGGAGGGAAGGAGCTATAGCTAGGAGTGACAACAGCCTACATGTTTCTCAGTGTTGGTATAAGACCATCACTTTTCTTATCAAAACAGTGGAATTGCACTAGTTTTGGACTGGTGTAAGATTTTGGGTAAAAAAGAAATAAAAATAAAAAGCCATGCTCTGTTCTTTGGATGAATGGTTCCCTTCTCCAACAAAGAAAATGGCAGATGCGCATAAATACTGAGACAGAGATGCAACAGAACTTTGAATTCCACATCTGTTTGTTGCTGTTCAATGGAAAGGTGCTTTACTTATAAGGGAGAGACCTCTCCAACCATAACTGTCCTCCTTCACTAACAGGCTGAGAAAAATCTCATGACCATCTACAGGAATAATTGTGTAAGATGTAGTACTAAACAGACCCTTAAAAAATGCTAGACTTGTTTATCTTATGGTCAAGATCCCCCACCTGTCATCTTGGCATTTCCAGAGAAAATATTTTATTAAATCTCACCTTCCAACTGCTAAATATGAAACTCAATACCATGCCTCAGTTTGGTTAGTTTTAAATATACTGCATCCATTCAGTGAAAAAGAACAAAAAAAGCCATTAAAAAAGATACACTTTCTTTGGTTTAACTCATTATACCAAAGAATATCTATCACAAAGTTCCAGCAGCTTCCCTTTAGCTTATCTTCTATTACTTTTCCTGAATATTTGGTCCTACACATTTTATCTCAATTCATGCTTTGTTTAGTTAGAAAACACTGCTTAAGTTTTTCATCAAGCGACCTAGGTTATCTCGCAGTGAACGACAGTGAGAGCTGTTATTTACACAGAGCTATTACTGACCATAGCTTTACTGTCATTGATTTTAAACTTTCTCTTGGAAATCACCTTCTGTTACTGAAAAATATGTTTAGATAAGTTTGTGACTGTTTTGGCACTGCATTTTCTTAGAATATTAATACCAATATTCTATTGTTCCATTAACACAAGATTTGACAGAGATGTATTAAGGCTAATTTGATTTCCATAACCAACTGGATATCCTCCTATTCTTACAGCTCTTATGCAGAGTTCAACTACGAAACTGGAATTGAAGCTGTATCTTACTCAGATTGAACCATCTAGAGTAGCAGATTTTAAACAATAGCAGAACTGCCACTGACAAACACACTGAGAATCTTTCATTTGCATTCTTCCAATTCAGTTCAGTTATTTTTAACTGAAATTATGAAACTTAAAATACAGTAAAGCCTACAACGTAACATAATTATGTTTATGAAGTAAAAAGGAAACATTTTAAGAGGAAGTCTCAGACCAAAGAATTGCTCCAGGAAAGGGCTGAAAAGAAGCACTGACCACCTGTTATTCCAGGGGTGGGGGATATGCAGGAGAAAGGCACCAAACTCCTCATAAATTATTATTATTGTTAACCAATACAATTTTTTGGGCAGTATTTAACAATTTCAAATAGAAGTTATATACATATCAGTCAAATTCTGGTATCAATGAAAATTTTAAAAAACCCCACATAGTCCAAACTCTCTGTTTCCTTTCATTCTTTCCATTCAAGAACCTAGGTGTCAAAGGGCAGGAATAACAGAAAAGAACCCAACTTAATGAGTATTAAATAATTTGGTTTCTACAGGGAGACTAAAAAGACATCCAGAATGTAGTTTACATAGTATGTCAGACTGGATGATTCTAAGACATTTCCCTACTTTAAAGAATTTAGAAGTACTTATGCCTGTTGCTACAACACTTCACAGTAATTTCAATTTCCTCATAAATACATTTATCCCTAAAATACTGATAAAGCAGAATTTTAATTCTAGTTTCATCTTTGAGAATGAAGAGTCCTCACATAATGATACAGGTATGTCATAAACAAGATTCATACAAAGAATTATCAGTCAGCAGATAAACACAACTAAATTTTGCATAATACTTTATATACTCAGTGTAGTTCAAGATCTCAGAAAGAAGGGAGCAAAAATCTGTTTGCGTGACATGTACTTTTCCTCAGCCAGTAGAACCTATTCAGTAAGGGAGTTCACATTAGACAAAGCATGAATTATTCTGAAAGGGTAAAGACGACTCATTTTCAGTTATAATACAGAAACACTGCATTGAAGCAAGTTCCACTCAAAAGCAAGGGAAAAAAAAGTAATTTTCAGTGGTCCTCTCAAGCAAGCTGGACAACATCTGAAACCTCAGTAGAAACAGTACTGTCTACGAGCTCAGAAATTGTCAGAAGTCCACTGATTCTTGAATTGCCCCTTCCTGCTTTAATGCATGTATTCTCATTTAAATTGCATAATCCACAAGGCAGGGACCATTCCTTTGTCCTGTTGGAACAGTGCCCTCATACGATGACCCCACTGTATGGGATGCCAAATAATATGATAATCCACTTGGTAAACAAGAAGTGGACCAAGCCACTGTCAGAGGCAAAGCTTAGAAAGATAAAGACAGGACTCGTGCAGCCCATTTGCATTATTTGAAGACAATGAAAAGGACAACCAATTGTATGTGCATTGGGAGAACAGTGAAAGAGAAATACAGCACCTGTAAACTGACTGGAAGAAGAGTGTACAGAAAGGAGACTATTCATATTGTATGCTGAGAAAGAAGCATACATGTGCTCCATTTCAAAACAAACTTTTTACCTTCAAGATGTTAACAAACATTTACAAATACTACAAATGCTGTCTTTTATGCAGTTCTTATAAAATGCTGGCAGAAACAAAAAGCAACTCAGCGATTTAGAAGAGCACTGCATTATTTTAGAACAAAGAAAAGAACACATTCCACCTTTTCCCTGAATTAGTCACATCAGAAATTATTTCTTCTAATTCTAGCTCAGTGCACAAAATGGTAGTTGAAATTCCAATTGAATTGAAAAGCACTCTGCCCAAGAGCAGGCATAGAGAAAACCAGTGGAAAAAACCCACAAGAACCAACCCACTTAATATTAAGAAATGTCTTGCCCATTTCATAAAAAAAAAGTCACACTGTAAGAATTTTTGTCTTTACAATATATAACAAATTGCTACAGATGGAATGATGGGATTGAAAAATTAGAAGCAGATGAATAACATCATTATCTTAATTATCAATCTTCAAAATTTAAAACTTCATGAATGGAGACAGATTTCTAACCAAAAAATGTACTCAGATAAATTTCTGACTGAATGACCTAGCACTGTATTTTCTACAGAAATTATCTCAGACACTTTTGGGATGTGTATGTAAGGCTGTTCCCACATAGTGCATACAATTGCTTTTGATTATTCTGAAAAAAAATAGGAATACTGGAGTTGGCACCTCCTTAGCTATCTGAAGAAATGCGGTTTTAATTAAAAGTTGATAGGAAAGTAGAGATGTGCTAACATTTTGACTGTTATTTCACATTATGAGGTAGAAATTTGGAAGCAGGTTCAGAAGCTGCACTGAAGTTGAATAAGGAGTCAAGTAGCTGCAAAAGGAGATATTGTTCAGAAAGAGAGAACAAGATTGCAAGCTTTGGCTTTTCAGAGTCAATATGTCACAAAAATTCATGAGGCATTCACTTTTCATAAGTCTAGTACAGTGAGGCCCAAAATAAAGCTTTCTCAGCCACTCAGTGAAAAGATGAAACAATGCATCCATTAAACAGCTGAGGCGCCTGTTCCACGAAGGAGGTTTCAGATGCTGACACTACTCAAGAAAGCTTCTGAAATGTACAAAGCCATTTTTAGCCAGAACAAGAAAGCTCTTTTACATATTTCCATTATAACTGCGTTTCACAGTAAAAACGCTGTTCAGGCAGGAGCACAGATTAAGCCTGCCACGTTCACACTGGTGGTGTCAGACCTGAGCACCTGGGACTCCATGGTATGACCTAACAAACCCTTACATTGGGCTTACCTCCAGAGATCACCAAACTCCTCCAAACAGCAAACTACACTCACAGTATTAATGCTACCTCTACCAGAAATACTCGCTCCGATGTGTACAGCTTTTAAAGGCATCTAATTTTCTGAAGTAGGAAGAAAGAGCCTCCCTAAAGCAAAGTCACACTTAGTACATCTGTCAACGAATGAGACAGTCAAAGAGGGTGCGTGAATTTTGGTCACAGGTACACAACAGCTTGAAAACTCACCATTTCATTCCAAAAATCTTCTGTTTGGACACGTTACCACCAATAAGACTTTTATTACCCAATGGGAATTGGCATTCGAATGGGGTTTTAGTGGTATAAAATGTAAGGACTTTAAATGATAAGTGATAAAAGGTTAAACTGTCATTGTGCTCATGTTCATGAGAAATGTGTGTCATCCAACAGGTTTCCATATACTTACTCGCAGCAGACCTTGCTGGCTCAACCACATTTCTGCATTTAAACCATATGTAAAAAATACATATTTTACAGATAATCTTTCAAACATCCATCAACTGTGTAAAACTTTCGGTACCAGGGAATATATGGATATGACACTAATACTCAGTGCCTACAAAATTACAATGTTTTGTTACATATACTATTTTATTCAATTTCCTGTTGTACGTAGAAATTTGAGCGAAAACTGCAATGACTAAAATAAGATTTGAGAAACTTTGCTAAACACACATTTCGTTTACATATGTCCTCATATTTCCCCCGAATATTAAAGGTATGTTCATGTTCTTTGTGAGTTTTCCTGTAATAACACTATGATGATACTGGAGTTTGTCTACCAAGGGACGACTTCAATTTCTACTGGAATCTTCTATTAGAAAGGGTCACACAAAGTTAACAGCAGTGTTTCTAACACCTTGCAGCATCTGGGCCAAGAGGGGATCAGAAAGCAGAAAAATGCAGTTTTAGAAGTTCAAATTAGTTCATTTCTAGAGGAGAAAAAGGGCTTGAGTCCACTTCATTGCGAAAGCAAAGGAGAATTTGAATAACCTCTCCCACTGCAAAGGTTCACAGCAATGAAAAACACCCAAAACCACTGCCCATGACAACAGGTAAATGCTGCCTGTGACGACTCAAAACATTCTAGTGTTATAGATAAGAGATCTTAACCGTTCACCAAGAAAAAAGTACAGAAGCATATTCTAAAGAAAAAAAGAGCAACAAAGCTAGTATTTCTCTTTGTTATGTTTTCAAGAAAGTAAAACAGGAAGTAGGTTTTCTGTTGTGTCATTTGGCAGTAGAGTGGCTCTGATATCACAGTTCTGGATTATTTTTAGTATTAATGAAGGAAGTGGTTGATTCAAGTAAAATAAGTTTTAAAGAAAAAGGAAACATGGGCATGAGTCTTTATTGTTTTTTATGGAAACTGTTTTAGTTTGACCTTGATTCTTTATCAACTGGCAGGAATTGTGAGGTAGCACAGGCTGATAATATTACTGGCCAGTTTTTGGAACCTTAGCTTCAAGCTGACTGAGGATCTACAGTTTCAGATGTCAGCAAGTAAATTCTCAGGTACTTCTGCATCACTGTAGAGCTACAAAATGTCACTTCACATCACTGATCAAGATCTTTTTTAAAAAGGTATAATTTGAGAACAGAGATTTCACTTTTTTTTATCCTTCTTCTCTGAAACAAAAGAGCAGGAGTTCCACATAGAAATAAAATACATTGAAATCTATGGTGGCCATAATGCTCTTGATTCATACAGTCTTACTACATAAAAACGATTTTGTACTTAATTTTACACTGTAAATTTGGAAAAGAGACTTAATAATATTAAAAATATACAAAAATATTTTGGCAGTTACCAAATAACTCGGTAACTTGTGTCCACATGACATTTCCAAGCACATGCAATTGGGCCTGGACCACCTGGCACTGAACAATACAGCCTGGGCAAAAAAAGTGCCTCTCTGAAACAGCCACCCTCTAAGCTGGTTGTTCCACAGCTTTGTAGAGTAACAGTTCTTTTTCCAATGAATAAAATCTTTTTACATAATTCTAGATTTAAACAGGAGAACAGTAGCTGGAGTGAGGGAGTTGTTAGCAGAATATTGTTCTTCATTTTTCATCAGTCCACTCAAACTTGGCACAACTTGATAGCAATAAAATGTCACTGCCATCTGTTCAGTGATCATTTGATATCCCATCTAGAAACAAGTTGCTGTTAAGCTAAAAAAATCGTGCTCAATGAGACTTAAGAGGGCTATAATTGAAAATAATTTTGTTAAAACTTGATGTCAACTTTATGGAACACCTCCTTCTGCTTCCACCTCAAATTCAAAAAACAACAAGCAACAAAACACAAAAACAACCAAGCCCACCCCAGACAATAAGACAGTATAATCATTGCTCTACAGTTTTGCTTTAGTTTACTAAGTTAAAGCACATGTCTGAGAACTTTCTGGAGCTGTCCTGCTGAGAAAATATGCTATATATTTTCATTTTAAACAGAAAAAAATAACTGTCTTCAAAAACACAGTGTAGAAACACATCTTTCAAGTATTCTGAGTCAGAGAGGCAAGATCTCATTTTTCTAGATTGGAAAGAAGACTCCTTGTTGTATTTATGCATTTTCCAGACAAAGTCATCATCATGATTTGGTTTAAGGAATGCAGATTCAGTGTTGTATTCCTTAATGTTAGAGATACATTAGAGAAAATGTCTATAAGCCTTTCTTGATTCTCAGCTGCAAGCCACCATAAGCATGACATCATCTTCCTAATTTTACTGCTTTATGATAAAGAGCTAAAAGGCAAAAATTTTTGAAAATGAAATCTTGCTTTAAGGTGACTTACTGATATGTTCAATAATCAGTATTTTACCTTTAAATAGGTCTCTGAGCACACTAAGAAATGGCACTATTAGGAACCATGAAAAACATAACTGTGGTCCACTTTTGGGAAACATGGGGAAAGTTAATTTTAAATTCATATTCATCTGGAATGGTTTGCTTTTATAGGGCCAATTTTGTTTTAACTTTTGCTTTTAAAATTCTGATTACATAACACCCCATCCAATAAATCAGACACTGAATTTTATATTTGATTTATCAAGTTCTGCTCCTTATGTAAATGAAAACGTTCAAATAGGAGGGTATAATTAACTGATCCAAAGTGTTCACACACAGGCATAGTAATGCAGTGTAGGCATTGTAAAAAATCTGCCTCTGAATTTCATTATTGGCTTTGATTTAGCACAAAGTTTTGGGTCAGCCAACAAACTGTATATCATTTATACAGACCACACATTTTTGGAACTGTGTTTTTACTTGCTGTCAGTGCATATCTCCCTCTTTTTCGCAGCATATCTGCATTATAGAAACTACAGATTTATTTCAAAATCCAAATTTAGAAAGGAACAATCACATTTGCTATGTTTCTGACTCTTAGAAAGCTCCTATTAGATTACAAAAGAAGCTACACATTTGACATATAAACTACCTGAATGGCATTCCCTCTCCTTCCCCATACACACTCAACTACTTACCAGTAAAATCCATAGATTATTTTTCCCCAAAATAAAGATCACTATCAAATAAATATTATTTTCTTTATAACCTAAATAACCTTTATAACTGACTGCATATTTGTCAACAAATTATGAATTGCTTACAAAAGGTCTCAGCTATTCATGTCAACATTATGTATGACCCTTTAGGAAAAATATACTTACCTAGGGCAATTCATAATGTGACTGATTTTAAATAATATTCTACAGAATCTGCTCAGCTAGCTTTTCTAAACTCAGTGAATGTACATGAGAATAAAAAAAATGCCAAGTCTTGAGCAAAAAAAAACAATGCCAAAGTCTCATGAATTGCTATTTCAGCACATAGCACCATTAACCAGGCTGTCCCCATTTCATTGGGAAGACTTTGTTATGCATATTTATGTTTCAAAAATAAATAGCATGGGTATAGTTTTCTCTCCATTCAAGGACAGTGTACATCTGCATGCCGTGTTTGGTGCATAACACCAGGAATTCTTTACCTCTCATGACATGGTTCCCACCCGTATTTATTCCAGTGTGTTCCAGTCTGCTTCTTCACTTCCTCTTTTCTCTATTTCCATATGCTAGGTGCCATATATTCACCAAATCATACCCAATTCATGCAATATTTTCCATCTCAATCCATATGTATATCATCCTCCATTCCAGGAGCACAAACCAGACAAGTGAATATGTGTTAGACTCATGGCACCCGTTGTTCTGGAATGAGAGTGCTCACAGATAACCCTCATTCAGGCATAGCTAGGCAGAATGAAAGCAGGCCAATAAGGTAAACTATGATGCTAGGCGAAGTTAGGATGGTAATGGTTGTCATCAAACATTTATTTAATTTGCAGGCACTTACAGAGATGGCAAAAGCCAGCAGCTTTGCTAATCACCAGTCAAAAGCGCCCACTCTATCTCCTTTCTGTTTTCCACCCAAATCAATTGGTTTCTGCTCACTGACTCCTAAAACCATCTGGAAAAAAAATCAGAATTAATCCAAACCCTTGTTCAAAATAGTCTGTTATCAAGGAGTGGTCTGTTTGGTCCTGGCAAGTTCAGACTCATAAACCATCATGAAGGGAAAAGAAACATCCTATATCATTGTCTTCATCCAAGCCCATTTCTTCCTCTTTTATAAATATCCTTTTCCTTGTCCTTTCCAAGGTCTACTACTCTGACAAAAGTCCAGATTTCCAACACAGCATTTAAGTTCATCTGACTTTGAAAGCACATCTTTGCTGTAGCCTTCTTATCTAGAAATACTCACTTTGGGTTCTATTTAATTCTGCCATTTTACTATTCATTTCCTCTCTGAGTGTTCTGTCCTCCTTGATATCACTATTGCTCCTCTACTGTTTATCTCAATATTTTTCCTTCTCTTTAATATCTTCCTAAAGTATAATCAGTTCCCTTCTTTTCTCCCAAGACACATCTCTTTGGTATCCAAGTCAGTCAGTTGAGACACTGTACAACAGTACTTGTATCAGTTACCTTCGGTTTCCTTTATCTTTCCCAGGAGACTAGGAAAGCTATGGGATTTCTTTTTAAATGTTCACTATGCACTATGACTTTTTAGATGCTTCTTTTCCTCTGAATAAGAAGGGTCTGTACCTACACTCAACAGTTAATAACATGTGTTACTCTTAGGTGATAATCCATTCCTCCACCTCCTGTCAAAACCGAGGCAAAACAAATATGTACTTCAATATGTTCTTAAAGTCAGCAAATTATCTAGTTCAAACAATAGCCTAGAGAAGATTCCAATGAACAAAACCCTTCAGAGAATACTCTGTCATCAACCCTGTCAATTACAAAAATAAGTAAACAGATAAGATCCTAAAGATCACGAACTACGTATTTTTAGCATAGATAAGACAAGACCATAAAAAGGAAAACCTGGTATGTAGTAGCCTCTGTGGTACTATATCACACCTTTTAAAACAAGGATTATTTTTCAATAATTTTTTCCATTTTTCAGCTCTTATTTTTAGAGGAAATATAACAGAAATATATAGCCTTTGCTTTAAAAAAACTGATAATTAAATACCCTCATAAACTCATTAAAGCTACTTGAAAGTATTAAATTAATATTTGAGTTTAAACACAGGATGCTACTTAAAAACTTCAAAGATACATGTGAAAGCCATGAAATAACTCAGAGGGAACATGTATGAGGAAAAAAATCCAAAAAACACTAGTATCAAGAATTAATGAAATACCTGTTCTTGATCAAAGTATTTAATGAATGCCAGAACTCAACTTGAAGCTGAAATGAAAATGCCAGATTATTCTGCCACATCCTCCTGGGAAACTCTGTGACCGTTTTGCCTTGGATTACAGGGGCTTCATTCTGTTCCCCATCTATGTCTTCAAGCTTCACCCTGCTCTTCAGGGTACCCAAAGAACAACTGGTCTTGCTATTAAAGACTGAGGCAAAGAAGGCATTAAGTACCTCAGCTTTTTCCTCCTCCTTTGTTGCTATGTTTCCCCCTGCTCCCAACAAAGGCTGGAGAAAGCATCTTAATGTAAGAGGTTTTTTTACATATGGTTCTCAAACAAGTTATAAATCTAAGGAGTATTTGCTGAATCTCTTAATTTTAAATAAATTTCAATAAACCTAGTTTTTCAAGCAGATATCAGCAACATTTGTAACTAAGTTAGAAAAAAGCACGTTATTAAACAAACACACAAAAATTGAATTCATTTTGATGATATACAATTAATTGTTCCTACACACACAATGACTCTACATTCGAATGAGAGAGGATTCAATGCATGATGCAAACTGCTTTGCACATAAAAAAAGAGTTGGGTGAAACTACTATAGTAGGATATTGTGCTTAAGCTAAACAAGACAGGCATTATTTCCACTGAACTCTACAGAACCCCAGTGACAGTGTGAAGTAACTGGGGAAAGAGTACACATTAACATAAAAATTCCGAGTCCACTGGAGAAAAGCAGCTTTGTGGAAACTGTAGAACCAAACTACAAATACAGAAAAATCCAGTACTGCTACACAGTGCAACACAGTCAACTTCTTCCTACCCTGAAATACGCAGAGAAGGATATAAATTTGAGTTTGATTTGTTTTGGTAATGGTCAGGTTGGGTTTTGTGTTGGGTCTTCTTGTTCGTGGATTGGTTGGTTTGCTTTTTTGAGGGAGGGGTGTTTGATTTTTGTTTTTAGAAAAAAGGTTATTTTATTAATTAAAAAATGAGTACAGTCTGTTCAGTATACAGCTTGCCTTCTAAGTAGCATTTTTAACAATGCATTCCTGTTTTGTTGCAATACCATTTAGATTCCAGTAAGAAATAAGCTCTAACGTCTCTATTTAATACAGGAAAGTAAATTAAATCTTAGTGCAAAAAAATCTACAAAATGGAACCTCAGCAATCAATGTGCCAGTGAAATACTGAAACTACCAAGCAACTGGCTAGTATGAAGTGGGAAGGCATCTAGAGGAAAGTTTGCATCCTTCACCCTCACAAAATACAGAAACACTTAGAAACTAAATTATTCACATTATAGGAAAACCAAAAAGATCTTCACAGCTCTAGCTATAATCAACATCTAATAATTACAGACAAGACAACAGAAGCAGATCCAGTCAAGGCAATGGGCATGTTGGAGGCACTTTACTGGAAATGTTTGCTTCCAGAGAAGGAATGAATACCACTTGACAGACCACATATGTGGTCAACAGAAAGATTTTTTTAAACATGAATCAGTATCGAAACCAGATGTCTTCTCATTCAATGAATAAGCAGATTTCATAACAATTGAATAAAGAAGGTAGCAAGCACGTCACAGAACAAAGCAAGTGTGAACGATACACTACAAACATTCATCCATAGAATACATGCAGACACTTCTGTCCTGCTTTTGTAAAGACTTTTTTCATAAGGTGACACAAACTAAAAGTGTTTAAAAACCCTCAACCACTCACCCCCAATCCATCATACAGATAGCCTTCATAGAAGGTATGGGATACCACTAAGGCCTTTTTCCAGAGCCTGTGACTTTCCAGTGCTATGAAACAAGCTGATTTGACAACATTCTGTAATTTTAACATAAATAGAGAAACATCTGTTTACACTGTGCTTAGCTCTGCTTCTGCTACCTAGAGAAGACAAGTAAAAAAGGGATTTTAGTAAAATCTTCACTGAGCAGTATACCCAACGTAGCTGGGCAGCTTCTGGGCTGAATGCTTCAAGGAAATACACCATGTAGGAAGGACAGAGCATCAAGGTGGTAACAACTGAATCTAAGAAATGGGGGTTGCTGTCTGCATGCAAATCAGCGTGGTTATCAAGGGTTGAAAGGAGACAGGAACTTTATCCTAGACCAAGCTGACACTCAGAAGTCAGTAAGAGTAATTCAAAAAACTAAATCTGTCAGTTAGAAAACCTAAGCTGTATGTTAACATTTGAGGCACAGAGCTGGAAGAAGGTGGGGAAAACTTTCTCTCCACCTCATCACCCATCCATTGATCTTATGGCCAGCACTGAGGAGGGGTTAGCATGAGAAACTGATTTTTATCTCAAAAGAAAGCTAAACAAACAAACAAATAAATAACCCAACCCAGTTTAAGATTTTTTCACGCAGCACTACAGTAAAAGATGAAAAAAATCCCCAAAATAACTTCAAATCAACCAGAGGAGTGAAGCATTGATACTACATCATCCACTTCACCTTGATATTCACAAAGAAAAGAGATCAGAGACCAGGAAACCTGAAGCTTCCAAAAATGAAATTATTGCTTTAGAACACAGTTCTAGAAGCTATGCACACAACCTTACAGTACACACACACCCAAAACAATGGAGAACTCTTAGTTTCCTGTGTGAACTTAATACCAAAGAAATACAAGGGCAATAGGAATACAGACATGGAGGTTCAAGGCAAAAATCATCTTCATTAAACACACTTGTCAACTACAACATAATTTTAGTATGCAGTTTGTCAATTGTTATATTTTTACAGTTACTTCTTTAAAGAGACGCTCTGCTAACACGCCCCCAAAAAACCCATTAAAAAATAGCCTTCATTTTAACTTTTTGGCTACACAAAATGCCAATCCCAACAACTCCTTGCAGTGGTAATAATCCTATGATAGAGCAAATTTCCTTCCTACTTCATCCAGTAATACCATACTACATTAATTTGAAATCTATCATGGTTGTAAACACTAACCCAGCTGAGAAAAACAAAGTATTTCAATGATTTATTTCTAGTTTAAGAACACTGTTTCTAAGCCAAACAAAATCAAATGCAAAGTGAGAGAGAACCTAAGTTTAACCTTACTAAATCTAAAAGTACTGTAAATTCTGGCTGCCCTGGAGACAAAGTTAGCTGAAATGCATTCAGCTGTCATGTAATCCACACTCTTCCTCCTGCTCAGACAAAGCTACCAATTGCCAAATGTTATCTAATAATTAGCAAAGCAAAAGGGCTGGACTATGCCCTCAGTTTATCTGTACTTAGAAAATAGTTTTGAATTAAACCTGCAGCCCACTCCAACCTTCAAAATTCTAAAAAGAAGGCTTGCCAAAGAGAACAAAACAGGCAAAAAACCCCCAAAGAAATCTATGTGCAGGTGTATTCTAAATTCCAAAAATACGCAGGAAGAAATTTCTAAACATTCTCTTAAAAAAAAAAAAATCCTACTTTAGGGAAAGATGAGAATAGAGCCAAAAAGCAAAGTCACGTTCTTTCTATCTGGTTTCTAAACATGATAAGCAATAACATCCATCCCTAAGTAAGAGAAATTAAGTAAATATCTGTGAATGGCGATTTGGAGCCAACTGAAAAATAAAGAAAGGCAAAGTAGAAATAGATTATCTAATCTGTCAGTCACCTAAACATAATTAGCTGTTATCATCATTAACAATAACAAAGATGACTTTTCTATAATCTCCAAGAGGGAAATGGCAAAAGGAAGGATGTCACATACAGAAATGTCTCAACTTCTCTTTTCTTCTAAGGAGTTAGCGTATATGCTTAACAAACAGTACATGAAATGGAAATATGTGTTCCCATCCCCCTTAGAAATAATCACTTCAAAAAATGTTTACAAACTTAGTTTATATTTTTGAGAAAACTTTGTTGCTGCAGTGGACTTTGATCTTCAGCATTTGAAGGCATGTAGCCCTGCCTTTCCTGAAGCTGTCCAAAGCAGTTAACGTCACTGGTCTTAAATATGACCAAAAAACATCAAGAAATTTCAGGAACAAAATTTTTCTTTTTAATTACTTTTAAAGTATGATTTCTTTCCATCCATTTCACTTTCTCATGTTTGCAGTAAGATAAAACACAAAAAACTGTACACAAGCAGACACTAGAGGAAGTGGAGGACCTGGGAAAAGTTTGTATTCCTCCTTCCCTCTCCTCACAGGCTGCCATGCAAGACAGAGTACACACTCCATTCACAGGGAAGAATTTGACAAGGCAGCAAATCAGGTTACTAAGCTAAATGACAGGAGTGAGATGGCAAAACAAAAGAAAAAAATTGCAAAAAAAAGCCTAACAGCTAAGAACTACAAAGTATTTGAATGACATTCACAGCAAATGAATAGCTTTTTAGAGGACCATAGACGATAATTAGAGTACTTGTGAGATTTCTATTTCTGAAACTAGATGCTTCCTCTCCTCTTGCCCCCTCCTCCCCCCTCAACTCTGCAAACAGACAGGGCTCAGAGTGTGCTGGGTTAATAACCAGACCAGGTCAGCCTGCAAGAGATTATTTTAAGCTGTCTGCATTTTTTAGATAGGAGTGGATGTGACAGGCTACCCAAGAGAAGATCAAATATAGCAAGAGGTCATCTGTATCATATCATCGATATTTTAAGACTAAAATTTACTGAAAACAAAAACTTAGATCTTGGATAGACAGAGTAGAAAATATTACAGCACAGTCAGTTTCACAAAATTCAAAGCTCTCATAGATTTTTTTAGACAATCAATTTTGACCCTGAAAAATGCTTCTAAAACCTCATTAAATCTTTTCCCCTCCTAATTAACTGAGCCTGAAAAATATTCTGATGTCTATTGCCCTGCTACCTAAGCTCACTAACCAAGGAATGAACGACCTGAGCATTTTCCTGACAACTTGATTAAGAAAGAGCTGCAGGTGACCTTGACTTAATCCTTTAATTAATGAAATTTATCAGTATGTTCAAGCTTTTTTTCTGCTTGCAAAATATACATCAATTTCTTCCCTTTTCCTATGTTCTCAGAATCACAAAGAGTCTTTGAGGTTGGAAGGGACCACTGGAGATTTTCTACCCCAACCCCCCTGCTCAGACTGGGTCAGATAGATTAGCTGCTCATGGCCATGTCCACTCAGATTTTAAATATCTTCAGAGATGGGGAATCCACAGCCTCATCTGTAAGATGGTTCCAGAGCCCAACCACTCTCGTAGTAGAAGCCTTTTCTTATGTTCAGATGGAATTTCATGTATTTCCAATTATGCTCATGGCCTCTTGTGCTCTCACTGGGCACCAATGAAAAGAGCCTGGCTCCACCCTCTTTTCACCCTCCCCTCAAGAATTTATACACTGATGAGATCCTCCTGAGCCTTCTCCAGGCCAAACAGTTCTAGCTCACTGAGCATCTCACTGTATGAAAAATGCTCCAGTCCCTTAACCTCCTTTGTGGCCTGCACTGGATGCTCTCCAATTTGTCCTTATCTCTCTTGTACCGGGAAACCCAGAACTGCACACAGTATTCCAGGTGTGGCCTTGCCAGTGCTGCCACAAGGACACTTTGCTGGCTCGTGCTCAGCTTGCTGTCCTCCCAAATCTCCAGGTCTTTTTCTGCAGTGCTCTTTGCAGGTGGCTGACCTCCGGTCTGTGCTGGTCCTTGGGGTCATTTCTCCCCAGCTGCAGGAACTGGCACTGTCCTTTTTTGAACTAGGAATGTTCTCCTCTGCCCACTCTTCATCTTGTTGAGGTCCCTCTGGATGGCAGCCCAACAACCTGGGATATCAAACACTTCTCCTGGTTTTGTATCATCAGGAAACTTGCTGAGGGTGTGCTCAGTCCCAGCAACAGGGTCACTGAACAGTGCTGAACCCAGTATCAGTCTCTAGGGTACACCCACTGGAGCTAGTGCTGCTGATCACAACCTTCTGAGCCTGGCAGCTCAGCCATCTTTCAGTCTGTCTCACTGTCCATCTCTCAAGGTCATCTCCCCTCATCCACTAAGCCAGCCATTTCATCATAGAACAGTATCAGGTGGGTTAAGCAGGACTTACCACGCCTAAATTCATGCTCACTACTCCCAGTCATACTCTTGTCCTTCATATATCTGGAAATACCTTCCAGGATCACTTGGTCTATAAGCTTCGCAGGGACAAGCAAGGCTTATTTATCTGTACTTCCCCAGACTCTCCTTGCACATAGATTTTTTTCCAGTCCTCAGGAACCTCTCCACATTGCACGACCTTTTGAAGAAAATCAAGAGCGCCCTCACACTGATATCAGTCAGCTCCGTCAGTATTCATGGGTGCATTCTGTCAAGTCCCATGGACTTCTTTTTGCTCAGTTTGTTTAAATATCCTTGAATTTAATCACTCTCCACTGAGGGCAAGTCTTCCTTGCTCCACACTGTCTGGGATTCCGGAAAGCCAGTCTTACCAGTAAGGACTGAAGTGAAAACTGTGTTGAACACTTCAGGCTTTTCTGTGTCTGTTGTCACCAGATCCCCTACCCCGCTATCAGTGGGTTCATGTTTCCCCTAGCATTCCTTCTACTCCTTACGTACTTGCAACAGGTTTTTTGTTGCCCTTCACATCTTTCACCAGCTTTAATTCCAGAATTGTTTTGGCTCTCCCTGAACCATTTTCAAATTCTTGATTTTTTTTCATTTCTCATTTTCCCATGTTGTTCCATGCTCTGTTTCTCCAATATTCTCTGAGAAGTCCCTCCTTCACAGATGCACAACTCTTTTTAACAAGTTTCTCACTCATCCTGCACAGTTCCAGTACTAACCAGAAACAAGCTCACAGGATGTTTTTGACACATTCTGCAGTTTATCTTCAAAAGTATTTGCATTAATTCTTAATTATTTCAAATATTTTATTAGAAGTCTTTTTCTGCATGAGCCAGAAACAAAGGATTTCAATTAAGATAATTTACTGTAATCCTTCACTTTATATAAAACAATAATACACAAATCAATTTACTAAAATAAATTAGATTACATTAATGAAGGAATCAGGATGGTGTGCATCCTTTCCCCCCTCCCTCCCAACAACTTTCTTTCAATTCTTTTTGTTTGGTTATTAAGGCATTTGTTGTGTTTTCTTATGTCTGTTTAGTTAGCACCAGTGGCACATCAGCCTCTTCCTCAAAGAGAAAATATATCCTACTTTTGCTGAGGGCTAGGGAAAGAAAGTTTAACACTAGCTTCTCCCATCTTTTTTTAATTAGCTGCCTCTTTCCCTTCTAAGACTCATCACTCTCCAGTTCTTGATCCTAACTATCCTACCTAACCTGCCAATACTCTCTCTTTTTTCCCTCTATTCCCTCTCCAAAACAGCTAGCCCAAAATGCACATTAGTAAGCTCTTCCATTTTATTAACATGCATGTTATTTTACTTTGACTTCTGTTTTGGAGGACTTCACTAATGCTTTCACAAGTAGTCAACTTGTGCTTCTTTCTGTTATCTCTTTATTACTTAGAGTGATACAACATTTGAAGAGGTGAGAGAGTCCTACTTCTTTCCAAGCTTCAGTAAGCTACATGGAAAGATCCAAACAAACTAATAAATCTTTCCAGAACTACAGATTTTGTGTAGCACAGTGCAGAGAGACATAACATAGCATAGATTTTTTTTTTTGGCTCACTGCTTTTAGGAACCAAAATAGCTTCTTCCAGATCTCTTTAAACATCTGCTATGCATTGGCCAACTGTACAGCCAAAAGATAAAGCAAATGCAATACTAGAAGTGGTTAGCACACAATTCTAGACTAGAAGTACTCTTTTGCTTTTGTTCTCTTTTGCTACATTAGCATTATTCAAATGAAGGTATCATTGACAACATATAATGCAAAATATTCTACAATACTGTCCTCTCAGTCTATTTCCAAAGCAAAACACATTGTTTATATGAAAAGTAGTAGATAAGATTTTCAGAGATATGTTCTACACTGCCATTAATAAAGCAGAGCTTCATCAGGCTCAGTAGCACAGGAGCCTGCTGATCTTATTTTGTATTACAGAACTGACCATTTATTGAAAAAATGGAGTCTCAGATGAGAAGGGGAAAAAACTATTGACCTGATGAGAGCAAAGGGAGCCACTTAAAATCTGATAAACAGCAACGTATCTATTGAGCATCCACCTAGTTTAACTGCTGTAGCACACGGAGGGCTGAGGGGCTCAGGTGGCTGGACAGAAAGTTCAATTTTTTCTCCTGCATCAAAGCCTGTGGCAAACATGGTAAGGAGGATCAATTATTCAGACTCCTAAATCTACGGTTCTTTGAATAGGTTGACAAAAAGCAGTTATCTTACTTCATACAAATCTCCGAACGCGTAATAAATTTAAGATAAATTTTTTTTTAATTCTTGTTTCAGAATTTTTTTCCTCCTTGAAACAATATGTAGTAGTAAATGAAAGATAAAAGTTTTAGTAGTGTCAGAAATACGATAGAGACAGAAAACTACTATACTGAATGTCTTTAGATAACAGATTGTGTTCAGCCAACATGAAGTATTTCTAAGCCTGAGCCATACCCTAGAACTAAAACCAATCCAGTTGAACTAGATCAAGGAGTCTGTAGACATAGGAGGCATAGAATGATAACTGCAACTCCTGATTCCTGGTGCAGAAAATATCTAGATGTCATGATTTTTGGCAACTGGAGGCTTGGGATTGTCTACACGCAGCTAAATTAGCCCTTGCAAAGGACATTCTTTCATCCTACTACGCCAGTGTCCATTTCTGGTCATAGTAGTTCTTCTCCAGAAGAGAACCAAGCCAAGAATTTCCATCATTTTATTTTTGGTTTATCTGATGCACTAAAGAACACAATAATCCTTCTGTATAGTAACAGCTGTATAATACTGATTGTACCATACACTTCAATATTAATGGGAGGCAATCTGTCAAGTTACAGATTTCAAAAAAAAGGCTGAACTTCCTCTGAAGACAGGTTTTGTTCAGCCTGAAGAAGAGAAGGCTCTGGGGACACCTTACAGCAGCCTTCCAGTACCCAAAGGGGGCTACAAGAGTGCCAGAGAGGGACTTTTTACAAGGGCATGCAGTAATAGGACAAGGGGGAATGGCTTCAAACCAAAAGAGGGCAGGTTTTGATCAGATATTGGGAAGAAATTCTTTACCGTGAGGGTGGTGAAACACTGGAACAGGTCACCCTGAGAAGCTGTGAAAGGCCAGGTTGAACGGAGCTAGAGGAAGGTGTCCTGCCCGTGACAGGGAGATTGGAATGAGATGATCTTAAAGGTCCCTTCCAACCCAAACCATTCCATGATTCTGTTATTCACTTGTAAGCCGAGCCGTCTAAATTATTCTCTTAGGGTTTTTTAGGGTGCTTTAGGTATCCCAAGGAAATACAGTCTGTGAGATATCAAACATTAAAAAAGACAGCAGCACAGCTGCCTTTTTATTTAAAAGGTAGGATAGTACTAGAAACATAGTAAAAACATACTTGCCACCAGTTAGAAATTATGCTTACCTTTGGCTAGAAGGGTTCACAAAGAATGCCAACTTGAGTCACACTTTTTCTGATATCAACAAAATGAAGATACCTGCAAGTCAAATGAGAAAGGTTTATTGTTTTCGGTTTTAGGTGAACATGGCCCCTTATGATATTTAGGATAAGTAAAAAAAAAATCTTAAATAAACCCTTGTGTAAAATGAGAATCTACTAATTTCTACATGCAAATAAAATATCAAGAGCAACTCACTGGCTTTAAAATTCAGCATAGTGCCATACGTATGTATTGCAACAGAGAATTTAAAGGTGTTATCTGTGCAAGTTCCTGGCAATAACTGGAAAAAAAGCGTTGCTAGGGCAAAAGGTCGTGAGCCAGTAGGTGCTGAACCAACAGACTGTTTCATTATGGCTCTGCTTCAAAGGTCATCATAAAGGGTCCACAGCTATTCCTAGAACTGTATTGTAAAAAGCAAGTAGCTCAATAATATTTTCAATTACAAGGATGAGGAAAAAGTCATAAATTTCCATAAAATGTTTTGAGAGAAAAGAGTAGCAAGTTGATCCAAAAAGTTTAGAAACATGCTCTGAGATTCTGTGGGATGACTTACAGCCAAGAAAGTACCTAACACTGCAAAATTTACATTTGACAATTTTATATTTGCTTCTAAATGAAGGTAAATAAAAGCATATGTAAAATAAAAATATTTTAGCTAGGTCTATCTGATCAACATTAGAGAGAGATAAATCAGAAAACTACCATGTACCAATAAGGCAATTTGGCTATTTTATATCTGAGCTAACAAAGTTTCAAAAGGCATTCGTTTTACCATGACCTCAGATAGTAAAATCTGGCTTGAAAATACACAATGTTATATTCATACTGAAAGAAAGGAAAAAGAACACACACACACAGCAGGAACAGATGTTATTTCCTGTACTAAATCACCACCATAGGGATAAAAATAATTGTAATAGATATTTTACAGAATAGTGAATACAATGGAAAAGAACAAAAAGCCTGAAAATCCTACGTCAGCTGCATATCTAGGTATTATAGACACCGGTAACATAAACAAACAAAAAGCCTACACAGATGGAATTCAGGACAGTTTACTAGCGTCCTCATTCTAGGTCTAGTCAAAACTAGGCAATCACTTAAGTCTACTTTTACCAGTATGCTCACAGTAGCAAAAAACCCCCAATTCCTGGTGCAGTTAACAACCCAAAACTTGAGCAAACACATTCACCAGTGCAGTTTTCATGGGAGAGCTAAAAGAAGCCCTAAATTCTATCAGTAGTAGTGTTGAACAGTATCATTGGATAACTAGTCTGTTTGCCAACAGAAGACAAAATTTAAAGCCCCCAGGATATTAGACAGAAATTTCTCATTCCTAACATAAAAATTACATCTGATGAAGACAAATTTCACACATCAAACTCACTCCAGTAAAATCTGAAACTAAAGCCATAGTAAACACTAAAAGTCAAAAGTAAAAACATGAGAAGAAAGAAACTGCAGAAATGAAAATCAATTTTTTTAGAATGGCTATGGAATCTGGTCCATTTTCCAAAAGAAACTGCTTCCAGATTTCTATAAATAAGTTTATGAGAATATTATCATTATTAACATTGTCTTTCTCACAAAAAAAAAAAATGTAATCATATATTCAGATCACTGGAAGAGCAAGCCTCAAAATACTGGTCTCAAAGACAGTTTTTAGGTTGTCTGCTTATGGGAGCAAAGAGTGGAATCAATTGATCCTCAGAGTAAAGTAGGATTTAGAGGATTATGTTGCTCTTTTGTGAGGCAGCCAAATGGGAAAACACTAGGCTTTGTCCACATACTAATTTTTTTCTTTAATCCAAAGTTCTTATACAGAACACCGAACCAGGAAAGGAGTTTAAGAATTGAGAAGAAAAATAATGTTTTATATTTCAAAAATAATTTATTATTTCACCAGTGCTCAAAAGTTTGCTTCATACCATCTTGCCCCTACACTCATGAAGGTCTACAAATGGAAAAAAACCCTCAAAATTTCAAGTAATATATGTTCCTTTAAACTCACATAAAGTAACAAATTACAAATCAGAAATGATGATGCCTATTTTCTTTCATGTACTTCAAAACTTATTTGTAGTATTGGACATCATCACACCGCTGTGCATTAGGTAATTATCACAGATCTGTTTGTCCTGGACATCTCATGTTTTACTACTTGTGGAGTCATATCTGGGTTGCTTTACTCTCCATGAAGTAATACATGGATTTCGTTTGCTGGTTTCTTAATCTTTATCTGAATGTCCACTGGAATTGAAAACTAGTACCTTGTTTCTACGGGAATTGTCACCAAGGAAGTCATCTTGGCCAAAGACAAGGCAAAGAAGAGTTCACATGGAAAGATACCTGAAATGCAGGTAGAAATAATTCCTGTATAGGAAAGTCAATCCTTATTGGTAACCCTGTTTGGCAAAAAGTCAGACATTCATAACTGTGGCCTGCCATATACTGTACCTCATTTTCAGCTATAAAAAAAATTACTTCTCTGCATGAATATACGGTTTATTTATGTCCCAATCTTTTAATACTTTCTATTCCTATTTTGTTGTTGTAGGAAAAGCAGAAAGATAGAATAATATCAGTACAAGAGCTCTCTTTTTCCCTCGGCAAGTTTTCTTTCTCTACCCAAAAAGTTTCGGCTATGAAAAAGAAATAGATTCTAGAAAGAATGGGCAAAGAAGCAGCATCCTCATCAGGAAAGCCTTGTTCCAAGCAGCTTCCTAGTGCTCCAAAACACTGTACAGATGGTCACTGCAGAGATAAGCTCCACAGCAAGTTCAGTATGTCCAGAATATCAACCTGACACACTCAGTCTACCTGGTAAGTCCGAGGTACCCTGGACACACTTGATTTACATTGTAGAAGGTGTACTTTTGATGGGATATCCAATGAAAAAAAAAATTCCACATAGGACCACAAAGGCTAACTAATGCCTTGCCAAGTCATTTGTTCTAGATTGTGGGATACTATCGACATTTGTGTCTTCAACACTCCAAACTTTCAAGAAGAAACCTTACACTTTCCTCTACACCTGGACCAAATCTCATTGATGCAGTAGCCCTTTTGATAATACCCTGCCTTCAAAAAAGAATTAGAAAACTACAGAGACAAAGCAAACAAGCAGACAAACAATTCTGGTCCAGAAGAACACAAACCCAAACACAGGCAGCAAAGGAATCAGTCTTTTTCTTCTGCCAGGACAAAGACAGGGCGCATTCTCCTTTCACCAAGGCATGCCAGAAGATACACCACTCAGTTGCCTTTTACAAACACACATGCACATATTGCAGCCTTATTTGCCAGCCTAGGCTGAAATACCCAGACATTAGAATTTCTGTGTGAGGAACTGAACCCATAATGCAAGAAAAAAAACCATCATTTCTTCAACAGCTAACACTGCTATTAAAGATTTCTGTATTTAAGTACTCCTTTTGAAACACAAATGGAGCAAAAAAGATTCTTTACTTTCTTCTTTTCCATACTTAGAATAGAATTGCCTTTCCATGGTATTCAAGTATTAGGAATCTTGAACTTAATATATGGAGCAAAAGAAATGACAAAAATTGCTACAATAAATTTCCATTTTCAAGTATGACTTAAGTACAAGAACTGCAGATAAAAGTGATACAACTAATGATAAGATTTTTCTCTACCTGCTCAATTTTATTGGCAAAGCTATTGTCAGTCCTATCATCTTATACACCCAAGGTTTCAAGAAAGCTACATTATTCCATAATGCTTAGGCAGAATTTAGAGTTAAATACCTAATCCACAATTCTTACTGGTGAAAAAGACTCTTGCTGGTGCTACAGAAGGTAAATGAAAATCAACTAGGTATTCACAGAAATTAATTTTATAACACAGGCAAGAATATGATTGCCTGGTTCACACCAGAATAGTAGTTAATATATTTCATATGTGAAGCAGAACTTTGAAAATATATACACTCTACAAGTACATTAGAAACCATTACTTCCATGAAAAATTGAATTATGACACTTGTCTAGGAAAGACAACTATATTTTAAAGAGACAGATGGAAAACAGATGTGCGAAAGTAACTTGAACGTCTGTCTAAAAGTACAAGTATCAAAAGTGCTTGTTTATAAATAAAAGCCTGCATATATACTGCATAAGCTCTTAGTTTTATTTTAAAGTGTAGTCTCTCTCTGATCTAGTTCTTACAATGATGACAGGTTACACATAGGATTTGGGATCAAACCACAGCACTCCATGTCCTAGCTCCTTCTTTGATTCCAGCAACTAATGGGGGCATCTAGCACTTTACAGGGTCAAGACTGAAGTGATTACATGTATTTTGCCATGTATTTCCTCTCCAACTACTAAACTCAATTTAAATCCATATAACTTTCCATATTCCCAGCACAATAGACTGATCTCTGTAAAGGCCTTTTCCTTCCTTTCATACAGAAAATATCCTGTAAATAGCGTATTTCCCACTCTCTAAGTGACTCCTTTTGTTTACAGGAAGGAAAGGGAACAGAAATCTTGCCATAAAACAGTGAGAGCTAAAAAGTTCTGTTTCACTTCCTACTGTGCAGGTGTTTCATACAAGAAATCTATTTTAATTCTTCATTTCAGAGAGGAAACATGCTGCTTCTTTTTGAAATACAGACTGAGAAACAGAAAACAATAAGGTTAAGGAAGTGGCAGCATGCTTTACTGTGAAAGAAAACAAAGATATACAATAACCATTGCTATAAAACTTGTGAAATCCCCGGCTTTGGACACCACAATTATTTTACACATTGATGTGTAAACTGGGTTTTCCTTCCAAATCCATAAGTTCTTTCTTAATTTTTTGCAGCCCAGATGAATGTGTAGAAATCAATGTTCCAGATACCTTTGACAAAAAAAAAAAAAAGAAATCAAACTCCAAAATAACACAAACAGCAATACCAAACTCCTCCCTTATTTGACAAGGTAGTTGATTTTAATACCAATGCTGGCCACAATGCTACAATATCTGTTTAAAACCCAAAATGGAATTCCCCAGTAACGGATCCTTCTTGAACTCCATGTTCTAAACCAAAGCCACAAGGACAATGAAAAATAACTTGTGTTCATTCAGGATGCATGGCATCTCAGTTTGTACACTTGCTTCTGAGTTTCAGAAATACCAACATCCATCATAGTAAGAATGACATTCACCTCTCCAAGACCTGTAATTCTCTATTGCCCAGTGGTGTACAGAAAATTCAAATTCTAAAAGAAGTCAAGCACTAATCCTCTAGTAGGCCACGCATATCACTCAGTTCAAAAGGAAATTGAGAACTTTATCACATAATATCACAGCACACCCATCACAAATGCTGTCACATTATATAACTACATAAAGTATAGAAATATAATCACAAGGTTATATTTGCCTCTCTGTGGAAGGGATACCTTATTTGATCCAGGCTGGCTGAACCTCACCAGCTACAGGTCAGATTGCAGATATTTCCCCATCACAGTAAAGGCCGCTCCTAGTTCTACGTACCTGTCCCTGTACAGGCAGCAAAGCAGGGATGCCTTCCCTGTGGATGCACTTCCAAACTGTTCTAGCTGAGTAGCACAGGGAACAACATTTATTTATCAGGGAGCACACTGCCCCAACACCCATTTCATATCTTAAAGCAACAGTAAGCCAGCTGGAAGGACTGGATGGGCCCAAGACAGATTGAGGGTCATCAGATAAATCACCACTGTTTCAACCCAAACACTTCCAGTGAAACATGCAATTGCTTGGAGTTTGTTAAAAGCAGCTTTCCATACTTTGTGATCAGTTACCTGGGAAAACAAATTACATCACTGCACTGTGGATACTTAAAGGAAGATTTGCTAATTAAGCACAATTAATTACACGGCAGCACTAATTTGAAAAGCAATATCCATTCATCTTTTGTCTGCTTAAGTCTCAGATTGACTGCTGAGAAGAATTGTTTATAGAACCTGCAGCTCTGGATGATCCTTTCTCTGAGAAAGATAACAAAAAGCGCTTTCTAAGAAACACATGAAGTGAACAGTGAATACACACTACTGACACACTCTCTAATGTGAGTAGCAGCATAAATAGACCTATCCTTAGGCCATCAGAATTTTCTTACATGCATTCAAATGCAACTATAGCTTCATCCTGAATATGAAAAGAAATCAACTAACCCTTCTCTGACGCGAAAGAGTTCTATCACATTTAGAATACAACCCCAAGTAAAGAATATTCTTTCTTATGAAAACAGAAAAGGTAAGCTTGAGATAGGTCTACCTTTTGAACTTGCTTTTCAACTGGGAAAGGATCTGTGCATTACATCAAAATGATTTTGTCAGAAATTAACAGAACACCCCACAATTCCCATCATTTCAATAGATGTCTTTGTACCTGCAATAAATCTGCAATTAATATGGAATGTAAGTATCTTTAATAAAAGGTAATAAACAAAGAGCCTAATCTTTATCATTTATATTTTCAACATGACACTCCACACACTGCTATCCACATACATAATGTGAACATAATCTTCATTCCCACTTTTATTTTTCTCCTATGAAACAATGTTCAGCTCCAGGCATTGCTTTCTCCCTTTGCAATACTTCATTTTGACAACACAGCAAAAGCATGTAATAAGCAAGATCACAAAGACAGCACGAAACAATATCATCTCTGGCACTACCAAATACCACGTTTGGACCACAAATTATAGAAAATACAATAGATGAGAGAGATTAAATAGTATAGCTATTTTCAGTGATAGCTCAACATTTAATCCTCATATTCTTTTTTTTCCTTGATTTGTTTTTTTGCTGTTGTTTTTGTTTCTTGTGGGTTTGGTTTTTGAGGTTTTTTGGGGTTTTGGGGGGGTTCTTGTTTGTTTGTTTTATTTTTAACTTTATATTATGCCAGACTTCATCACAGAAGAGATAAAGAGCTTAAATGTGAGTAGTCTGGTATAACCACAGTGGAGTACCACACCCCACAATGAAAGAGACAGGGGCTCTTAAATTCCCTGCATTTTCAGAGTGCAGCAGTAAGACATTTGCAGTGCTTTTTATACCACCTGAAGACAAAAAAAAAGAAATCTCATGAAAATAAGAATGCTGAAAATATTAATGATAAAGGAGAATTATCAGCCTGGAACTGAAGTTACTAAACAAGGCAGAAATTATTGACTGCATCCACAGAAAAGCAGATGAAAAAAAATTCAGCTGGATGATGAGGTAATACCTGACTGTTTCAATTAAAGATAAGTGGAACACGGCAATTGACTTAAGGCAACAGCTTAAAAGCAGGAAAGATACAAAAATTACTCTCAAGTCATAAAATGGGTGTGAAAAAAACCCATAACTAAATCACAGTGTTGTGAATGCTATTCACAGAAATGAGATGAAGACCTTTTTATATTGCTCCCATAGGTCTGCTTAATATTTTATTTATCATTGACGTTTGTCTGGGGTGGAAAAAATACTATTTGTCATTTTTGTGTAGAAACCAAGATATCAAGTACTACGGAAAAAAACAAAGCATTTCTTTATCAACTCTGCTTTCAACAAGCATGAAAAGTAAGATGATTTTCAAATACAATCAGTGGAGAGGAATTTTTTTTATTATTATTTTCTCTCAAAAACAAGAGAAGAGTTTTGTGAATATCGTTTGTAAATGCCTTAATGTTTGTACGATATGCTTTTTAACAGTGTCGCTTGCTTTTTCAAACACATGTGAGCCACAGTCATTTTAGAATGAGGTAATAAAAGCAACGGGTTAAAGGATGAACAAAAACCTGTTCAGTTTAAGTTTTGGAGTGGCTGAGAGACACTTCTGGAAATCACGCAGTCCAATCTTCTGCTCAGAGCAGGACTCTCATCAGCACTGGGAATGATGAGCCATGGCTTGGTCTTGCTGAGTCTCCAAGACCTCCAAGAATGGAAAATTCAGCTGCTTCTCCAGGCAGTCTGTTCCGGGCCTGTGCTGGCCTCCTGGTAGCATTCTTCCTCACGGATAATCCAAACACACCATATCAGGGTTTGTGGCCAATCTGGCGACAGTGGAAAAAATTCGCCTCCATCGTTTTTGGAACAACCCTCAAGCACCTATAGGTCACCCAGTAACTGCTTCCTTGTCAGAGGGAGCAAGCCTAGCTCTGTCAGCTTCTCCTCCCAGCTTGTTTGCTCCAAACAAGGGCCTTCTACCCTTCTCGCTGCTTCCCAGTTTCTCAACATCCCCCTTGAAATGCGGGGAACAAAATTAGGTATTTAACACAAATCAAGATCTTTAACATTTCATCCAGCTCTCCTCCTGAAATATCCAGTAATGTAAACAAACTAGTTTGCAGAATTTAGAAATTAATTCTTCATTCAATTATAGCCTCATAGTGCTTTCCATACACACTGAACTTACACATTTGATTGAAAATCCTATTCAAAATTCTGTAGTCCTCTTTCAGCCTTAACTCCGAAACAACACTGAAAAAATTGACAATGCCCAGAACTGCACTGAATGTCTCCCATTTCCCTTAGAACATCAAAGGCAAAAATAGCATAATTGGTCATCAAATTCATTCCAAGAATATGAGTCTCATAATTTACTACCATTGCTTTTCATAGTCAACACTCATTACAGGGTGTAATAGTAGAATGAAAGAGGCCAGATTAAACACACACAACACAAAACAAAGAGGAATATACAAGGCAAATACACAACAGAAAAGAAAGAATTAATGGAGATCCTTTCAAGCAATACCAAGACCTGAGCTGGTGTGTACACTATAACATACTGTAACAAGAATATGATCCCTCTTAGGTCAAGAGGGACTAATTTGGAAGCAGCCCAAAACTCTCAGCATCCGAAATAAAATTCATCCATACCCATAGATGAACAGGATTTGGTGACAGATTTTTGGGTACATGCTTATTCTAATTTCACAGAAGTCAAAGGAAGTTTGCCACAGAAAAAAATAATTTGATTTCACCCATTAAGTGACCTGGAAAGAATACCTTTTTTGAAGGTTGTAACACCAGATGTTTCAGGATATGGTAGCTGCCGTATATGAAAAAAATTTGAAGCCCATTAAAGTGTAAATTTTATATAACAGCTTTGATTTGAATAAACATTTTTGGGAAGTTGGAATGGGACCATAGATCTTTACATGCTTTAAAAACAATAAATTAATTCTTCTTTGATTACTTTTGACTAAGGAAACATTTTCGCTATATTTTGGATTCCCACTGCAACTAGAGACAATATACTTACACTATAGCCTAGAGTATACTCTGTTTGCCTGACCAAATAAAGAAAAAAAATTTTGTTCACCACCCTTCCACTCATCCAAAGTTCCTGAACTGCTACTAAATAAAAAGCATTTCAAATTTGGGCAATTACAATTACCACCTTTACTGCTATTTCCCAGACCTTTGTTCTTTACTGAATGGCAAAACTAAAGCTAACTTAAAACTAAAGCTTAGTCTCTGGTCAGGATTACCTCACTTTGATTCCTTTTCCATTCATGTTTGACAGACACTTTTTCTCTTCTATTACAAAAAAATAAAAAACCACCAGAGAATTTTGATTGTACAGAATTTCCAGTTTAAATTCCTAAGGTCATTGTTCTTGCAGCTGAAACTTCAGTAACTTACTTCAAATATGGCACAGTTCGTATGGTTCTGAACAAAAAACACAGTTTGTATTTCAGACATGCCTAAATATGCCAACCTGCCAATCAAGCTAGAAGCCTCCCAAAGGCACTATTGCATGAGAAGAGAGATGAGGAAAGGCACAGATAATAGCAAGTGTCCTGTAAAACAAAAAAATTGCTAAGAACTAGGTTTGTTTGCTGTACCAGAAATATGTGAAAGCAGTGTTTTTCAGGGATTTTTTTTTAGATTTTACTGCCTGGGGGAAAGAAAAAAATACAACACATCTAAATTATTGAATAATTAGCAGGGATAACATTTTCACTTCTCCATGTGCCATATACAGTAGTTTTTTCTCCTTCAGTAGGATAGACGCTGGGTTTGTGTATTTAAAAAGGCCATCTGCTTCTGAACTTACATAAATGCCTTTAACTGTGAAGTAGTTACAGATACTCAGTATCTGAGAAACCGGAGTAATAGCCACCTATGACATCAGCGAAGAAAAAATAAAGTTGGCCAGGAGACAAATCCCGTCCCCGTATTTCTACACACAATTACACAGTTCAGATATCAGCACACATCAAAGAAATAAAAGCAGTGTTAAAAAAGGCATTTACAATCTTAACTTACAATCCACCAGTTAAGATCTAACAGATTTCAACACAATTCAGATACGACCTAATCTACTTCTAAATAAAACAACAGTAAGCAGATTTTGAACATATTTATTTAATAAAGTCAAAATAAATGAAAATATAAAATCAGGAGCCTGCGTTAAGACAATATCAATATATTCAGATCAGTTCTCTGTAAAAAAAAAAATTACCACATTTATACAAAGAGAGCAACTCATTCTCTCAACATGTGTTTTTTAAGCCACAAGTCTTAATTTTTTTTCCCCAAACACTGAGTAGCTCTCATTTGAGGTTCACACTTCTAGTCCATGCACAGGAGAGAAGGCAAATTAAAATAATGAAGGCTGTGTACCTTGACTGGGACCTAAAAAGACCCCAAGTTTCTTGCTATCTTTTATACCCAAATGTACAGATACCTTATTTGAGAAAGACAGCAAGGCTCTGCACCTGCACACATTCTGCTATCCAGAAAAGGTTGAGCACAGCTTTGGCATCAGGCCATGCCACATTTGCCTCAAAATTAAGTCTCCCTCCTGCGTTCTGCACCTGCAGCTTTGTCTGCTATGTTGTTGTGAGCACAGACTTACGGTCTTGTTCAAAAATTTAAAAAAACAGAGGAATTTAATCTAAGTTGAAACAAACTTTCAAGGCTGTCGAAGTTCTAGAAACGCGTCCTAAAGGATGTCTCGGCCACTGAATCAAAACTAAAGACAAAGCCTTCTATTATAAATCTTCTCCTAAGAAGAAGCCTGGAGTAAAATACTGAATTACAACATATTTCGAAACTGCCACCACACAGTTTTATCTCAATAAAAATTATATATTCATATAACAGTTTATACCCATTTAAGTTTGCATGATTTATTTCATGCTAAAAACTGCAATAGAATGAAAGAGTAATAAAATCCTGCAGCCAAACAGTACATTTCTACCAGGAGTAGATATCTAGCAATCAAAAAAAAAAAATTTCTCAATCACAGACATCACAGAACAAGGATAAACTGCCTCCTTCTGCTGACTTATAAACCCAAGATCAACAACAAAAGTTCTACCAGTGCTGTGTTTCAGATCTGAGAGTTTTGCTTCTTTTGCCCACTTGGAACAGACAATGAAACAGTCACTCTAAGTTACGTCTTATTTCTCTTTCTGCATTTCAGCTGTGTGCTCAGGAACGCAAACATACACGCCCGAGTCACTCACCCCTCTCACTTGTGGCAAAGATTTCCCTGCTCCCCAACCCAAGATCATTACTGTTGTTTTATTTCTTTTCCTGCTCAAGACAACTGTTCAATTGCAGTACACACTCTGCCTCTATCACAAATACCTTAAGTGTCACCCAGCACATCTTCCCCCTTACCACGAAGGGATAGTATTTCTTGTTCTAGTCATGATTATCATCTATAGGACTTTTAAGCAGCTCATGCTTTTAAGAAAAAAAACAGGTACGCAACAGCTTTTTGCAGAAAACCAAAGTATTTTCAAGTTAACCTACTTTTAAGAAGTATAGACAAAAAGAAACAAACAAAAAAAGTACATAAAAGACCATCTAACACTCTGGACTATGAAGAGAACAGAATATTTTTGCTTGACAATGTTTTTATCCCCTGACACAAGAGAAAAATAGTATCTAGTGTTAATTATTGAAACAAACATACTTTAAAAACTGACCATGAACTTAGAAAACACAGAAGGGTCAGGATTCTAGACCTTGGCACTCTGATGGGACAAATGGTCAATAATCTTGCAGGCATCAGACCCTGCTTTAGATAAAAATCAGACTAAGACAGTGGGAGTAAGTCCAGGCACAGGCTTTGTCTCTTTTGTACTGAAAGTGACAGCTGAAAAGAATCTGTATCAGCCAAACGGAGCAGTGACAGTTCTGTACAAAGAGAGACTCACATTGCAAGTTTTTCATTTTTTCTCATCTATCCCTCAATCACAAAAGACAGCATTAAGTTTCAGACACATTTTTTTTGTTCTGTGAAGGCCATAAGGTTAAGGCATTCAGAGAAGCTACTCGCTGGTGCACTACTACACAAATAGGCCGTCGTTTTGTTACAAACTGCTCACAACATAATAATGGAAAATTTGTCTTGGAAAAAATATAGGGAAAAGACAAAGCAAGCTTGAGGTTTGCTTAATATACAGCCCAAATCCTCAAATATTCTACTCATAGTATCAATGATCACAAACTACAGAGCTGCGTTCCCATCTGTAATTATCAAAGAGCGGTCAGAAAAGAACTGAATGGGATTCTTTCGATACAAGGAAAAAAAATCCAAACCCACCATCTAAATTCATCTAATCTAGTGCTTAATGTATAACAATGAAGCTTGAAGTGATTTATTTTCTTTCAGATGAACAATTTTAATCTAACAAAAATTGAGAGCATTTTGTATTAATGGAGGTATTCATAATGAGTATTTTCATGTTTCCCATGTGTTTTCTTTCACTTGGTCTTCTCAGTCAAGAGCACATTGAAAGCAAAAATATCCACCTATTCTACAGCCCATCAGTTTGTGGAAACTGTTGTTAGTACATTAACTTCCCAGAAAACTTTGCCTTACACCATCTTGCTTCTTAAACATGAATGTTATCAACTCTTCTAATAAGATAATGGCGTATTCATTAACTTAGTTTCTCCATGTACTAGTAGTGTGGAAGTTCTAAAAATCGCTCATCTTTGATTACAAAAATAATATTAAAACATACCAGTGGCTATGGTAGTCACATAGAAGAGAAGAAAAAAGAAAAGTGAAGCTATTTCTGTCAAGGATAGCAGAGTTACCATTAAACTTACGAACAACTTCCAGAGTATACACGCTAACTGTATGTTTCAGGCACGATGTTGAAACAAGAAAAAAACCCCTGATTCTACATGAGACAAAATCTTTCTGTCAAAGTATTCAAAATATTGATGACATAGAAGATCAAGAAGTTTGCATTGCCACCATACCCAAACATCACACAGTTTGTTCATTTTAATACTTCATCCATACGATAAAAGGTGCTAGTCCTATAGGTATTAAAGGAGGGGGGGTGAAAAAGGACAATATTTGTATGCTGAAAAGTATTTAGGCTTTTAAAGTCCATTAAACAAACAACCCCTCCAGCCCCCTCCTCCACCACCATCTTTGTGAACCATACACAGACTTTCTGGTCTTCAGAACCTCCTGCAAAGTTTTTGTCTCCTCTAACTGCTAAGACAGAAAATCATTTAAAGTCCAAGTTGTTTGAAAAGACAGAACATTCTCTATGTCTGAAAACTATACTCCATCTACTCCTCTGCTCCATACTCCATTCTTTTAAAATGCATAGCTGGAAAAGGAATTTCACCAGTTTGCCAGTGGTCAAGGGGCAACCTGTGGTGTTGGAGTACACGGGGGCTGGGAGCACACCCTCTTGGCAGCAATAAACACGAAACCTTGTGGGTAGGAAGCAAATCTGAGCACACACTTCCCAGCCAGGAGGTGCCCAGGAGCTGACAGCCAGCTGTCTTTCACCACGAGGTGCGCTCTGCCTCCAGCCCCCAGAGAGACTGGGGCACAGTCTCCAAGCACACACGGGGCCCCTTTGGGCACAGCAAACCGCCCAGGGTTTCTGTGAGTTGCACAGCTGTACCACAGGCCCATGCTTTTTAAACAAAGAAAGGTCATTTTTTGTTCCACAAGTGGGTAATGGCAAGTTAGTGGAGGGGTGTGGGAGACAGAATAGAGCACAAGTGAAGGGCATGAAAACTTTTACTGCAGAATGAAAGACTGTATGTGGGAGGAGAAAAGTAGTAGAGTAGAAATTATGTCATTACAGTTTAAGGAAAAAATGCATTCTAAACAGATTTCTTTTTTTAATTTATTGCCAAAAAGGTTGAAGGCCATAAACATTTTATTAGAAGCTCAGATTTTAGGTTTCATAATATCTCATAACTGCAAGGTTTTATTGTGGTCAGCTTGACTATGGGAATTTTTATATTGCTGCTATAAATCAACTGGGCTACTGGCAATTAGTTGCAATTTTGTTGAAAGCTATTTTAAATGAACAAAAAAACCCAGTAAAGAAACAGAAAAATACAAAGCAAATATAGCAATCTGTGTTTTTATTTTGGTACATATAACCAAAACACTGGTATGTGATCAAATCTGTGAGTCAAACTACTATGGCAAGCAAAAGCCATAAATATTAAACACTGAAAAGAGTCACCATTACAAGAGAGTGATCTGTGATCTTCCCATTAAGAATTTATATAACAGCCATACTGCCTTCATGAGGAGAAAAGAAAGGATGGATAAGGAGAGAGCCCAAGGAATATGTGTTTTTTCCACTTGTAGATGAACCTTAAAAAAACCTAAAGAGCAAAGTAGGTGCAGCTGATGTAATGCTTTTAAACCTGCAGAACAACAGTTCTCAATCACTTTCCTTAATAATGTGGGAGTTTTGGTGGGTTTTGTTTATTTTGTTTAAGTACCCTTCCCACTGAGTAACCAGATCTCAGTTACTCAACTCAATTTGAGTGAGCTTGACAAAATAAAGACATGACATTTTTATAGTTCTGTGCCAATCATAACAAGCTAGAGAAAATATTTACTTCCTGAATACTGAGAAATAAGTGTTTACTCCATAAACTTTGTTTCATCTTGCTATTTGCTTTCTTCTCATATATTCACCTTAAATTTTTGTAAAGCACATCACCTTCAGCAGTGTTCTCTTTAGCTTCCATTTCTCAATTACTCTGCCACTCTGTATAGCCTTCAGAATTAGAAACGCAGTTTATGTTAAGGTCAACATTTTATTTGGGATAGTTTCATTACAAAGGAATCTATTTTACATTCTCTGAAGCTTCGCCATCATCCAAACAAAATATTAGGTGGAAAGATCAGGAGATTAATTTCAAAAGCTTAGTTCTGCTCTGAAAATTAAAAAGTCTGTTCATTGGCATTTTAACTCACTAACGAATAATTTAGTTCTGAAGGTTTTATAAGACACATTTACTTAAAAAAAGCAGGAAATCTACACTGTCTCATTTGAGAGCTGGCCAGCTAAAGAACTTGGTTTGACATTAGGTTCCATGAAGGTCTGCTTTCCCCCATATATTCCATTAGCAACTGTGCCAACCTTGATAAAATCAAAAGATTAGTTGGACTGCATGGAAGAATACAATTTAGAGGAAGGAAGCTCACATATCATAGCTATGAAAATTCTAGGCAGACTGTATCTAAATTACTGTCACTGCTTGGTACATAAGTCATATCCAACTTATTTAGGACCTCAGCAAGAGCTCCTGCTTCAGCTGCGTTCCCACAAGCATCAAGGAGAAGCTGGTTCAAGAGCTGCAGCTCAACGTAGTGGAAAGATTCACAGATCAGGTCATCAATGGTATGTTAAAAAATTGCTTTTGGTACAGCCTGGAATTAAGGAAGTATCTGATACAGGACCATGCTGAAAAGAGAACAAGTAAAGACAATCGTAGTTATTTTCTACAGCAACTGGATTATAAAAGAAACAAGTAGTTCAGTTCAGAGCAAAGGAGGTTCTCGGCTTGGGCTGCTCATCTGTACCTATCATCAGTCTCAATGCAACAATTTTGGAGAGTCATCAGTTTAATGAACTTAATGTTTTAATTTGCTGAAAGTATGGCGTAAAGGACATCTAACTGAGCTTTTCCATGTTCTTCCACTTTCAGCAAAAAATTCTTCAGAAGGCAAGTCCTAACTTTCCCTGCCAACTGACAAGCACTATCTCTCAGAGTTATTTCAACTTTAAGGAATTTTACCCTAAAGGAAATTCTTTCCATTCCCTTTCCTGTTTGTTTTGATTATCTCAGCACTTATTTGCAACCTCTTTCATACTGAATGTTATACAAACGCCTGAAATTTTAAACACTTAATAAAATGGATTCTAAAAACCAAAACAGGGATCTGAAGGTCTGGCTCATGCTTTGGTAAACATAGAAATACTTAAAAGTGTAACCACTGTGAAGCTGGATGAGCAAGAGCAGGAATCATCTCAGGCTTCTGAGGTTCTGCTGGCTCTTGTTTATAGCTAATGGAACTAAGAGGTTAAGGCTGAACATTAAAAAAGTGCAAACAGAAGATGTTTTCAGAACTGAAGCATTTTAATTTGTATTTTTAAATACTCAGACAAATCACAGCACTTTTTTCCCAGCCACATGGGTACCTCTAGCATAGGTTATCACAAGTTTCACAGTACTAAAATTAGTAACCAAAGCAAAGGAACCAAATACAAATCTAAGTTTCACTTGCTGAGAGCCAACTTCAAATTCATGTCCTGCACTTTAACACTAAAACAACCTTTTGGAAGGGATCCAATGGAATTGCTCAATAGAAATTCACACATTTAAATTCTAGTATTGCTAATCATGGTTTAAAATTCAGTGACAAGCTGAGCAAAGTATATCTGAAGCCAAACCTGAGAGGAATGCTATTGTCTTTAAGCACTTATTTTATTGTTAAGTTCTATAGTTATAAAATATTTAACCGCTAATAATTTATTTGGGAATTCTTGTCTACTGGTTTAAACAAAGAATATATAATATGAGCTGATAATACAAGACCATAATGGATCTTATAAAAACATCTTCACAACATTGTAATAGAGAAATATTCTGTACAAATTCTGCTCTACGATAAAGTGGAATCACAGTACAGTGGAACATCAACTAAAATTCTCAATTATCAGAGCAACTGATACCACAAAAAAGTTGTGATATTTCATAGATTAATTCACATTAGAAACCACAACAGCACTGCATTCAGACTAACTTGCTTAGGGCTTTGTCCAGTATAGTCTTAAAATAAATGAAAAGGATGTAGATTTGACAGTCTGTGCTACCTATCCCAATTCCTCAGTGTCCTTAGGGTGATTTTTATTTGCAGGTCCCAAATCAGAACCTCACCCATTTCAGACTGTGGCCACTGTCTCTGTTCCTCCTGTCATGTACCCCTGTAAAGGGCCTGGCTATGTCTTCTTGATAACCTCTTAGGCATCACCTCGTGAGGCAGCTATTAAGCATCCCCTGAGCTTTCTGATGCCCAAGCTGTGCAAAGCCATTTCCCTCAGCCTCTCCTTATGTGCTCCAAGCCCCTCGTTTTGCTGGCTTTCCACTGAATTAGATTCAATTCAGTCAATGTTTCTTACGTTTTTGGGGAACCAAAACTAGACAGGGTATATCCGGTGTGGTGGTCTAAGGAGTAGGCGGCCTAACTGAGTATTGGCAATCCACTGGCTCTGCTTCTGCTTACCCAGCCTAGTATGCTGCTGGCATTTGTCCCTGTCAGTGAAGCCTGACATGCTGACTCGTGTGCCAGAAATGCACGGGTCCTTCCCAGCAGAGCTGTTTCCCGGGAAGTCACTCCCCATCCCGTCCTGTGGCAAGGGGTAAGAACACGCATTTATCCTTGTGGAATGTCACGGGGTTCGTCATGGTCCGTCCCACCGGCCTCTCTAAGCCGCAGAGCGCTGTCCTCGAACGTGTCAGCTACTCCTGCAATGTGATGTCACATGCAAATGTGATGGGGATAGACTTCATCTCCTCCTCCAGGTCACTGATCAAGGTACTAAACAAAACAGGTCCCAGTACAGTACTCCACTTGTAACTGGCCTCCAGGAGGAATAGAAACCATTAAGTGCTATGTTTGGAGCCTGACAATCATGCTAAAAGCCTGGATAAACTCAAGATAAATGATGGTCCAACTGCCATAAGCAATATTAAATCTAATCTGATGGCATTTACAGTTTCACTAGTACACAGAAAGGTCCCATGACTACGAATAAGTATATAAAAGACACTCAGAAACTTCACACAAGGCTATTTTAATTACTGCTCAAAGGAAAACAAGAAAACAAAACTAAACACAAAACCAAAACAACGCCAGTATATTCCTTCCTAATAAGGAAGAAAACATAGGACTAAAGACAAACATGTTTATGTATGAAACAGAATGGGTTTAACTTTCAGAATCTGCAAATATAGTCCATGAAAATAAAAACTAATTTCAACACCCAGCCAAGGAAACGCAAAATCATTATCCACCTTATACATGAATCATGAAATGAGAAAGACTTCACACTATAACAAACAAAGCAATACAAATAATTTCTTAAAGGAAGTTTAAACTTTATTATCAATTTAATTGATCAGTCTTATACCTACAGCTCCCACAGATACACTGACCTCTACTTAGGGGATTTCTAGTTGAGCAAATGTTCACACCCACAGAAGACAACACTTGCTGAGAATGGTTTATATGGTGGAGTTGGTTTTTTCATTCTTCTAACCTGTTGTTAAGTCACAGGGAGAAATATCTAACAGATTTTAGATATTTCTTATTATTACTTTTCCCTGCAGCGATTACTCTAGCTGCCATAAAGAATACATACAATTGTACTGAGAGATGCCATTGAGACAGCTGACACAGAATAAAAGAAAATCTCTAACTTGCAACTTTAAACACCTCTGACCTACAGGCATACTGAACACTGCAAAATGAATGGATAGGAATATTGACACTGTTGGCTACAGCCTACATAAGAAAGAGAAAAACATTACCATTAAGCATCTATTTTCCCCAGGAGAAAGAATTATTACTATGCATATATGTAAATATTCTATTTTAACACTCAGCCACACAAAGCAAGGGTAGATACTCAACTAGCAATCTGCGTATACAAAGACACAGTTTGCATACCCATCACCAGGCACAAAGGTACACTCTGTACATTGAATATTTTTAATGTAATCTTATATATGCAACAATACTTTAAAAAATACAGCAGTAAAATACAAAATAAAAACAAAACACTTTTCAAATGTACTATTTGCTGCAGATCAGTGTAATGGAAAGAACGGTCACCAATTTTTATTTCCTCAGGAAACAAGGCTCATGCAGTCATATAGCATAACACCTCCCTTCACCTCAAGATTTTTTGAGCCCATTTGACTCAGCAGAATCTAATAGATAAAGCTTCAAGGATGGTTATGCTCACAGAAACTTCATTTCAAAGGTTTAACAGCCACAGAGAAAAAGCACAAAGCATCCCAAGTGTGACAGAAACAGACATTAACAAAATTATCATCTGACAATCTCACAGACTAATGAAGTACTGCTTGCCCTTCACTCAGAAATCTCCACCAGAAGCAATGATTTCCAGGGGTCCCAGTTAGCAGCCTGGCTCAGAATGTCAGTAAAACCCTCTGCTCTATCAGTAGAAACTTCATCCTATATAGAAAATATTGGAGCCCAATTTATATCTGAGGCTTTTCAGTGTGGCACTCTGAGCAACCACCTGTACAGCTCTTGACCAATTTAGATAATCTCATCTATCCTGATGCCTTCTTGTAACAAACTGGTCAAATTCTACATTTAAAGAGAAGTGGAAGTGAGCAAACCTGTTCACACACTGTTACAGATTACACCAGTCACTGTATTTACTCCATCTCTTTTCACCAACCTTAAAAATAATCTTTTGAAATGGTTCCTTATGCAAACAAGATTGTGTGATTCAAAGACATATACAAAGATACTAAGAAAATTTGGGGGGCAAGGGATGGAAACACCAGAGGATCTGAGAGGGGGGAAGACACCCATCTCTGGAGTACCTGTCTGTTCTCAAAAAAATGGTAGCCAGACAAGTGAGAAAATGTTTTGAACACTGACAGGTTTATCCCAATAGTTTCTAATTTTGCCAGGCAGCTTCCAGGACTGAATGCAGATGCCTATGTATCTCTGCCAAATTACTCTGTGAATGGACTGTTGTTTCAGTTGTCTGAAAAGGGAATTTGAAATAGAAGGTTACTGTTTCAATAAAAGGATTTTAAGTACCTGGACATCACTTAATTGACTACTACAGCTCAACCCAGATCGAAGAAGTTGGATCAAACTAAGGAATCTCTCTATAACAATAATATAAAGGAGGCTATGGAAGCGCCAAAATAAGTCCCAGGTGTTAGCATATTTTATTAAATAATAATAAAAAAACCCTCAACTATTTAAAAGCTTTCTTCATGTAATCTTCCCTGCTGAACATCCCAACAAGTTTCCCACCCCTGAACATCCCAACAATCTAAAAGTTATTGCAGTTGAAAATATTAGCACCTCTTGCATATAATGACCATACTCAGAGAATGACTTTGTAGTAATTTAGTTTGCTGTATTTAACAACACGTGTTCTTTTTTCTAATTTACCATGTAACAAGAACAGAACAGTAGCTCTTCAAAATGCCAACACCTCAACAGATACTGTGTGGCTTATCATTGAACACCAACTTCATCTGATGTTTTTGTCAAAGACATCACAAACTCAACCTAACAGAAATCCCCAGTTGGTTTCACTTGTTAGCTCCAGTGTCAGACTACAGCACACTGACATAACATAGCTTTAAACTAATTCCTACCTTGTCTCAACTCTTATCACAGGTTCCATACTGTCAAACTTCAAACATTTTTTCTGAGCCTCAGATGGAAGAGAATAGAAGATTAATGGCAATATTGCAGAGAAAATAGACCATGGGTTTGTAAATACAATGGGTTGTTTTACATTAGTCCAATGAAGAAAAATTATTCTCACATTGAGTTTGCATTCATCATCAATTAGAATTTTTACATGACAAACTCTGAGCATCCTGCTAACCCAAATCACAGCTGCCAATCCTGCAGCCCAGTGAGGCAAGGCAGCCACTGTCTTTGAAACAGCTCCCTCCATTGCTACAGGGAAACACCACGAGGAGCAAGAATAATAAGCTGTTGTCCTGACAACCTTACAGAGTAAAACCAAGGCTTACTTTACTACAGCAGAACACTAAGGACAACCTGATCACTGCAAACTGCTCCTAATTCTTCAAGAACAGCTGCCACTGCAATAAGCAAGACCAGCACAGCAAAATACACGCACTTGCTTACACACTGTAGATGACATGCACATCAGGCATGAGAATGTATGCACAGACACAGCCACACTCTTCTGTTCCTTTTTCTCCGCCACTTTTTTTTCCACTTTGGGTCACACTAGTATTACAATGGGATTTCATGCTAAAACATATCAAGTATTCATTTTCAGTGCTGAGAAGCCAGAAAAACACTAGAAGCACAAGAGTGCTCTTTTCCTTGAATGCACTTTAGGTACCTAAAAGTAGGAAATAACGAGTTTTGAACAGAAAGCCAAATGAACAAACGAAAACATCCATAGAAGAGTGATTAAATAACTTGCAACTCTCAGGTGGGAAAAAAAAATCAAAACAAAGTTGGAAAAACCCCAACTGACTGAAATTTCCTATCTTTCACAAATACCTTCTTTGCAAAATGTGGGAAAAAAGGGCTGCTTTTTTGCAGTGACAATTTTTACAACTACGCATTAATTGCAGTATTTTTTTAGTTCCCCCACATGAAAAGGAAAGAACTAGCAAAAAATATTTTAACAGCATGTGCACATATAACACATACTTTAGAATGTTTTACTCTGCCCTTACTCACCTTAATTGCCATTTCATTGACACATCCTTTCACAATTTATCAGATTTGACTGAAGTGACTGTGAAAATCCAAATTGAAATATAAGGTGGCCCAGAATCTCCTTTCCATCTCATATATATGGAACAAACAACTGTAAAAAAAAAAAAGGCAACTCAAAACAAAACACACAAAAAAAAATCCAAACCACTAGAAAAATTTTATAAGGTATTAAAACACATTTTATTGCATTTAAATTAACCTGCCACAGAATGCCTAGTGTTCTCAGAGTACCTTTCCTTATAAAAACATTTTAAGTATTGTAATATGTTGTTTCTGTAATATGTAAAATAGTTCTACAATTTCACCAGTTTGTGTCAGGTTTAAAAAAAAGTTGGTGACCCTAAAGGGAAATGGAAGGGCAAATTGATGAGTTTCATGAGAGCTTCGTATCTTTCATGTTTTAGATAGTCTTTAAATCACAGGCATTTCACAATATGACTTTTCAGGTGTAAGTTATATGAAAATGATTTGATGGGATTCATGTTAGAGGACACATGATACACATAAATGCAGGCAGGCATTATCACAATCCACAGCCACTATGCCAGTGAGAACTCAGGCAGCAAAGGGAGAGGGGGAGGAAAGAAGAAACAGCAAATAAGGCAGGAGCATTACACAAATATCTGCGGAGCTGGGTATGTGACTTCGCAGGATCCAGAACAAAAAATGAAGACATTATATAAGAAAAGATTCAAAATCAATGGCAAAGCTCCAAGTCCTGTGCTCAGAATTTTATTGAAGCTGCTGAGGGGGAGGGGTAGCCAGACAACTTCAGCTACTGCCACCTTCCAGCCTCCCAGCTACTACAAGCCAATTTACTACTGCTCCTCTAGCCTCCTTCTAGATGCCCTCACTTCCAAAAAATAGCTACAGTATCTGTACTGTACATGTCACAGCTGGAAAAAAAAAAGTAGCTACAGGTCGTTTTCCAAAGGAACACCGATTCCCCAGTTAACAGCACTAAAATAAATGCCTACTTCATTTCAAACATCTACTATTCTTAAAATGTCTTACAATCATCAAATCCAATAAAGCTGTTTGCTTGCATATCCAAAAAGAGGGGACAGCAGCTGCTTACATTTATTACATGTGCAGAACATTACCTCCATAAGGATTCAAGACATTTTTAAAAACAAAACCTTTAATTATGTATGCACTGCTCATTATTTAAGAAATTCCAGAAAACCAGAAGAATCCGCCTGTAAATCTTGAGTAGCTAACTGCTGATGTAATTACAGTTTCATGATCCAAACAAGAGCCTACATATCTTCTTGTGAGAACTACAGTGCAAACTAATCACAATGACATTTCTGCCTACTGCTGTCCTGTCCAGCTAAAAACTAGAAGAGTATCACCAATTATAATAATCCTTTTCAATCTTCTGCTCATTCAATTATGCCTCAAAGTGGCTTTAAATCTGGGGTCAGTGCTTTACTACAAAAGAAGGCAGGTTCTCTCTCATTTACTTCTGTCAGGATAAATCAGATGTTTAACATTAAGTTTGCTCTTTCACAACAAACTGAAAAAAAAAGACGGCTATTCATGTGAAATCCTGACAATTCTTAAGACTCTAACCAGTCATATGGCATCATCACTGAATGTCATCAGGAATTAATGTTATTCTTAATGCAATTTATGTGAAAAACTAGTGTTTAACAAACAAGCAAACAAACAACTGTGAAACATACTTTTCAATCTACTAAATACAAATTCTCTCATAAATTCTTCTTACGGGATTCTTGGATTTGGTAGACAGCCCTCACATTCTTTTCTCAAAATTCGGGTAGAAAAAACAGGGTTGAAAAAGACTATCAGCGGCACCCCCACCTTAAACTTCATGAACTATCCAGATTTATAAAAGGATGAAAATTCTCTTGAAAATAAAGAGATAAACTGAAGTTGGTCTTTACTTTGCAAGAGGTAACATTTTAAAGAATCAGATATAAATTATGTTGCCTAATACAAAAAAATTTCTACTCTGAGGACACTATTGCAACATACATAAAATAAACAGCCATCTCCACATCACTGATCCACAACCCAGCTTACCCAAACATTTTAAAATTGCAAAGCATTTTAAATTGCAAAGCAAAAATTGCATGGAAAGAGAAAAGAGCATTTGTCAAACCCTGATTTCATTTCAAGCTGCCAAAACAGCTACTGTTGGTAATCTTGGATGACTAACGTGAGAAACTAGATAACCCAGTGCCCCACCCTCTTTCTGCAATCTGTAACTTGTATTATCATAACAGCATAGCATTTCTCCCTCTGTATTACCAAACTAGATCTCTCAGCGGTAAAAGGCAGGAACCTGATGAAAATATTTTAACGTCCAACCATCTAAATATAATCCTAACACCAGCCAAGGCAAGGAGGAAATACTTCCTTTCTCCTGCGGTTTGAACTAGTGATCTGCAGATAAAGAGCTTAGGTGCAATGCCTGCCTATGTCCAGTATGAAGCTGAAAGTGAGAAAATGAACTGCCTTGGTTCAGTCCTAAAAGTCAAAAACAGCAAAAAAAAAAGGATGGTTTTGCCTGTTTGACTACTGCTTTGCTTAGTTCCTCATTTGACTCTCTTCATTTGCAAGAGTATTTCACAATGCACGTGAGTAATGGCATGTCAGTAAATGCCTACAAAAAGAAGACCATATTATCTTTCTTCGAGGAAAATGAAATATAAACCTTTTAAAATACTCTGATATGCACAGTAAGCAAATACCAGCTACAAATAATTGAGGGTTTGTTTAGTTCTAGGCTTCACATTATATCCTTGGCATATATGAATGAAATGATCTTTAATTGATCCAATAGGATTGGTGAAACAGTCTGGCATCCTTACAAGTAGTCCTTCTTGTTACATCTAAGTGCTGCATGACCTGCTAAGGTAACCCACTGGGCATGCAAAACCAAGACAATACATTCAGAGAGCTCTCTAAACCTAGCTTTATATGAATGCTACATAAATTATAAATCAACTGTTGTGGACCCTAAGTGATGTTTAAATATCTATAATGCATTAGAGCTCTTGATGATTTAAACATGTTTGCATTAATAATAAAAGATATTTCAAAGATCAAATTTAAGATTGAAGAATTTCAGAGCTACCACCAAAGAAGCGAATGGAGGGCAAATAATGCATTCCCACTGACAAAAGGCACAGTTCTGAAAAAACACAAGAAATAGAGTAATAAGGCATCAAGCCTAGGCATTCCTATATCCAGCAGGCTGTGAAGCACTATGTTTCTGAATCCAACTCCAAAATGTTTCAGTCTAAGGTAGCTAGGCACAGAATCCAGGGGAAAAATAGCTGAACAAATAATATTAATGCACTGTGGTCCTTCTTAAAATAAATCCATCAAACTAAGTAAAAACTGAGACTGAATTACTGGCTTTTCCCCATTTTCAAACATCCTGCCTTATCCAGCTGCCTTCCTTTAAAGCAACATAAATATTTTGCAGAGTTACCTTCCAACTAAACAAACTTTCTTTAGATATTAGTAACATACATGTAAAATAAAGTCTAAAGGAGCAACATGAGCTGATCAAAACAACGAATTATGTCATCTAGTAAGCAAGCTTCAAATATGCTCGTGTCTAATCGGTGCAGAACTGACCAGAAGATAGTTTACTATTCACGTGAAGAAAAAAAAATAGACAAATACAGGAACAGCAGGCTGCAGAGACAGATTACATGCTTTCCTTCCCTGCAGGATAGCTGATATAAGAAAGCCATCTAGTGTTAACTTTCAGAAGTGAAAACTGCGCACAAAAGAGCTCGGGAAAATTTACATGTGCAATTCTCTTTAACTTTGCATGTCTTTTGCATCATAAAAATATAAAACTCGTTTCCTCTAGAAAAGCCAGGCTGAAAGCAAGTATTCAAACTACCGATGTATTAAAATAATGCAGCACCAAGTACTAAGGTAGTTTACTGACCTACTTCGTGAACCTTAACAGCCATATCTGAAATTTGTCAGCCTCGGAGTTGCCTTTGTCAAGCCTGCGTAGCGCTACTTCCCCGTTCGCAGGGGCTCTCACCAGGGCAGCCGAGCGCTGTCGCCCAGCACAGAAGGGCTGCGGAGCCACCAGCATAAAATCTGAAGCAAAGTTGAGCCCAGCTGGCTACGATTTAACGAATCGAACGCCAAGTTTGCAGAACGGACACCTGAACAGCTATCGGAGTACTACAAGACAACAAAGAGTGCAAAAGGATGCAGCTTGCGCCTTGTATCCAGTAACAACCAAAAAAAAGCATTTAAATCATTTAAGGAAACCGCACGGGCTGAAGAGCCTTTCCCTCTGCTACCCTAAGCGCTTGGCGGTCCCCGCTGCACCGTCCCCGCTCTGAACAGCGGCTCTACCCCTGAGATGTCCGACCCGGGCAAACTTACTCCGTAATTGCCATTATCCTTGGACTGAGATTCGGAGAGGGGAGCGGCGTGCCCGGGCTGCCGCAGCCGGCGACAGATCCGCCCCGCAGGTGACTGGCGACCCGGGGGGACACCCCCGCCGCCCCCGCGGCCATTCTCTACGGGGCGGATCGCATCGCTATTTATAAAGGCGACGTGCGGGAGCGAGCCGCCCCGGCCGCAGCCACCCCGCCCCGGCGCGGCGGGCACCGTGTGGCGGCCGGGGCGAGGACGGGGTGCTGCTGGGGAAGGGGGGCCCGTGGCTCCCCGCCGCTTCCCCACACGCCCCAGCCCTCCGTCCTCCCGAGGAGCCCGGAGAAGCCGAGCCTCCCTCCCAATGGCACCTGAGGAAGGAGGAGATAGGTCTGTCCTCACGGCACCCCCTTCCCTGAAGTGCTCCCGAGCCCTTCCCGGGAGGGAAAGCACTCGCACGCCCGCGGGGCACGGACGCGGTGGCGGGCGCCGCTCCTTCCCGGGTGCTGCCGCGGCCGCCGCTGCTGCCCGCGCTCCGGCTGCTCCGGCCGCGGGATCCCCATGCCCCCCCCGCGCACACGGGCTCCGCTCCGCTCCGCTCCGCTCCGCTCCGCTCCCGCCGGACACGCCACCCGCGGCGCGCCGGAGCCCTGCACGGAACCGGGGGGCGTCCGCTGGGGTGCTCGGGGTGATGCGGGCTGCCGCGGGCGCCGCTGCTCCTCCTCTCGTTCCCCCGCCGCCCCTTCCTGGCGCTCCCCCGCGCTCTGCCCGGCGNGACCGCCAACTCCGCATTGGACACTCGCGCTGTCGCGCATCCCAAACCCCGCGCCCCGCCCCGCGGCCTGACACCACCTCCCCGCCCTTCGCCCGCCGCGGCGGGGGCACGGGGGGGGATCCCCGGGGCGCCCCGGGGACAGGCGGCCAGCTCGGGATCGGAAGCGAGCAACAGGTGGGGGGAGGGACGCAGCGAGGGACGCCC